>CM065131.1:30027500-30400000 GCA_033026305.1 Cirrhinus molitorella | reverse complement strand
ACAAAGGTCTTACGAGTTGGGAACAACACAAGAGTAGTTAATTACATAATTTTTATTTTTAGGTGAACTATCCCTTTAAGCTCATCAAGACTGCATTTATTTAAGCAAACAAATGGTTAAAACAGAACAATTGTGATATGTTATTACAATTTTAAATAAGTTTTCTATTTAATATATTTTAAAAAGTAATTTATTCCTGTAATATAAAACTACATTTTCATAACCTTTCAGAAATCATTCTAATATGTGACCCTGGTTCACAAAACTAATCATAAGTGTCCTTTTTTTTTTTTTTGCTGAATAAACAAGATCCAGGCTAACATGATTTGATGATTTGCTGCTCAAGAAACATTTCTTATTATTAATATACGTAAAATATGTTATAAACAGTCATTTTTAATCAGATTAATGCGTCCTTATTGAATAAAAGTGTTAATTTATTATTTTTTTTTAAATATTGATCCCAAAAAATTGATTTGGTCGATTTCATATATTTTTATCACGCTGACTGCGCATGATATAAGATAAATGTGAAAAAGTGTCCTCTATTATGCATTGTTTTAACCCATTTATTGAATGTTTTTAGGCTAAAAGACGACAGCAACAGTAACGCTTACGATAAAGAGTCTCTGGCCATCATAAAGTTGAACAACACCACAGTGCTTTACCTGAAGGAGGTCACCAAGTTCCTGGCTCTGGTCTGCATCCTGAGAGAAGAGAGTTTTGAGAGAAAAGGTACAGATGTTTGACATGATCATTCGCTGTAGAATATCAAGATTTTGGTGACTTGTGTGAAGGTAAAGTGTAATGTAGAACCATTTTTGGAACATTTCAGTGAACAGTTCCTAAAAGAACCATATGTAAAGAACCTTTCAAAAATCTATAGAATCTTTTTCCATATAAAGAAACTTTTGTGGAATGGAAAGGTTCCATGGATGTTAAAATTCTTCATTGAAGCACAGATGCTGACTTATATGCAGCATTATAATGTTATTTTTACACAGAGATTGGTAGGTCTGTTATTAAAATCTACTGATTTTATCATTCTTTGCATTATTCAAAAATGGGGAAACAGCACTTTTCAAGTTTTTTCTCTAAAGTTTGCATTCCTGTAACTCAAGAAGTATTAAAGATATCCTAATGCCCTTTTAGATATTAAGTCTTAACAAACTTTCCTTTTTGGCATCTTTTTTTTATTGATTTGATAAAGGGAAACGAGATACAATTCTAATTTCAACATTATTTCTTCTTCAGACATTGTTCTTTATAAAGTAAGTATCAGCTGTATACAAAGTGGCCAACATTTGGTTTTTGACCACTGAAAATGTGTAATATTCAACAATCTTGAAATGGAGCCTCATTGAGATTCCCATATCTCTGGGACTTGAAAATTTAGAAATGTCAACAGAAAAGCTCATTTACAACTAGAATCTCATATTCATATTGCAATATCTTTAATACTTCTTGAGTTATACGCAAACTTTGGAAAAAGAATATTTATGGCACTCACACATGTACACTGCCGCTCAAAAGTTTGCAATCAGTAAGATCAAAATACAGAAAAAAACAGTAATATTGCAAAATGTTGTTACAATATAAAATCATGTTTTTTATTTTAATATCCTTTAAAATATAATTTATTCCTGTGATGTAAAGCTGAGTTTTCATCAGCTGTTAGTCCAGTCTTAAGTTTCACATGATCCTTCAGATATCATTCTAATATGCTGATTTATTATTAGAATTATCAATGTTGGAAACGGCTGGAACCTGTGATTTTTTTTTTTTTTTTTTTTTTCCTCAGGATTCTTTGAATAACAAGTTAAAAACAACAGCATTCATTCAAAATATAAATCTTTTCTAACAATGTAAATCTATGCTATCACTTTTTATTAATTTAACACATCCTTGGTGAATAAAACAATTCTTTCAAGAAAAGAAAGAATACAAATTTACTGACCCCAAACTTTTGAACATATTGTTAGAAAACGTTTCTATTTTAAATAAATGCTGTTCTTTTTAACCTTTTATTGATCAAAGAATCCTGAAAAACAAATATCACAGGTTCCATAAAAATATTAAGCAGCACAACTGTTTCCAACATTGATAATTCTAATAATAAATCAGCATATTAGAATGATTAATGAAGGATCATGTGACACTGAAGACTGGAGTAATGATGCTGAAAATGTAGCTTTGTATCACAAGAATAAATTACATTTTAAAATATATTCACATAGAAAAGTTATTTAAAACTGAAATTATATTTCAGAATATCACAGCTTTTCAGTATTTTTGATCAAATAAATGCAGCCTTGATGAGCATAAGAAACTTTAATAACCATTAAAATCTTACTGATCCTAAACTTTTAAGCAGTTTTTGATGTTCAATGCATTTGTTTTGACAAGATACATTTCTACATCTCATTTTCCTCTTTAAAAGAAAAGAAGAGCAATATTTTTTGCAAACTGACCCACATTTGGTTTTTGACAACTGAAAATGTGTACATTTTAACAATTTATTCCTGGAGCCATATTGAAATCCCAATATCTCTGGAACTGAATCTCATAGGGCCCAATATCTAAAAGGGCATTGATATATTTTAATACTTCTTGAGTTACAGGCATGCAAACTTTGGAGAAAAACTTCAAGTGCTGTTTCCCCATTTTTGAATGGTCACCATTGGCACACAATGCAACAAAGATTGCTAAAGGCAACAGATTTTACTAACAGACCTACCAATCTCTGTGTAAAACCAATATTATAATGCATCTTTCTGAATCATTTTTACCCTCTGTAATTTGACTCAAGTAAAATTAGGTAAAACTTAGATGAAAATTGCCATTTGATGACTATACACGTCTATCTTTTTTCAGAAAAAAATATTAGCAAAATCAAAAATTTGAGCCGGAGACCTCTGGTTGAGTGTTTCTTACTTAAAGGATTAGTTCACTTTTAGAACAAACATTTTCAGATAATGTACTCACCCCCTTGTCTTCCAAGATATTAATGTCTGTCTTTCTTTACTCGTAAAGAAATAGTTTTTGGAGGAAAACATTTCAGGATTTCTCTCCATATAATGGACTTCTATGGTTCCCCCAAGTTTAAACTTCCTAAATCCAGCTTCGAATGGCTCTAAACGATCCCAGCCGATGAAAAAGGGTCTTATCTAGCGAAACGATTTTCGAAACAAATTGTCAATTTATATACCTTTTAACCTCAAATGCTCGTCTTGTCTCGTCTCTACGATGAACATACTTAGTCTGCGTGATCCGGGTCAATACAGTTAGCATATGTCGGAAAACTCCCATCTTGTTTTCGTCTTCAACTTCAAAATTGTCCTACAGCACTGTTTTACCTTTTTTTTTTTTTTTTTTTTTTTTTGTAAAGGTCATTTGATCTTCTTTGTATGTTCACTTTGTAATCACTGCGTTGGTACTTCGGCAGCAATGTAGGTTGATTTTGAAGTTGGAGAGGAAAACAAGATGGGAGTTTTTCGACATACCCTAACTGTATTAACCCTAATCACACAGACTACACATGCGCATCGCAGAGACAACACAAGACGACCATTTGAGGTTTAAAAGTATATAAATTGACCAAACATGACCGATTGTTTAGCTAGATAAGACCCTTCTTACACGGCTGGGATTGTTTAGAGTCCTTTGAAGCTGCATTTAATCTACATTATGGAAGTTCAAACTTGGGGGCACCATACATATCCATGATATGGAGAAAATCTTGAAAAGTTTTCCTCAAAAAGCATCATTTCTTTTATGACTGAAGAAAGAAAGTTGTGAACATCTTGGATGACAAGGGGGTGAGTACATTATCTGTAAATTTTTGTTCTGAAAGTGAACTAATCCTTTAAAGATGTCTCGTGCAATTCTGAACATTGCTCATGTTGCTTCATCTTCCGCAGGTTTGATAGACTACAACTTCCACTGCTTTCGAAAGGCCATTCACGAGGTATTCGAGGTGAGCAGCTCCTCCACCCAGAGGACAGGAGCGGCGGTGCAGTCCAGCCCCCCCAGCAGCAGTGGCAATGGACTGGCCCGACTCAAATCCGCAGCGCTGAACGGTACACCCAGGAGCCTGGTTTAACCCAGGACACACGGACCTCTAAGAACACAGGGCCTTCACACTAGTGCGCTGAACGTGCGCTAACGTACATGTGAGATTACTGGAGCGTTTCTCTAGTTACACCTGCTGTTCCAGGACCTGAGAGACACAACAGGACACTCATACAGGACAGACTACATTGCTGCTTTTTTATGATATTTTGAGAGGCGTGTGTGTGTGTGTGAGAGAGAGAGAGAGAGAGAGAGAGAGAGAGAGAGAGAGTGCATCAGCATCCACTGTTATAATGGGGAAAATGGGAAAACTTTAGTTAGCCAACAGAATGAGGCATAATGAAATGATAAAGTGTCACACTGAGCAAATATAGTCTCAAAACTAATGAGCTGCCTATCTTTTTTATGTCATTATGTGTTTATGGTGGCCAAAAGTGCTGTCTAGGTAGGACGCTCGCTAAGTTTTGAGGCACATCACACTTTTCAGGGGTTTGAGGGTCAATTTTACGAAAAAAAAACATGTTCAAGTGACATTTCACAAACAAATCAAATAAAAAACAAAATTCCTAAAATAGAATTAAGCCTGTTTTTAGGTGCATTAAAAATGTTTACATTGTGATGAAACACATTTAACCAAATTCCAATTGCTACAATAGGTCAGAAAATTTACTTTTATTTTTTATTATTATTTTGTAAATCTAAAATTGTCTAGATTTTCATTACTTTAATGCAGTATTTTAATTATATTACAGTAAAAATGTATTATTTAAATCAGTATAAAGGTTTTACAATAAATACCATTACAATTAAAAATAATATATTTGTGATTTTTTTTAATTATTATTTGTTTTTGTTTCTTTATTTGCAGTAATAAGAATTTGGGTGAAATGCAGTTACATTTTATTTAAAAATACATTCACAATACGAACATTTAAAAGTAAAAATAGGCTTAATTTTCTTGAAGCAATATATTTCCTGTTTCATTCTTTTGATTTTGGTGTGAAATGTGACCTGGACATGTTAGATTCACAAATGAAACAGATCTTCACTCCTTTTTGTAGCAAAATTCCCAGGCCAGATGGTCTTTAAGATTCCAGTTGTTAATGTTAGCCTGTGCTGTGATTGTGTTGGCTGCCGCTGTTATTTACTCCTGACGCAAGGGGGAAAAATAAAGGGAGAAAAGGCTAAAGACGTTTGTGAAACGTCATCATGTCTCTGTGAACTGCCTTACAGCAAAATAAATCACAGAGACTTTTTTTTTCTAAGGAATGTAAGTTTTTCCTGCCAAATTATCCTATGTTTCAATTAGAAATGAAAGATATCTGGGAAAATAAGCATCAGCCCAGACTAACAAGAAGCGTGTAAAATTCTAATATGCTGAAAACACAGAATAATGACACTCAAGATGGTGAAGAAGGTGAAGTTGTGATTAAAGGTATTACGTATTCATATGTGAAGTCCCAGGGTCCAAAATAACCCTCTTTCCTTTTTTATTATGTGATTCATTATTTTATTCATTCTCAAAAATTCACCTTTCTTGAATGGATATGATGAGGGCTTGTGTGTGTGTGTGTGTGTGTGTGTGTGTGTGTGTGTGTGTGTGTGTGTGTGTGTAAGAGACTGCTGAGTGTGATTGTGTTGAATGATGATTGTTAGTGATTGTTGTGTGTGTTTTCTTTTCTTTTTTCTAATAAAGTGTAAAAGAATAAGATATTAATTTTTGTGATTGAACTATAAAGATTATTACTTGTAAGATACCAAGAAAATGAGAATTGTTTACTTATGGTATATTTTGTCTCAGAGCACGCTGATAAATTAAAGCTATATTCATTTGAGTCCAGCTGTCAGTGGTCTGTACAATTGTGGCACTGCGTGTGCGTTGCTCTTGTTTGACCTCTAGATGTCGCTGTCTGTCAGATTGAAGAGTCAGCAAACTGAAGCATGCAAGCAGGAACTAAACTGAATAGAATTTAGAAGAAAAAAAGAACTGTATATGAATAATCTAATCAGAATTTAAAGCCAGCAAGGTAGTTTTTATACACATAGAATTTGCTAAAAATTGGTTAATCATATGAGGGTTTCTGCTACAAGTCTTAAAAATGTACTGAAAGTCATAATTTGTGCTATCACAAATTTAGGCCCTAAAACTTCTCAATCAGAGCAGAAAATCTTTTAGTTTTGTTTACCGATGCAAATATCTAAACATTCTTAAATCACGATTTACTTGAGATGGAAAATAAAGATATGAAGTCTTGTTTCTGAGCAACTGAACAAAATTAACTGAGTTTAGGCTAAAAACAAGAACATCTGTAAATGTCAAACCTGCTTTTGCTTTGAATCAGTCCACTAGCAGTTATTTATGAAAACCAGCGTTTCCATCTCTGAATACAAAATAAAAAAAGGGTATTGCGACTTTTTCTATTACAATTCTGACTTTTTTCATAATATTGTGTATATAAACTCAGAATTGCAAGATATAAACTCTCAATTTTGACTTTTCTCAGAATTGCATGATATAAACAATTGTAAGTTAAAAAGTCAGACTTGTGAGATATAAACAACGGATGGACTTCAATAGGTACACTCATGACCAAAAATATGGGTACTCTTGCAATTCTGTCAGAAAATGCAACTCTTCTCTAACAAAATTATCATCATTAACTTAATATTTGGTAGCACCCCCTTTGGAAACAATAACTGAAATCAGTCGCTTCCTGTAACCATGAATGAGTTTCTTACACCTCTCTACTGGAATTTTGGACAACTCTTCTTTTGCAAACTGCTCCAGGTCATTCAGATTTGAAGGATGGCTTCTACCATCTGCTGTTTTGAGATGCACAGGTGTTCTATAGGAGTCAGATCTGGACTCATTGCTGGCCATTTCAGAACTCTCCAGCGCTTTGTTTGTAACCATTTCTGAGTGCTTTCTGAAGTGTGTTTCGGGTCATTGTCCTGCTGGAAGACCCATGACCTCTGGTGGAGACGCAGCTTTCTGACACTGGCCAATACTTTGCGCCCCAAAATTCTTTGGTAATCATCAGTTTTAATGATACTGTTTACACAGTCAAGGCATCCAGTGCCAGAAGCAGCAAAGCAACCCCAAAACATCTTTGAACCTCCACCACGTTTGACTGTAGGGACTGTGTTCTCTTCTTTGAACACTCTTTTTCTGTAAACAGTGCCATGATGCCCTTTTGTCTCATCTGTCCACAAAAAGTCCCAAAAGGATTGTGGTTTTGACAAATTTTGGCAAACTTCAGTCTTGCTTTTTTATGTCTTTGTGTCAGCAGTGGTGTCCTACCATAGCGTCCCTTTTCATTCAGATGGTGACGGATAGTGCAAACTGACACTGTTGTACCCTTCTTTATCCACCATTCGAGCAATCCTTTTTTTGTAAATTTTCATTAATTTTGCTCTTCCGTCCACGTCTACAGTGCCATGGGCTGTAAACCTTTTGATGATATTGCGCACAGTGGACACAGGAACATTAAGATCTCTGGAGATGGACTTGTAACCTTGAGATTGTCCATGTTTTACCACATTTTTTTTCTCTCAGACAACAGACAACTCTATACACTTGTTTCTTTTCTCTATGCTCAGTGTGACACAACACAAAGGTTAAATCAACTTTTCTTCATTTTAACTGGTTGCAAGTGTGATAACTATATTGCCCACACCTGTTACTTGCCACAGGTGTGTCTAAATACAAATTACAGGAACATCACATGCTTGAAAAGCAATTACTTCTTACAATTTTGACATGGTGCCAATAATTTTGTCCAGTCCATTTTTGAGTTCTGTGTGAAATTTTATCAAGCTAGACTTTTCTTCAGTTTTTTTGTGTTTTTCCAGAGCAAACAAAACAATATGAACATGAATACATAAAAATTATGTTGTGTCATTTTTTGGACATCAGTAAACATACTGATAACATACATCACTTTTTGCAGGGTGATCAGAGGCTTTTTTCCCTTCTTTTTTTATGAAAGTACAATGGGAATCTGTTCAAACTTTGAATTGTTGGTAATACATTTACAATAGACCATACTGATGTATTATTTTATTCAATTTATTCCTAAAATGTTCTTTACTTCGTCATAAAGGGTCTTAAATTTACCTTCATGAAACCTTCTGAAATCCTGTCATATGTTGTCCCTTTAAGAGTGTGTGGGAGTTGTTCCATAAAGTTTCCATGATGGACATGGGCTTAAGAATCAGCTCAAAGTCGTTGAAGGTTTGTATGTTTTGGTGTGTCAGAGGTGGGCGGGCTGAGAGTGCAAATGTCTCGCCCAGTGGGAGGATCAGCTCCATGTGAAGTGTTTCATGGGAAAAACTGCAGTAACACCACTGTGTGTCTCACAGACAGACTTTACACACTGTGCACAGGGCCAGACCAGCTGGACTCTTCAACACCACGGTAAGATCTCAACTAATTACTACAGAGTAAAAAAAAAAAAACAGAAGTATTCAGTGTCTTCTAATAATGTCATTAGGGCACTCTTGTATTGTTTCCTGATCTATTATTTTCAGTGGAAACCCTGAAATGTGTTTGGTGCATCTGATGTATTTACAGAGGTTTTACTAAAACATACATAGTACATATTTTTTCACTAGTAGTTAATGTATTTAAATAGTACATATATAATGTATTATATATATATATATATATATATATATTTTTTTTTTTTTTTTTTTTTTTTCACTGGACCCCTGGTTGAAAAGCTTGTGTTAAAATTGATTTTGTGCTGTTCAGTTCCACTGCAGTACAGTAACTTTGGAATAGGATCAAAGTAGTACAGTTTACATTTTCTATAAAACAATGACAGTTTCATTGGACTTTGTGTATATGTGTGTGTGTGTATGGCACCCCAGGGGCCCGGCGACAAAGGCAGCATGAAAAGTGAGTTATTTTTGTCTAGAAGACACGCAGTTCTCACACACACACACACACACACACACGATATCTCTCTGTGTTTCTCACCAGTATTAAGATGGAATTTGCCCACACTTATTTGTCCCAAGTGTCTTTTCTCCTTCCCAGATTTCCTCTTAAGCACTTACAAAAAGCAATGTGGTGATTTCATTCATACCATGGTATATTAAAATACTAAATGATCACTAAATTAAAGTACCATGTACTTTGAGGTAGAACTATCCTATACCCAGCTCTAAACTGCTAAATGTGAACCATTAGATATGATCAAGTTGCTTTAAAACAATGTGTATTGTAAAAACAACTTGTCTAAAAAAACACAACCACAAACTCTATTACCTTCAATGAACTGCCACAGTATGTTTTTAAGAGTAATATGTCATGAAATGAATACTTATGTGTAAATATAACTAGTTTTGCACCAGTGTTGACCTTGATATTCCCTTGAAAGTACAAAGAGTGAAGTAGAGACTAGATCAGATCAGTTTTGGTGGTTTTTGAGAGACAAACCGCCAAAGTAGTGACTGCTCTGAAATTGTAGTCGAACTGAAGGGAATTGTGGCGCTCATTGCTGGTGCACATAAATTTGAGAGATGCAGTTTTGTGGACACTCACTCTTTCTGAGTAAGATTCATGGAGCCACAGTTTTCAAAATGATGAATAGAAGAGCACTTTCCACTACGGACAGGATTTATAGACATTACCGTAACTTCAACCACAGGATCTGCATTGATTAATGATGTTTGAAACCTTATGGAAATTATTTTGCTGTCCCTCTCATGAGTCAATGTCTTGCAGATGAATGCAGCAAGAACTATCCAAGAACTCAGTGAAGGAATCTAAAAGTGAAAGACATTTAGGGAGACATTACAGGTCCTTATGATGTCTTTTTGAAGGTTGGGATTTAGGCTCAAGCATAAATTATAAGAAGCCTATCTTAGAAAATTTAAAGGCATAATCTACCCAAAGTGAAAATTCTGGTATCATTTACTCACCCTCATGTTATGCCAAACCCGTAGACTAACTATTTGGAATAGTACGGTTAATCAAACAGATTTAGTTCTTATTAAAATCCATTGTATTTTGTGTCCATATAATTGAAAGTCAGTGGGAACCAAAACTGTTTTGTTATCAACATTCTTCAAACTATCTTCTTTTAAGACTTACGCTGTACTGCAGAACATTAAAGAAAGTTGGTAATCAAACTTTTCCCATTGACTTCCATTATATGGACACATATCTGGAACCAAAACTGTTTGGTTACCAACATTCTTTAAAATATATTCTTTTAGGACTTATTTTCTACTGCAGAACATTAAAGAAGATATTTTGAAGAAAGATGGTAACCAAACAGTTTCGGTTCCCATTGACTTCCATTATATGGACAAAATACAGTGTAAGTCAATGGGAACCAAAACTGTTTGGTTACCAACATTCTTTAAAATATCTTCTTTTACGACTTTCTTTTCTGCAGAATATAAAAGAAGATGTTTTGAAGAAAGTTGGTAATCAAACATTTTTGGCTCCCACTGACTTATATGGACAGAAATACAAGGCAAGTCAATGGGAACCAGAACTGTTTAGTTACCAACATGCTTCAAAATTGTAAGCCTTACATTCTGCTGCAGAACATAAAATAAGATATTTTGAAGAAGGTTGGTAACCAAACAGTTTCAGTGGCCATTGACTTCCATTATACGGACAAAAGGTAAGCCAATGAGAACCAAAACTGGTTGGTTACCAACATTCTTCAAAATATATTGTTGTGAGATTGTCTATTTTACTGCAGAACATAAAATAAGTTGTTTCGAAGAAAGTTGCTAACCAAACAGTTTTAGTTGACTTCTATTATATGGACAAAAATACAAGGTAAGCCAATGGGAACCAAAACTGGTTGGTTACCAGCAGTCTTCAAAATATATTGTTTTGAGATTACATATTTTACTGCAGAAAATAAAAGATGTTTTGAAGTTGGTACCCAAACAGTTTCAGTGTCCATTGACTTCCATTATAACGTGAGCCAATGGGAACCAAACTGTTTGGTTACCAACATTCTTTAAAATATCTTGTTTTAAAATTATCTTTTTTACTGCAGAACATTAAAGAAGGAAAAGAAGAAAAGAAAGAAGAAAGTTGCTAACCAAACAGATTTGGTTCCCATTGACTTAGATTATATTGACAAAAATACAACGTAAACCAATGGGAACCAAACCAAGTTTGCTACCAACATTCTTCAAAATATCTTGTTTTAAGATTGTCTTTTTTTTACTCCAGAACATAAAATAAGATATTTTGGAAAAAGTTGTTAACCAAACAGTTTCAGTCCCCCCTGACTGACATTATATGGACATAAAAAAAAGGTAAAGGTAAGCCAATGGGAACCAAAACTGTTTGGTTACCAACATTCTTCAAGATTTCTTCTTTTAAAGAAACACTCCACGTTTTTTGAAAATAGGCTAATTTTCCAACTCCCCTAGAGTTAAACAGATGAGTTTTACCGTTTTTGAATCCATTCAGCTGATCTCCGTGATCTGCTGGTAGCACTTTTAGCATATCTTAGCATAAATCTTTGAATCAGATTAGACCATTAGCATCTCGTTCAAAAAGAACCAAATATTTTCAATATTTTTCCTATTTAAAACTTGACTCTTCTGTAGTTACATCGTGTACTAAGACCGACAGAAAATGAAAAGTTGTGATTTTCCAAGCTGGAACTATACTCTTATTCTGGCGTAATAATCAGGGAACTTTGCTGCAGTACCATGGGTGCAGCAGGCGCAATGATATTACGCAGCACCTGAAAATAGTCCCCAGAAAATAGTTCCTATTCATATTAGCCTAGAAAATCACAACATTTTTTTATTTTCTGTTGGTCTTTCTACATGGTGTAACTACAGAAGAGCCAAGTTTTAAATAGGAAAAATATCAAAAATCTTTGGTAATTTTTGAACGAGATGCTAATGGTCTAATCTGATTCAGTGATTTATGCTAAGCTACGGTAAAAGTGCTAACGGCAGACCCGGAGATCGGCTGAATGGATTCAAAAAAGGGTACTACTCATCTGTTTAACTCTAGGGGAGTTGGAAAATGAGCCTATTTTCAAAAAAAGTGGAGTGTCCCTTTAAGGCGTTCCTTTTTACTGCAGAACATAAAAGAAGATGTTTTGAAGAAAGTTGGTAACCGAACAGTTACAGCACCCATTGACTTCCATTATACGAACGAAAATAGGCAAGCTTATCAGAAATAAAACAGTTTGGTTACCAACATTCTTTAAAAAATATTATTTTAAGACTTAAACCAAACAGTTTCCGCTCCAACAGACTTATATGGACAAAAATATAATGGAAGTCAATGGGAACCAAAACTGTGTTGGTTACCAAAATTGTACAAAATATTTTCAGGTTTGGAACAACATGAGTAAACAATAAGATAATTTTTATTTTTAGGAGGACTATGCTTTTAATGTAATACATCATTTAACAGACTTTTCAACATATTTTAATAATTAACACTAAATACACACAATTTTTTGCAATTTCTACTTGGGTGCACAATCAAAGTATTTCAGTGGAAATACTTTAGTGTCCTAGGAGAAATTAGCTTTTAATGGCATAGTCACTTGAAGGTTCAAAGTACATACTGCATACTGCAACACTAAGTTTGACCTTAAGTTTAAAGAGCTGCCTCACTCAGTTTCATTGTAACAGCAGACATGGATAGAACATGGCATTATGGGAAGGCGCCAGTGAGGTAAACATGATGCTTGTTTATAGAGCAGGGTAAATATGGCTTGTAAAAGAGTAATTAAGACTAACATCGGCATTCATTCTCTTTCCGCAAGCCAACTGTGGTGTCCGCACTCGCACGCCTCGGTTTTTCCACCATCTGAGTGTATGATGTCACCAGCGACTTCCAGGCGTAGTGAATTTGGCTCCAAGTGGAATAGTTTCCACTCTTATCCAGAAAACACGTCGTTATGGGGTCTAAGCGGATGGGTGTAAATGAAGGTGGGGGACTGTGACCACATAATGTTTTTGGTTGATCCAAAGGCTGGCATGTTGTGCGCAATCTTTCTTCATGAGTAACTGGCAGAAATGTTGGTCTTCTAAGAACCCCATCTGTTTTTTCTCTGCCTGAAGAGTGGAATGTGCCATTTTTAGGCAGAAAAATGCCTTTGTTTGCCCTTTTTGAAACCATCGAATTCTTCCCGACCATGGCCCTGACCACAGTGGCATTCCCACAGGGTGGTACAGGGCAGAGAGACAATAGCTGGAGACATGCCAGTCAAGAACACTAGGCTTGCAGACACTCTGCACTGTAAAAAATGTGCTTCTCAGACAATTTTTAGAAAATGAGGTTTTTGTTGAATTTGACTACATAAATATTTTGATTAAATGTATTCACTTAAATTGACTTAAACCTCATGTTGTGTTCTGGTTATTTTGACCAAAAGAAGAGTTTCTTTTATTTGAAAATGCTAGTTAAAGGTATGGCTTTGGACTAAAACTTACTTACTTTGCTCACACAGGGTATAACAACAATTTTTCCTCTTTTCTTTCAACTTTTAGCATTTGTGACCATGGACCACAAAACCAGTCTTAAGTCGCTGGAGTATATTTGTAGCAATAGCAAAAAATACATTGCATGGGACAAAATTATTGATTTTTTGCCAAAAAAAAAAAAATTAGGATATTAAGTAAAGATCATGTTCCATTAAGATATTTTGTAAATTTCCTACCATAAATGTATCAAAACTTCATTTTTGATAGGTAATATGCATTGCTAAGAACTTAATTTGGACAACTTTAAAGGCGATTTTCTCAATATTTTTATTTTTTTGCACCCTCAGATTCCAGATTTTCAAATAGTGGTATCTCGGCCAAATACTGTCCAATCCTAACAAACCCTACATCAATGGAAAGCTTCTTTATTCAACTTTCAGATGATCTATATATCTCAATTTCTGAAAATTGACACTTATGACTGGTTTTGTGGTCACATTTGTTTTTGAAACTAATTAAGCCTCATTAATCTGAGTTTATGCACCAAAGACTGAATCCAATTTGGTGATAATGTACAATAATGAGAGATTTACGATGTAAAAGCAGTTTAAGAGACTGGTCATTTTTTGACTAGCACAGCACAAGGGTTAAAATGTCTGCTTAGCTTGATTCAATTTTTTTTCTTTTATGGAATCTTTTTGCTACTTTGTTTCATTTGAAAATATTTAGAAAATGTTAGAACAATATGATGTCACCGCAGTTTTATTGCAGTAAAAACTAGATTTCAATGTGAGTGATAATTGGCCATGAAATACTCGTTAGTATTTAGTCTAATAGTTTTTGTTTTAATAAATATTACAATTTAACTTTTTATTTTAATACTTTTACATTTACATTTATATTTAGGTTTCCGTTTATTTCAAAAAACATTTCTCATTTATATTTAGGTTTTTTAAATAAGTCTCATCTCCTCAACAAGTCTGCATTTATTTGATCTAAAGTACAGCAAAAACAGTAAAATTGTGCAATATTTTTACTATTTAAAATAATTGTTCCTATTTGAATATATTTTAAAATGTAATTTATTCCTGTGATTTCAAAGCTGAATTTTTAGCACTTAGTCACACAATCCTTCAGAAATCTTTCTAATTTTCTGATTTACTGCTCAAAAATTATGTTGAAAACAGCAAAGTAGAATTTTTTCAGGTTTCTTTGATGAATAGAAAGTTCAGAAGAACAGCATTTATCTAAAATAGAAAACTTTTGTATCATTATAAATGTCTTTATCATCATTTTTATTCAATTTAAAGCATCCTTGCTAAATAAGCATTAATTTCTATAATTTCTTTCCCAAATATATAATTTTGAATGGCTCACAGAAATAAATTACATTTTAAAATATATTCAAATAGAAAACAGTTATTTTAAAAAGTTAAAATATTTCACAATATTACTGCTTTTGCTGTATTTTGGATCAAATAAATGTAGGCTTCGTGAGCAGAAGAGACTTCTTTAAAAACATTAAAAATCTTACTGTCCAAAACCTTTGACTGGTAGTATAAATATATTTTAAAAATAGTTCATATTTTTTATATTATACAATGATTTTTAATAGTTTTAGATAACACTGGGTTTACGTTTAAATTTATTCAGAAGACATTCAAATTTATCCTGCAACTGAAAAAAATTTCAACAAAACTTTTTATGCCTTTTTGCTGCACGACAAAGGCATTTTGGGTGCCTGAAAACATTTCAAAATGCAAGTATCTGAAAGCAAGTTTGTACCCTGTAAATGTACCCAATATGGCTGTGCTATGCATTTTGCAAATTACTGTGTTGAATATTTCTGTTAATATTAAAGCATTTGTAAAATTATTTAACTTGTAGTAAACATCTTTTTAATCGTCACGCAAGAATGAGAATCATAACTCCATCATATTAAGCACATGGCTGTGTTACTACTCAAACATAGTGATCCTGAAAGAGTACTGGGCCTGTAGTCTTAAAGCTTCTAAGAATCCTCTCAGAAAGCTCCTAATTTAGCTTAAAAAAATCCTACGTAGGAGTCTTAGCTTAAAAGTGATTCAGGACCAATCTAAAAGCAACTCTGAGTGAGGAAAAGACAAAAACTTTTATCTTAGTGAGGAGGCGGGGCTGACCCCGTTGCTAGCTATGACACAGCCTTTTGAAGACTGTGATTGGTTGGTTGTCTAAGCAGGAAATAATAGAGCACTTTTAAGTATTAAGTATTATAAGGGTCCATTATAAGCCTTCACTTCGAAATTATAGGCGTATTTTTTATGTGTGCGTGTGTACATATATATAAATATATATATATATATATATATATATATATATATATATATATAGTTACCATGCTGTTAATGTCTTGCTTAATGTATTCAAAACAAAATGAACAAGGTAATTGTTTGTGTGATCACTTTGCTTGTTTGAGATACCCAAAACCTCACTGCTGCATTGTTGCATTTTTCCAGTTGCCAAATATGTTAATGTAGTTAATTTGTGGATTACTTCCATTTCTGGCACTATGACATTTCTGTGCTATGTCGGAGATGTTAGCATGTCTCTAATAAGATCAGTCACAAACACAATTTAATGTGTAGCAGCATCTTGTTAACTCACTGTCATGCACTGCGTACAACATATTTCTTCTCCCTCTTCTAATTTCGTCCATTTTCTCCACTGCTAAAGAAACTCTTAAGCCTCTTAAAAGTCCTCATCTGTACTCCTAACAGTTTTAAACCTTAAGACCTCTTTTAAGGGTTAAGATGCTTTCTGAATTACTTTACTAGGATTTTTTCTTTAATTTTAAGAGGAAACACCCACATTTTCTTTAATTTTAAGAGGAAACACCCACATTTCTAAGAATTTTCTTAGAATTTTGTCACTAAGAGCAACTTTTTGCACTAAGAATTTTCATGAATACGGGCCCTGGTGTCTAAGATCAAGGGAAACCTTTCTAAGAGAATGTTTTCAGAATACATGCCAAAAACTAGATGAGGAAAGCAACGCATTTCCTTCTCCTCACATAATAAAGCCTGTCTGGTGTTTAAATAAGTTTAATAAGCATCATATGATGGCTGTGTTGTTTGCTAAACAGCAGAAGTTGGCTCTAACACGTCCCATGACAGGAAGACACATTGTTCTTAAGACTAAACAACCCTCCCAAGATCACAACCAAGATATTAGATTGAAAATTAAAATCCTTACGTAACCCAAATTGGTATTTAGTCTCCAGACTGGAATTTTAATCTGCACAGGTTTTGCTTTAATTACAGTTTTCTTAAGTTTTCCTCGCCTCACTTTTCACGGTAGTCCTTCTCAAATTCCCAGTCTGACTCTTTCAGCTATAAAATTTGTCAGAAATATATAGGAATTAACAGCTACACTCACATAAAGGTGCTTCACGAGGCTTCAATTAAGAACCTTTCTGAATATCTGAAGACCCTTTCTGTTTCACAAAAGGTTCTTTGTGGTGAAAGAAGGCTCTTCAGATAATAAAACTGTAATAAAGAGATGGTTCTTTAAAGAACCATTGACTGAATGGTTCTTTGTGGAACCAAAAATGGTTCTTCTATGGCATCGCTGTGAAGAACCTTCTAAAACACCTTTATTTTTAAGAGTTTATACTAACTCTTTGACTGTGTTTTTTTAATATTTTAATAAGAATTGAAAAAATCTTAATTTCCTACACTGTAAAAAAACAAAAAACACAATTTGTTGAGTCAACTTAAAATAATTTGTTACCCTGCTGCCTGAAAATTTAAGTTCAGTCAACTCAAATAAGTTTATTCAAGTTGAAATGTCAAGTTGTACTAAGTGACAACTTAAATATTCGAGTTGACTAAACTAAAAACTGCCCTGAAACTGTAAGTTGAATCAACTCAAATATCTAAGTTGTCACTTAGTAAAACTTAACATTTCAAATTAACTAAACTTTTTTCGAGTTGACTTGACTTAATATGTTAAGGCAGCCTGGTAACAAATTATTTTAAGTTCACTCAACAAATATTTTTTTTTTACAGTGTAGAATTCTAAGATTTACCATTCTCACTTTTCCTGCTGTTTATTCTAAAATGAGTTCTTCACATTTTATTCTCAAACCTACAAACTTACAGTCTGAACATCTGTCAGAAATATGTGAAATGCTAAGCATAACTGTGAGTTTACACGCAAGTGGACATTTTGTAGGACTCTAAATCTGGGATAAATTTAAAATCTACAAACAACACAGTTAATGTGTGTTGATGGATTGGTTTAGAATGTCTTCAGAATGAAACAAAGGTTTTACAACATTGACATTTGGCCCGCAGGTGTTCAATAGCAATAATTCCATTGGCACATAGACCTCAGGAAACAAATAACTACCAGAGGGCACACATATAGTTAACAAGCTGGTTAATTTTCCACACAGTGAACAATAGGGTTGGAAACTTTTGCAGCTGCTGAACAACATGTACTATGTGCTTCAATTAGTGTGAATGATTTTGTGTAAAATTAAATAAGATGGACTACACTGAATACCTGTGGAAACCACATTCAAAGAAAGTTTTTGTTGGTCTGATGTTCAGTTTTACAGACCATTTAGCAGCGTTTTTTCTTTGGAGACTTGCGGCTTAGGAAATATATGAGGTGGAACCAGAACAGAGACGCCTTTCCTGGATTTGCCATTGCATGGGGTCTTTGTACGTTTGTACCATTGGAATGGGTGGTATCAGGAATCTAAGATCATCTTGTTGATAAAGTCTGTGCACGTTGATCGGAAAATATTACTTGTTACGCAAAGACGTTAATCTGCACCTTGTGGAGGCAGGTTTAATCATGTGGGAATGCTGTGGAATTTATTTGATTAGGTTTTCACCAATGTTCTGCTTTAGATGGCAGGCTTAGGTAATGGAGAAAATTATATAGCAGCATTTGGAATGCAATCAGTTTTGATCTTCAGGGGATAGGGCTTTTAAAAAGAAAAAGTTAGTTTTTAGTTTTTGTTGGTTTGAAATGCAGTTAAAATCAGATTTTTGTTGATGCATTTTGGGCTGAATGATACGTTTTTTGTTTTTTGTTTTTTTATTTTAGCATTTTCCAGGTCCTGACAGGTAATACTATAGCTCAGACGCACAGACACTCTTTTGTGAGTCGTGAAGTAAGCTGTCTGTTATAGTTTGACATGTCTAACAAAGTCATGCAGACTCTGGTATGTTAGTGTAGTGGGAAAGTGTCACCTATGATCTTAGAATGGGGATAGTTGGAATGTTTCCCACATTCCTTTCATCTTTCTACTTACAGGATGTACATTCCACAACACTCACACATTAGTCTCTCCTCCCTCTGTATGCGTGAAAATTATTTATTGTTTTATTTGTGAATGAGTTGGACCAAAGAGTGAACTGATTTAAGTGTGCATCTTTTTTATTTTATTTTAATGTTTGACTAGTGAATTTAAGTGTGCATCTTTTATTTTATTTTATTTGTTTTATTACATTATATTATTTAATTTAATTTAATGTAATTTTGTATTTTATTTTATGACTTGGACCAGTTAGTGAACTGATATAAGTGTGCATATCATAGCATATCATATCATATCATATGTTATTTTATTTTATTTTATTTTATTAAATGTAATTATTTAATTCAATTTTGTATGTGTATTTAATTTTAATGTATTTTATTTTATGAGTTGGAACAGTTAGTGAACTGATATGAGTTAGACCAGTTAGTGAACTGCTTTAAGTATGCATATTTTATTTTTTTTATTTTTTATATTTTATTTTAATACATTTTTTTAATTTTATTTTATTTTATGTTGTATCTGTATTTTATTTTAATGTATTTTATTTTATGATTTGGACCAGTTAGTGAGCTGATATAAGTGTGCATATTTATTTTATATCTCTATATTATTTCATATCTGAATTTTATTTTATTTTTATTTTTTATTTTATTTTACTGATTTGATTTGAACTAAATAGAGTACTCCTTTAAGTGTTTATTTTATTTTATTTTATTTTATTTTATTTTATTTATTTTATTTATTTTATTTGATTTTATTTTACTGATTTGATTTGATAAATTGGACCAATTTGGACCAGATAGAGTACTCCTGTAAGTGTTTATTTTATTTTATTTTATTTGAGTTAGACCAGATAGTGAACTACTTTAATTGTGTGTTTAATTAAGTTAAATGTTTTTTATTATTATTATTTTATTTTATTTAATTAAATGAGCTGGATGAGCTGGAGCAGACAGTGAACTGCCTTAAGTGTGCATCATACATGAAAACTCCTTTAATTTAATTTAATTTAATTTAATTTAATTTAATTTAAGTTAATTTAATTTAATTTAATTTAATTTAAGTGTGCATTTTTTTAAGCAGTTAGTCAACTGCTTTATATTGCTGCTTTTTATTTAATTTTTTTATTTTATTTCACTTTATTTTTGGATGAGCAGGAACAGGTGTTGGAGCAGAACTGCTTTAAGTGTGCTTTTTTTTCTTTTTAATGATTTTCTTTTTATTATGGATGACTTGTACATGTTTATTTTAAGTTGGGGGTGATTTTATTCTTTTTTTTTTTTTTTTTTTTCAATGTATGAGTTTAGTAGTGTTTAAAAAGCGTCCCATCCAATGATGTTGGTTGATGTCCAGAGTAAGCAGAACTGAAATCTAGACAAAGGAGTAGTTCTAATACACTATAATAATTCTTTGTGCCACATGGTTTGCTCACTACATAATTCCCATATTTCATTTGTGTTATTTATTGTGTTAGTTATGCTGTCTTAACTATTATTGCAAAATGTGGAAAATAATATGACAGTGTGTCCAAACATTTGACTGACAAACCTCTTGATCCTCTTGAAAGAATGTTCTGTTGTTTATATCAGGAGTCACTCAGTGTCTTGTACTGCATTGCTATCGTCATTTCTCGACAAAAACAAGATGGTTTTGGGGGAATGTGAGCGTGATTCATAACCATTTCCAGTTTGCGGGCCGCTCGCTCATTTGGGGGTGAGAACAGGATGTGAAAAAGGGGGAGACAGCGCTATCACTGTCATAAAAGGGAGTTCTGATGTTTCTAACCCCTGGGGAGTTTTACATCTCATTAGATCCGCATGTTCTACAATCAGAACGACTCCCACAAAGAGCAGGAATTACAGTGGGTTAAGAGATGCAGGCAGTGAAAAACTACACACTTTCTAAAGTTCAGCATTTACTTTTCTTGCACTCATTGCGTGCCGTACATTTTTAACATACATTTGGGTGTTCAACCCTCACTCTTTAGGGTTTGATTACCGTAAAACAATCAAAACAAACGCTAAAAAGGAATTCAATTATGTAGAAGTGGCTTATCTTGTGTTAACGAATGGTTAAATGTACATTATTCTACTTATTTCACAACTACTTTAAATAAATATATACATAAATAAATGGACATTAAAATGTTAATTTCAGTTTAAATCTTTATTCAGTTTTATTTATAGATGCTTATTTTATTTTTTGCTTTGAGTGTGCATGTTTTATTGATTTGATTTCATAAATTGCACCAATTTGGACCAGAAATGCCAGTGTGCATCTTTATTTTATTTATTTTATGTATGTATGTATGTACGTATTTATTTATTTATTTTATACCAAATAGTAAACTACTTTAAGTGTGCTTAATTTAATTTAATGTTTTAATTCAATAAATTAATTTAATTACATTTTTTATTATTATTTTATTTCATTTAATTTCATGAATGAGCTGGAGCAGATAGTAAACTGCTTTAAGTGTGCATATTTTATTTTAAGTGAGCATCATGTGAGCATCATACATGTAGACTCCCTTATTTTATTTTATTTTATTTTATTTTATTAATTGGACCAGTTAGTAAACTGCTTTAAGTGTGCATATTTTATTTTATTTTATTTTTTTGTTTGTTTTATAGATCTGCCATAAGTGTGCATAAGTGTGGATCATACATGTAAACTTCCTTACTTGATTTGATAAACTGGACCAATTTGGACCAGAACTGCCTTAAAGGGATAGTTCACTTTGAAATTAAATTTTGATATGTTTTAGCTTACCCCAAGGGCATCCAAGGTGTAGGTGTCTTTGTTTCTGCAGTAGTTTCAATTCTGATATTTTTAGGTCCAACCGTTCTTG
Source organism: Cirrhinus molitorella (assembly GCA_033026305.1). Classification (NCBI taxonomy): domain Eukaryota; kingdom Metazoa; phylum Chordata; class Actinopteri; order Cypriniformes; family Cyprinidae; genus Cirrhinus; species Cirrhinus molitorella. Next base: position 30,378,329 of record CM065131.1, on the reverse strand, counting down.
TCTGTCAGTCATATAATGCATGCCTATGGTCACCTCACAAAAGAAAATGCACAGATTCAAATTAAACAGTCCAAATTTAACAATTCCCCATCGTAAGTACACATTGATGGCCTAAGACACGAAACGAGCGGTTTGTGTGAGAAAATGAACAGTATTTATATAGTTTTTACCTCTTGTACACCACCACGTCCAAGTTATCTGAGGGCGCACGCTTCCTAGTGTGTGACCGCGTTCTGGCTTATTGATTTTTCTGGCGCAAGCACCGAGAAGCGCCAGAAGTGATCTCTCGCGCGAGCACGTCACTCATTGTTTACACAGAACAGAGATTGTAGGTAAGACGGCTAACAGAAATGGTACTAGTTTCCGTATGCTCGCACGAGAGATCACTTCCGGCGCTTGCCAGAACGCAGTCACACACCGGGAAGCGCGCGCCCTCAGATAACTTGGACGTGGTGGTGTACAAGAGGTAAAAAAACGATATAAATACTGTTCGTTTTCTCACACAAACCGCTCGTTTCGTGTCTTAGGTCATTAATGTGTACTTACGGTGGGGAATTGTTTAATTTGGACTGTTTAATTTGAATTTGTGCATTTTCTTTGATGAGGTGAACATAGGCATGCATTATATGACTGACAGACAAGAACGGTTGGACCTAAAAATATCAAAATTGAAACTACTGCGGAAACAAAGACACCTACATCTTGGATGCCCTTGGGGTAAGCTAAAACATATCAAAATTTAATTTCAAAGTGAACTATCCCTTTAAGTGTGCATCTTTATATTGCATTATTCTTTTATTATATTATTTTATTGTTTTTATTTGATTTTATTAGTTACTGCCTTAAGTGTGCATCAAACATGTAAACTCCCTAACTTTATTTATTTTATTTTATTGTTTTTTTATTTTATTTTATTAGTTGGACCAGTTAATGAACTGCTTTAAGTGTGCATTTTATTTGATTTTAAATTATTTGATTTGATTTTATTTTATAGAATTTTATTTAATTTCATGAAATGATCCAGTTAGTGAACTGCTTTAAGTGTGCATATTTTAATTTTTTGATTTGATAAATTGAACCAATTTGGACCAGAATTGCCTTAAGTGTGCATCTTTATTTTATTAAAAAAAATTTTATTTAATTTATTTATTTATTTATTTTTCTTCTTTTTATTTAATTGTATTTTATAGATTGGACAAATAAGGACTGCCTTAAGTGTGCATCTTTATTTAATTTAATTTAATAATTTAATATTATTTTATTTTTATTTTTTTTATTAAGCATATTAAGCATTAGTTTTAAGCATTTTATTTTGTGATAATGGCTGGATAAATATTATATTATATTAATTATATTTAAAAAATATTATTCTGCTTATTTCACTGCTAATAAATAAATAAATAAATAAACAGAATGTTCACATGAATTGAAATTGTCATTTGACATTTTTGCACTTGCGATTTAAAATCTGACTAGTGTCTTCCCATTCACGCATTTAGTAAATGGCTTTATCCAAAAACACTTAAAAAAAACAGGTAATCTAAATTGTTCATCAATACATTTTTTAAGCATGTTGCTAAAAAAATAATGTTTGTTTTAACAATCTTTAACTACATGCCTCTGGCACTGATCTAACACCTATTTTAAGACAATCAATCAATTTCCATTGGTTAATTAAGTCCCACCCTACATGTTTCCTCACTGAATATCTAGTTCAGCTCTGAAATGCATGTCATTACAAAAGTGAAATTGGATTGTGACTGGTATTTCAGTTTGTATTTCATGGTGGGAATCTGTTTATTCTCACGCTCTGTCTAGGACACACAGTTATGATTACATATTTAACACACATATAAAATGACCACTTGTTTCTCCACTGGATCGTAATGACCGCCTTATCTGTTTAATCAGAGTTAGTGGACTAGACTCCAGATCCCTAGTGTATCCTTTGGCAGACTCTCTTGTCTCTCTGTCTTACTTCATTCTCTCAACACACACTGAGTATTTCACTTAAACTTACTCCAGTCATTTAATTAAAAACCTTCAGGCCTACTGTGACGAAAGGTGTACCGCTGATTACAAATCAAAACTCATTTGATTACAGTCTATATAAATTGCTCTGCACTTCTTTCTGATGTGGATACGCTTAGTTTAAAACAGCTCACAGTTAATTACTCAATGACAACTTTCTGTAAACCTGGTTTTTCTCTAGGACTAGAGTGCACCTCAATCTGCTGACTGTGCTGTATGAGTCAGAGAGGAGCGGAGCGTCATGTCAGAGCCGTTCAACTGTGACAGCTGTAAGGAGTCTCTGTACGGCAGGAAATACATCCAGGTGGAAGACGTTCCCCACTGCGTGCCCTGTTACGACCGCCTGTATGCAAACACCTGCCAGGAGTGCAAAGAGCTCATCGAACACAACTCACGGGTGAGTAGTTTAGTGATCAGCATCTATGGGATTCATAAAAATCTATGTTTTTTGGTTACATTGTCTTATACACACACAGGCATAAATTCACTCCATATACCATTTACAGGTGATGCGTATCATTCGTCATAGATTTCGCATCCTCACAGCTGGTCATGTTCACGCGTGACAGAGCAGTGAAGCAGAGGGCCAATGCAAACAAAACAGGCCGCAAACGCTACAGCGTGCAGCTCACCGTCTGAGTTATAGGTCCGCTGGGAGAAATACACACTACAAAAATACTAATACGAGCTCACTCTCTTTCTGTGTTTTTCTTCCTCCTTCATCATCAGTCATCTGTAGACGTGATGATTTGTGGGTCATTTGGCTAAAAGGACATCATTTATTATATGACAGTTTGAACTGCTCTAAATCAATCACATGCGAAGGACTGTTGGTTTCACACAGATCTTTTTCATGGATTATGTATTGTGAGGCTGAATACAAATATTAAAATCTCATGTTTTTGTGTTTTGGTTACGGTGCATTCACACGGGGCGTCAGCGTCAACGCTTGATTGAAGGCGTGTCTGAAGCATGGCGCTGACGCCATGGTCATAGCAGCGTCAGCCAATGAAATTAGACAGGAACTCAACAACAAAAAACGTGGATACAAGCTAAATTTCTGATGGCTGATGGAGCGCTATTCTTGGCGGTACATTCTATGTATGATAGTTGTCATTCATGGGTCCAATACACACCAGATTCGCCAATGGCCTCTGCCACCTCCTTCCACGCCTGGTCTCTCCGGTATGAATCCCGGTATATATAAAGTGATTGGTCATAAAGGACCGGGTGATTGCCCACCGCAATAATAAGTTTTTCCTCCATTTTAAAATTTATCCTCAGTTTGCTGCTGTTGAACAGGATGAACACGATTGGCTGCCGCCTGGCTAGTGTATTTGCATAAAAAAGATCTGATTGGCTGACGCTTCCATCGGCGCTTGCAAAGTTGAGAAATTCCCAACTTCTGCCACGAGCAATGCCAGTGAAGCGCCGCCGACGGATCCACAATTCAGTTCGGCAACGCTTGATGTCACCCATTCAAAGTCAATGGGAAGCGTTGACACCCTGTGTGAATCGCGCGTTAGGGGTGTGCGATATTGACAAAAAATAATATCTTGATATTTTCTGGAATTTTATCGATAACGATAATTAGACGATATTTTGCTGTTATTGTGCTTAAGGACTACTGTGCTGACTTATCAAGAATATCAAAAACTTTCGTTCTTCATATTCTGTGTGGTCAGTTCACAGCAGTGATCAAATTATTCTTTTCCTAAAAGTTTAAAATGATTTATACCTAAAGGTGTGCATTGATTTATACCTAAAGGTGTGCATCATCTTTTGAGTCTAATTCTTACATTTAATCTGTCAGTTATAATACATTTAGGCTGTTACTAAATAAATTAAATCAGTATCAACAAAATGTATCTTTGCAGACGATATGAAGTGTCATTTAGATGCATTTACACATGATAATGCAGCTATTTTTGAAATTATTTTAAAAGGTAAAAGATACTTTGAATGTGAAATTCAAACCTCCAGTAGGTGGCAGCAAGTTGCTGTTAATAAGTGAGTCATTGCAATTGAACCAAACATTAAATGGTTGTTTCATTCAAGAACGAAACACTGTCATGTTGCTCAGAGACAAAAAACAGTACTGTGGCTGTGTATGATTTTTGTTGCCAAAATTAAACAAAAACAGGAAATATGCTGTCTAAAACGTAAGTCTTTTAATATGAACTTCTTGTTTATTGAACTGTTATATCAAAATCAATATCACATTTGTAGTCATGCTGATTTTTGAAGGAATAAACAGCACTCTTCGTGTGATATTGTTTAACTATATGAAATGATATAAATATATACATTTTCTGCCCCCATATCCTGAATTCTGTGATCTTTGTAAATGCATTTTAATAGACTGAATCATGCAATGAAAGAATGCACTTTAAATGCGTACTTACTATATTTCATCACATAATAACATTATGCGTGCACTCTGTAGGTGTGTTTTGTTCGTTTTTCGCAATTTACTCGATAACGTCAAATGGCACATTGTTGAAACAACAATTACGATATAACTGCAGGCGCTATATATCACACACCCCTAGTTTTGTACACAAATGCAAAGGCTTACAAAACAAAAAAAATGTGAATTTCATTTAGTTTCATTGAGGTGATTCAATCAGATTTAGTGCTGTTTGTTTTGATTTGAAACGGATTCCATCTAATATACTTTGATTCAGTTTAATTCAATTCCTTTTTGAATTTGATTCCTTTTTGGCCACGTACACACTGCAAGTTTCAGGAGTGACAACTGCATATAAATGCAGGAGTGAGTCCTGTAAATTATCGTTCCATGTGTATACGGAACAGCCACTCCCGCATTTGTAACCATAGCAACTAGGGCTGTGCCGATAAACGATATCATACTGAATATAAAATATATGTCGATATTGATGATAAGCTCTAGGCATTTTTTTACTAGCAGAAATATATACGACAACGGCCAATCAACGTGCTGCTTTTAACATTCACGTCAAAGAACAAAGTCAATTTCCTACGGCATTCTGCAAAGCAAACTCGACACAAGGACAACAAAAATGAGTGGAAGCAGCGATGAAAGTGAAACTAACCTTGAGTTATTATCCAAAAATGATAAAGTTGTCGACAAAAAAGGTAACATGAATTCAATTATATGGAAGTGGTTTAGCTATTAAAAAAAGTGCGCTCATAATGGAAGCGACACATCTATTTAACCATTTTAAATACATTTAGTAGCAGAGCTACTGCAAAAGATTTTTAGTGCTAGAAATTCATTTATTTCTTTGCCTAAACTTCCGCGTCTTCATAGGGAGCGCAGGTCCTGGTTGCTTAGCAACGGCAGACGCCACAGGAGCAGAAGCAGAAGTGCTTTGGAAAGAACTTGGCAGCATTAGCAGTTTATATATCGAACTATATATTGTTATCGATCAATATGGGAAAAAAATTACTGAGATTACATTTTTGCCATATTGCCCAGCCCTAATAGCAACGTTTGCCGCCGTGAATAAGTATTTAGTAGGGCTGTCAAGCGATTAATCGCGATTAATCGCATCCAAAATAAAAGTTTATGTTTACATACTATATGTGTGTTTACTTTGTATAGTTATTATGTACATATAAATTCACACACATACATGTATATATTAAAACAAAACAATTATATGTATATATATTTATACCTGTATACAATTTAGATTCTAAATAAATAGAAATATTTTTGATATAAATCTAAAATATTTTTCATTAATACATACATGCATGTGTGTGTATTTATATATACATAATAAATATACACAGTACACAAATATATAGTATGTAAACATAAACTTTTATTTTGGATGCGATTAATCGCGATTAATCGTTTGACAGCACTAGTATTTAGCCATTTAGTATCTCCCATTTTCTGGCTAAAGACTGTTTTTGTCCCACGATTTTTACTAAACTACCACTGATAAACGTGTTGTGTTTTGTTTATGCTCGGAGGCTGCTTTAGAGAGCGACGTCTTGCAGTGTTGCCATGTCCTCGTATTTACAAGCGATTTTAGGCATGTTATTTGGTCTTAGCTAATAAAGCTATGCACTTTATGGAGTTGATAAAGTTGTCTGTGGCGGATATGAGATATATGATTTTTTTTTTTGGTGTTATAAAACTAAGCACAATTTAGCTGCAGTGTGTACGTGGCCTTTGATTTAATCCATTTCAGTTCATTATTGTTTAGTTGGAGTGAAAATCAATTTCACATCTGATTCATTTTGATTTGATCTGATCCAGTTCAGTTTTGTTAAATCCTATTATTCAATCCTATTAACGCAGTAATTTAGTTCAATTCAGTTGTGCTTGTTTTGATCTGAATTACATTAAATCTAATCTAATTTGATTCCGTTTCAATTTGATACTTTTTTTTATTTCATTAATTTTGATTTGATTTGATCCAGTTCAGTATTGGTAAACCTTATTTTAAGATCTTGTTACTCCAAAGGTAGTGTCAATTTTATTCAGTTTCTTTTTGCTTAAATTTAAGGTAATTCAATCCGATTTAGTTCAATTTGATTATTTTTTTTTATTTTGATTTATTTTGATTTGTTCTAGTCCAGTTCATTATTGTTCAGTTGCAGTGAAAATCAATTGATCTGTTCCAGTTCAGTTTTGTTAAATCCTATTATGCAATCCTGTTAATGCAAAAGCAGTGTCAATTTGATTCAGTTTTATTTTGCTTTGAATTTGAGGTAATTCAATCAGATTTAGTTAAATTCAGTTGTACTTTATTTGAATTAGATTCCATCTAATCCATTTTGATTCCATTTTAATTTGATTCACATTTGATTCATTTAGATCTGATTTGATTTTTTTTTTTTTGGCCTTATTGTGACAGGACAGATTAGTGACAGGAAGTGAAGTGGGAGAGAGAGAAGGGGTAGGGTCGGGAAAGGTCCTCGAGCCAGGATTCGAACTCAGGACACCCGCAGCACAACGGCGCTATATGTCAGAGCACTGCCCACAAGGCTATCGGGGCCAACAGATCTGATTTGATTTGATCCAGTTCAGTATCGTTATACCCTACTATACAATCCTAATGCAAAGGCAGTATCAATTTGATTCAGTTTCATTTTGGTTTAAATTTGAGGTAATTCAGTCAGATTTAGTTCAATTCAGTTGTGTTTGTTTTGACTTGAATTATTCCATCTGTTACAATTTGATTCAGTTTCAGTTTGATTCCTTTTTAATTTGATTCATTTTTTATGTTTTTGTCCAGTTGGAGTATCATGTAAATGTCATTAAATTCAATTAGATTCACATTTAATTCATTTTGATTTGATCCACTTCAGTATTGTTAAATCATATTATACAATCCTAATATAATGATGTATAATAATAATGAGGTAATTCAAACATAATTAGTTAAATTCAGTTGTAGTTGTTTTGATTTTAATTAGATTCCATATAATCTAATTTGATTTAGCTTCAACTTGATTGGCTTATGGATTTGATTCATTTTGACTTGATCTGATCTGATTCTATTGTTCTGTTTGATTACCATGTTAATGTAGTAAATTTTAATACCATAGTATGTGGTATTAAAATTGATCCAGTTCACTATTTTTAAATCCTATCTGATTCAAATCAGTTTAAATCCAATCTGGCAATCTGATTTGCATTGTTTTTTGTAAATTTTGAGTATGATTCAAATTTGATTCAATACGACTTGACCATATTTGCCCCAATGCAGTTTTGATTGAACGTCGTTGAGAAACAGCAAACCATCACTAACATCAACAGAACTAGTGTACATAGAAACGGTGATATTTGTCAGATCTGATTTCTTACATCTTTACTGGAAGATCTCAAGTGTCTAAGACAAACAAGAGAAGCTTCTGTTCTGTGTTTGGTATTCATTCATCTTTGAGAGGTTGGATCAGTGGACGGTAGTAAAGCACGTCCCTTTATTGCGCAAAGGTCTCAAACCATTCCTTTCATGGTAGTGGAAATGACAGAGAACAGCAAGATCTGTTTTGCTTCAACATGCTTTCTGGCCATAGAACTTCCTGCACAAGCAGCTGCGTCACCTCATTTCACCTTTCGTTCAGCTGTGCAGTGGCCTTTGACCCACGCCTTGATGATGTAACTGATTCAATGAAGTAAAATGCACATTTCTATGGACTAACAGGTTTTAGCTTGAAAACAACAGGCCTGTTGTTTTCAATATACTGTCTCCAATATACCAATATACTGTCTCCAACTGTCCAGGGTATTCAGCCTCATGCACAGTCAAAAGGGCTAAATTAAATTTAATACACTAGTTACCACATGCTTTTCTGAGATAATTTAATAGAATTTACAGTCGAACTGACATATGTTGCTGTTCTGTCTGTGTTCAGGAGCTGTATTATGAAGACAGACATTATCACGAACACTGTTTCCGCTGCTCACGCTGCAGCCGTTCGCTGGCCGATGAGCCGTTCACCTGTCAGGAAGATGCCCTGGTCTGTAACGACTGTTACTGCAGTGAGTTTTCATCTAAATGTGTGGCCTGCGGGAAGACTGTGATGCCAGGTACAGTTCCTAAATACGCACGCATATGCTTACAGTTGAGATCCATCTTTTCACACTGAGGACAACTGAGCGACTCATATGCAACTATTACAGATGTTTCAAACACTCACTGATGCTTCAGAATGAAACATAATGCATTTAGACTTATTTTAGTCTTCTGGGAAACAAGTTCAAAAGTTTACACCCCTGGCTCTTAATGCATTGTTTTTCCTTCTGAAGCATCAGTGAGTGTTTGAACCTTCTGTAATAGTTGCATATGAGTCCCTCAGTTGTCCTTAGTGTGAAAAGATGGATCTCATAAGCATACAGTCATTGTTGGAAAGGGTTCAAATACACAAAAATCCTGAAAAACCAGAGAATTTGTGGGACCTGAAGGATTTTTTCTGAAGAACAGCGGGCATTTAAACTGCTCAGGACAAACAAGGGGACTAAAAACAACAACACAGTATTAGGAACCAACTTTTGAACAATCATATTTATGAATGTAACTATTATTTTCTCTTTTGGGCATATATTGTAAACATCTTTATGTGAAATATCTTATTCAGGTCAGTACTTAAAACTAAAAAATATTATATAATAATATATTATTTTGGTAAAATAATTAACTTTTTGCAGATTCTTCAAGGTGCATGTAAACTTTTGACCTCAACTGTATTTCATATACACTACCAGTCAAAAGTTTGGGGTCAGTAAGATTTTTTTTCTAGATAAATAGTCTTATTCTGCAAGTATGATCAAAAGAGACCAAAAAGACATTCATAATGTCACAAAAGATTTTTATTTCAAATAAATGCTGCCCTTTTGAACCTTCTATCCAAAGTATTCTGAGAAAAAAAAAAAAAAGTTTCATGGTTTCCATCAAAATATTAAGCAGCACAACTATTTTTTATGGAAGTTTGTTTCCACCATGGAATAAGAAATAAAAAAAAAAAAAGGTAATTGCGAATTTTTTTTTTCTTTCTTTCACAATTCTGACTTTCTTGCAATTATGATCTCAAAATTTCCACTCATGACCTCACAATTGTAAGTTTATATCTCAAAATTTTGAGGAAAGAACTGATTGAAAGAATTGTGCGAAAGCATAGAAACTCGCAATTACAAGAAATAAACTCAGAATTGTAAGTTAAAAAAAAAAAAGTTGTGAGATGTAAATTCAGAATTAGGAGTAAAAAAGTCAGAACTGTGAGATATAAACTAATTATGAATAAAAAAAGATGTAAATTCAGAATTGTGAGTAAAAAAGTCAGAATTGCGAGAAAGAAACTCAGAATTGGAAATAAAAAAGTCAGAATTGTAAGATAATGTTTTTTTTTATTATTTATTCTGTAGCAAAAAGGGGTTTCCATCGTTTTTGAACACTGACAATAATAAATGTTTCTAAAACAGCAATTCAGCATATTTGAATCATAAATTTATACCTTAAAACTTACTAAAACAAAAATCTGTTAAATTTGAATTGTATTAATTAGTGCTGTCAAACGATTAATTGCGATTTGTGTACTGTGTATATTTATTATGTATATATAAATACAAACACATGCATGTATATATTAAGGAAAAATATTTTAGATTTATATATAAAATATTTATATTTATTCATGATCTAAATTGTATACAGGTATAAATATACACATAAATATTTTGTTTTAATATATACATGTATGTGTGTGTATTTATATGTACATAATAAATATACAAAGTAAACACACATATAGTATATTTTGTTTTGGATGTGATTAATCGCGATTAATCGTTTGACAGCCCTAGTATTAATACAGTATTTGACAATATTGCTGTTTTTACTGTATTTTTGATCAAATGAATGCAGCGTTGATGATCACAAGAGACTTTATTTAAAAACATTAAACATATCTTACAGATAGATAGATAGATAGACAATCATATTGACTGTTGTGTAAACATCTCAAGAATCACAACTGTCTTGAATGTAACTGACTGTACCAGACTGTACAGACCACAAGCATACACACAACAAATACGAAACCTTTCGGATGTAATCCTTCAGGAAATTAAGTTTAAGTGTGTTTCTCACCCTGCCCGATAAAGCAGAAACCGAGTTAATGAGTTTTGATTAGGCGTCAGGGTGCGGCAGAAGAGATGTGACAGTGTGATTACAGACACGCTCAGCTGAGATAGAAAAGCCTCTGGCCACACTCGTGCACACGCCTGCAGGCCTGACGCCAACACTCGGGCGTTACGTTACCCATAATTACACTCCGCCGCCTGCCTCTGTCTCTCCAGAGCTTTTCGGAAAGAAATAAGAGACTGGGAAAGTTCCAAAAGGATAAAATTACAAACTGAAAGTGGCAGATCTCTCCTCCCTCGTTCATTCGAAACAGACCTGCCGTCTCGGTCCCCCTCTGGGCTCATTTTCACACCCATTCTCAGTCATTTTACACAGATCAGGTGAGATGTTTTCCCACCAAACCTGTACGTTGCATCTGCAACTTATGCTTTTCCAGATTCCACTTGCATTTTTATTGAAATACCAGCCATTGCGCCATTTCCAGTCTACAATTTTGACACGCCTCAAACAAAACTCCCACACAGGAGGCTTTTGTAGATCTACGGCAGTTCAGGCCCAATTGTGAGCATGCACATAGTTGTGTAGCGTGACATGTGTAACCTTTAACTCTGTAGTTACTTATCCGACATGATCGGCCACCCGCAGAACAGTAAAAGCACTTGAGGAAAACCTGTAGTGCATAAACAGGTGAGGCTGTTTTTTTAGAGAAAATCCATTGCAGACAGGTAGAAGCACATTCAGTGATTATGCAATGATGCTATAAGATAATGAAACATATGATATAAGGTTTAGCTCTGAAACCCCAAGAATTCAAAAGGACAGTTATGTGGCTTTCGGTTTATGTCTGTTACCTTTGAGTCTATAGATGCTCGTATTTTATCATAGCATTTACTCTATTTCAAATTAATTGTATAGTATTTTAAAGTATTGATTCATATTTCAGTTTAGCTTTTATTGAAAATTTTCAGTTTTCATTTTAATTCATGCTTGTAATTTTTGATAGATTTTTTTTTTTTGTAATATTACCATTTAGTTTTATTTCAGTTTAGTACTTTTAGTAATTTTAGTACTTCTAATTAAACTTATTTTCAGTTAGTTGGCAAGGCAACATTTCTAATTTTCATTTACATTTGTAAGTTTCATATACATTTATTTGATACAGCAGAAGTACAGCAGAAACAGTACAATTTTGAAATATTTTTACTATTTAAAATAACTGTTTTCTATTCGAATATATTTTAAAATTTAATTTATTCCTGATTTTAAAGCTGAATTTTGTAGCATCATTACTCCATTTACATGATCCTTCAGAAATCATTCTACTATTCTGATTTGCTGCTCAAAAAACATTTATTATTATTATTATTATTATGTTGAAAGTTTATGTAGAAGTTTTTCAGGTTTCTTTGATGAATAGAACGTAATAAATAAATATATATATCATTATAAATGTCTTTATTATCAATTTAAAGCATCCTCGCCATAAAAAAGTATTAATTTCTATAATATCTTTCCAAAAAAATCAAAATACTTACTCTCCGAGCTTTTAAATGGTGTAGTGTATAATGTTACAAAAGCTTTTATTTCAGCTGAACTTTGGATTTTTCTATTTATCAAAGAATCCTGAAAAAATATGCATTGATCACAGGAATAAATTACATTAAAATATTTCACAATATTACTGCTTTTGCTGTATTTTGGATCAAATAAATGCAGGTTTGGTGAGCAGAAGAGGATTCTTCAAAAACAAAAATCTTAGTGTTCAAAAACTTTTGACTGGTATTGTATAATTGTAAATATTCATCTTTATTTAGTTTTAATCTTAAAAGTTTTAATAAAACTTTTAGCTACATATTTCTCAGTAAAAATATTTAAAAATCTTTGAAACTATATCTGTTCAATTGATAAGCATGTTTTTTTTTGTTTTTGTATTTTACTTTTATCTTGTTTCAAGAATTGTAACGGATTTTAACTGGACTCGATTTCGATCTCTCAGGCTCCAAGCGGCTGGAATATGGAGGTTGCGCATGGCACGAGGAATGCTTTGTTTGTTGTGGTTGCGAGCAGCCCATCGGCGCCCAGTCGTTCATCCCAGATAAGGGCGAGTACTACTGCGTGCCCTGTTACGAGGGACGATTCGCCCCACGCTGTGCCCACTGCAAACAGGTAAGATAAAAACTGGCAAATGGCATCACTGTGAAAAAACCCACTTTTAAAGCCATTATATTTGAGAGTGTAAACTATATCAGAATATTATTCTAAACATTGAGTATTTTTGCATTTATTCCATTGCCAACCTCTTTAAATCATATGCCTGTGAATTAAAGTGTTTTTGTTGGTTATCTCTCTTACAGCTTTTGGTTCAGGGTGGTGTTACATATAGAGATGAGCCCTGGCATAAAGAATGTTTTTTGTGCACCGGTTGTAAAGTCCAACTCGCCGGACAGCCTTTCACAACACAGGGTGAAGATCCATACTGCGTGAAGTGCTTTAGCAACCTGTATGCCCAAAAATGCTCTGCCTGCGACAAACCCATCACAGGTCAGTGTGTGTTATTGTGTCTCTTATAACAAGACGCTGTTTATTACCAGTCTCTACAGCTGCTAACAGAAACGCTTTGTCAGAAACAAGTGACTGTTGTCACATAAACAGGGTCATGTGTTTGGAGGCAGATGGTGCTTCACAATGTTGAGTCAGTCTTAAATACTTTTGCTGCTTGTTGGGAACCCAACAGTCTAAAATGTACCAGGTCGTGAACTATGAGTCAACATGGGGTCAAAGTGAACTATGAGTCAACATGGGGTCAAACATTGACTGTTTATATGTTTTAATCTCTTAAAAGTTTTGCAAAGAGTCTGGTTGCAATTAAAGAGATATTTTGATTTACCCTCATGTTGTTCCAAACCAAAGACTATAGAATACCTCGTATAGTTTTGAGTGGGGAAAATTGATTAGTAAAGTCTAGTTAGAAGACTAGTTAGAAGTCCCGTTACTATAGAAACAGTCGGCGTTCTAAGGCCCCGATCAGACAAAACACGTTTTGTACAGTGCGAGGCGCCTTTTTTGCATTGTTTTCGGTAGACAGTGAGCGTTCTGCACGCTGAGCGTCTGAAGTTGAAAAAAAAACCAACTCTATGCAGAAAAGCACTCGACGTCATCGCATTTTTTTCCATTGTCCAATCAGATGTTTTGATGGTTTGATAGTTTCCTAGCAACATAAACTGCTGCGCACTGCTCTTTTTTTAAAAGTCACCCAAAAAAGGCAGTGCTGTGCGCCTCGCGTTTTCAGACATAAAAATTGCGTTTGGTGTAATCGGGGCCTAAGACATGCGCTCAGTACTGCGCATGCAGACTGGCTGATCTAGCCTGAAAAATAAGTGTTTTTTAACGCTATTGCAGCACAAGGAATCATATTTATAAGGCAGTTCTTGTCAGATTTCATTGGTGATTTCAAATATGAAATTTAATCATATACTTGGTGAACAGTTTTGGAGAATTTGATGTTTCCCTTTTCAAAGAGATGGGAGCTGCACTTGCGTGCCCGAGACGTTTCAAAGATGGCCGCCAAGTGAAATTACTTGCCTTAAAGGGACTTTGTTCCAAACCAAGGTCTATATAACTCTGTATCTTCTGTGGAACACAAAAGGAAATTGCTAATGAAGGACGAGCAGGACACAAGGCTCGAAAGCAGAAGCGATTCTGCTTCTTCCGGTCATGCGTATGAAGGAAAAAGCAGCGCTGTTTTATCTTACTAGATACATTTGAGTGTGTTGAAAGTTTTGTTATAATGCTATTCTGTGCGTTCGTCACCTTTCTAATAAAATGCAAAAAATAATAAAGTATCTTTGGGGTTTCCATGTTTTCTACAAAATAAAACCGGAATATCAAGGGTGTATAATGTCTTTACATTAGTTAAAATTGCTTATTTCTCTGGATTTAAACTTTCTTCGAAACATTTGGGATACTGTAAGTACACAAGTAAGCTAAATATATAACAATGTTCCAGTAGTTTTGGGATATTCTAATAAAAAACGTACATATTGTGCCTTTAATATGTTGGTATAATGCCAGTTTCTAAACCAGTATCTACTTTGGTCTATTTTCCTATAAGTGACCACTAGTTATAGTTTCTTTCAACGTTATGATATGAAAAAAATCGTTATTCAACATTGAACGTTGTCAACATTGTCAAAGTTTGGTAGCGTTATTTTAAAACTTATTCTGAACTGAAGTCAAAATAAGGACATATAAGCTGCTTACCTGCTTATACGACATATTTTTCTTGATATCCAAGAGAGTTTTGATGTTTGTTGTTAGTGAAATTAGCAGCAATAAGGTCATTTGTAATCATGAGAACAGCGGCGCAACGAGACACCAGATTCATCCGCGCAAAAAAGCGTCGAAGAGTCGAAGCACAAATAAACAATGTTCTTTCGCAATTAAGTTTATTAGTAGTTATATGGTTCGACCGCTAGAGGGCGGTTAGAAGTTACATAGTAACGTTAATTTACAGACATTTCCTGTAACCTTATATCACAACACAATTAAAAATACGGATAAAACATAGATAAATAGATAATGAATGTGGAAAATTTGTATTAACACAGTACACTGTGCCCTATTTTTACTGATTTTCCTTTGTGTATGACCTTTCCAATCTTTAGAAACAATTTAAACAATGTTTTAAATCATGACCATGTTGTTTTAGAGATTGTAAAGACCACTCATCACAAAGAAATACCTCTGAATCTTTTCCTCAGGTTTTGGAGAAGGGAAGTACATCTCGTTTGAGGAGCGTCAGTGGCATCAGCTGTGTTTTAAGTGCTCTGAGTGTTCGGTGTCTCTGGTTGGAGCAGGATTCTTCCCTGATGGATCAAAGATTCTCTGCAAAAGCTGCAATGAAAAATAACCCACTTCTTTTCATTATGTTAAATGTTATGCTTTCTGTGAACAGACCTTTGTGTAATATAAACACATTTGTGACCCTGGACCACAAAACCAGTCATAAGGGCTGATTTTGTAAAATTTTGATTTATAAATCACATGAAAGCTAAATAAATATGCTTTCCTTTGTTAGGATAGGACAATATTTGGCCGAAATACAAGTATTTGAAAATCTGAAACCAGTAGGGTGCAAAAAAATCTAAATATTAAGAAATTTCCTTTAAAGTTGTCCAAATGAAGTTCAATGCATATTACTAATAAAAAAATAATATATACAGTAGGAAATCACTTTGACCCATACAATGTGCTACTTAAGGCTGTTTTTGTGGTCCAGGGTCACATTTATGAAACATTTGAAATAATTTAAATATGTATGATGTACATTAAAGTGTTGGTGTTACATTCTTCCAAATGTGGATGATACAAATTTCTAAACTAGAAAGAAATGTTTGATCAAGTTGAAGCTTTTTATGGTTCAAATTATAAACTCAATCATTTAAACCAAGCATGCATGCCAAAGGCTCAGTTTCCTGAGTTTTCGTCATTAGTATTTTGAAT
This sequence comes from Cirrhinus molitorella, assembly GCA_033026305.1. Classification (NCBI taxonomy): domain Eukaryota; kingdom Metazoa; phylum Chordata; class Actinopteri; order Cypriniformes; family Cyprinidae; genus Cirrhinus; species Cirrhinus molitorella. The sequence goes on along the minus strand of CM065131.1, from coordinate 30,362,208 downwards.
TTACATTTGAGTAATTTCCATGTGTTTGCATAAACTTCAGGCCTTTAAATTCCATCCAAGGCAACATTCCTCAACAAAATTTACATTTGAACAAAACACACAGTATGGGAAGGCCTGTGTACAATGAGATATTACACTCATGGACTGAATCATGTAATGATGCATATTGATGATTTTTTTTTTTTTTTAACACAGTGAATTTTACAGTGCACTATTTGAATGCACCAATGCATGTTTTTAATAATTCTCACATGGAATTTTCACATATTAATTCCTATTTATGTTGCTTTCAAAAGACTACGTTTGATGATTTTTACAAATGTTTGATGTATTTTTGCACATGAATGCCTCTGTATTTCCTTTCATTAAAATGTTTGTGTAACATATATAACTTTTAAATATAATTTAAGGTTCATTTTAAGAGGTTTAGTCATATTACGTTTTCTTAAAAAAAAAAAAAAATCTTAATGCATAGTTTTAACAAACGAATTATTGTGGGAACAAATGCTTATATTTTCCCCCCACATCATATATGGGCTCCTTACTTTAACACTGACTTTCTGTGACTAATTTCTGTGATAAAAGATGTAAAAATTAAGCTAATCCTGCATATATTACTCCAGCATCTCTAAGCACTTTCTTTCTCCTAATGAAAACAGACAAGTCCTTAATTCTAATGATTGCTTTTAGTTATGCTTGATTTTGAATCTCGTGTGAAACATTTATTTTTACTTCACTCTTTGCCCCTTTACCAGATGCCAAATTTCTGACAGATGTTTTAACCAAATAAGGCCACACAGCCCTAAAAATGACTGTGGAACCTGTAATTTTCTAAAATTATTGATGGCAAATTTACTACGGGTTTCTCACTGCAGGAAGGTGAAGCACAAAGAGCAGGAAGCACAGGTGGTACCTTAGTGTGAATGTACTGGTTCCAGCAGTTCAATATTTGAACAATGATGCACAATCTACAATGAAGTCTGTGTTATAAAATGTCTTTGCGTTAGATGCAAAAATATAAGATCAAGTGCCTGTACCTGCTCCAAAATAGGATCTTTTCTCTTCACAAAATTTACTTCTGATTTTCATTTTTGCTCAATGTCTTTAAATCATCTGGTGATTTTGTAATATTTTGTGCATGCATAAAGCCAGTTTTCCTCAAGTTCCTCAAGGTGTCCTGGCAGACACATATACAACTACTGTTATATAGAACTACTGTTTTATTATAGTCTTACTAACTTTAAAATAAATGCATTTTGGTTTGATTTGAAAAAGGGATGAAAGACATGACAAAGCAGACGTAATCTTTCCAACCCTCTTCATAAACATTAATCCGTCAGTTTAAAAAATTCTCATGACTCTTCCCTTAGATGCAGCTGACCCTGTTTATAGAAATATGAAAATTGTGCCTTGGTTTGTCCCAGGAGAGACTCTGGGTCCTATTCAAGCGGTACTCTGGGGTTTTTGGTTTTATCTTGTGTCTTAATTCTCAGTGGGCTGAACATTTCTCCTGCTGTCTCTGTTAAAATCATCTGAACTAAACACTGTAACCACTCAATCCATCATGTGCTGAATACAGTGGTACACACTCAGACCATCTATGTATGAAAAGGTAAAACATGCATTAAAATGCAGATCCAATTAAGGGTACAGACATCACTATTAATTAGTTTTTAAAATTTTACGAATCCAATTTAAAAACTATTTTCCAGACATAGCACTCACAAAGAACAATTTCTAGCAAAGTCTAGCAAAATATATATTCACCAAAGAAATGTACATAATTCTCGTCTCGTCAGTCAAATGTATTTTATTAGTTTTCATGCTTTCTGTTTTTAAAATCCACAATTTTGAAATTTCATTTTTAGGTTTTCAATGACTGTATGGACCTGACTATATGTTGTCTGTATGTTCTGTTTTGAAACTACAGTATATAGTGCCACCTAGTGAACAGTAGCTGTAAGTGTAATAACTGGTTTTCCATCATTTCTTTTTCTCAATCCAAAGACATGCAGTATGGGTTAATCTGAGACACTAAATTGTCTGTAGGTGTGAGTATGAAAGCAATGTCAGTATGTGTTTGTCCTGTTATATATCAAATAATTTTTATCCTGCATTTCATATTAGTGCTGAAAATTCAATTACTGTAATTGACAGGTGTGATGATCAGTGGGATTGAGTTCTTACCACTAGTGTTTGGATATGGGCATAAATATAGATACAGTTTTTCAGTGAAAGACTGACCAGTGTAAGAGTAGATATGAGAGCTGGACTCCACATCATAAAATGAGACCAGACCCTCCTCATAATCCACAAACACACCGACCCGCTGCAGCTTCACTCACAGAGACAGAGAGAGACAGGGGGACCAGCAAAGGCTGTATATTCACTTCCATTCCTCAGAGCCACAGTCCAAAATCCAGTACTGGTACACACTGCAAACTTTCCTTTTCTGTTTATGGTTTCTCTGGCCACTCCTAAAGTCCAGTCAGTCTTGTCCTTCACCTGCACCTCAAAATAAAATCTCCCCGAGGAGAATCCCTCCTTTCCCAGGACATATCCACCATTATCAAATCTCTTTGGATTGTTTGGGAGGTTTTGCCAAATGTCTCCATGTGTCACTTGTTTTCCATCATCAGACATGATGAGTTTAGGATGAGCTGTTTCAGGATCCAGAGTCACATCCTCTAAGAAAACAGAGAATATGAATCACAACTTTACAATACAGATATTTAGTGATGATGATTTCTGTAATATTTACAGTTTTTAATCTATTGTGGTGCAGTACCCAAGCTGTGTGTATATGAACATAAACTATAGTGCAGTTAGCACACTGTACCTGCATACTGCTGTATCCACTTCAGCTCTGTAGATACTAATAAAATTAAAACATCATGAGTTTTTTATGTGTGAATTTTTTATAATGTTTTATGTGTGCAATTATACATGGTTATATTTAAATAATTGTGTATAACATTATGTTTTTATCTGTTCAATGCAAGTACCAGTTTGTGTGAGTTTCTCATGTAGAATTTCCTGCAGCTGAGTCAGAGCCCTCCTCAGAGATTCCAGAATCTTCATACTGATCTGAGGCAAGTCCCTGGTGTCTGTAGGGCTGCATAGGGATGAGTAAATCTACAGCAGGAGAGAGGAAAAATCTTTCAGCATGGGGAGTGTTATTATGTCATATACTGCATTATCATTGATCAGAGAGATGTTCACTGACCTGTAGGAGGTGGAGGTGATCTTCAGTGTGGGAGAGCTGCTCCAGCTCAATGTTTCTCATCTTTAGCTCAGTGATCTCCTGCTCCAGCTCCTCAATGAGCTCTTGCTCCTGTTTCTCTGCTGCTTTCTGCTGCTCCTCCATCATCTCCAGGAGTTCAGTCTGACATCTCTCAATGGAGCAGATGAGATCAGTGAAGACCTCAACATGGACTGCTTTCTCCTTCTCTGTGTTTATCTAAGTCAATCAGCAAATTATTAGTGGTGTTTGCTTAGACAAGAATCATTGTTACTTTTGCTCATAGTTTAGTGTTTTTGGTAGGAAGTACCTTACATTTAAATAAATATTCTAAGTCTTTGAGCACCACAACTGAACTATTTTAAACTTACTTTTCTGACTTCTGCTGAGTTTTTTATGTCTAGAATTTTCTTGATTCTGTCTTGGATCATCTGCTGCACATCTTTCTGTGTCTTCATTAGTTGAATCTTTTGACAAAGCACAACACAGACACAATTATCACAACAGAGATTCACTGTATTCTAGAGAAAGTTATGCAATTGTTTTATTTTTACAAGAATAAATAGAATGACATGGGTCCTTTTTGTTAGTAACTTCTACCTTCTTCTCTTCACTCTCCTCTTCTATAGAAACAGTGTTGTGGTTCTTGTGGTCTGTCGCAATGCACATCAGACACACACACATCTGATCATCTCTACAGAACAGCTCCATAGGTCTCTCATTTTTCTGACATATATAGTCCTCCAGATTACTTACAGGCTCCATCAGTTTGTGTTTCTTTAAACCTGCCACTTTAAAATGAGTCTGCAGGTGAGTTTCACAGTAAGAGCTCTGACACACCAGACACGACTTCAGGGCTTTCAGCTTTTTTTCCTCACAAAGGTCACAAAGAACTTCACTGAAAGTCACACATTCTTTCTCAGGACTTTTCTTTTTATAGTGATCTACAAGCTCTCGGAGTGTGGTATTAATCTTGAGATCAGGTCTTTGCTTGAATGTTTCTTTACAATATGGACAGTTGCAGTTATGGCTGTTGTCCCAGCACTTATTCAGACAGGACTTGCAGAAGTTGTGTCCACAAGGAGTGCTGACTGGATCAGTGAAGACATCCAGGCATATAGAGCACTGAATCTCCTCAGTCAGTGGACCACTGGAGGAAAACATTGCTGCAAAGAGAAATAATGAAGATATTACTAGTCTAAAGTTCAGTACATTTAGACAAAATTTTGAAATGATTATGAAGACAATGATAATTACTATTTTAAATGGATGATTTACAGCAGATAGAGAAGGAAACAAATCAACAATAGTTTACAAAGACCTTATGAAGCTGCTTAAATATAAATACTGTTTTCTGGGCTGTTGACTTACATGGTGGATCATTTATACTGGATTGTTTTGGTTTTGTTGATTTTGGTGAAGATTTTGCCATTGTTCTTTCCCTCTTCAAGCATTTTCAAGAAAAAAAATAGGTACACATCATAGATTATGATCTTAAGAAACAATTAATTTGCTCCTTGTAATGGTGAGTTTATGTTTGGTCACTCAGGCATGAATGAAATCTTGCCTGAAAAGTATAGGACTACTTATTCTTCATATTATTATTTCACATCAGTTTATTTCAAAGAGCACATGGTTCATTCACTATTGTGAACAACTCTTCACTGTTGTTATTAGCTAACTGTAATGTTAAAGTTCTCTAAACAAGACATTTACACTCTTTTTAAATGTAATATCACATCAAATTATTTGAATGAATGTTTATATTAAAGTGTTAAAAAAATGTATTGATAGTGAAGGTAACAAAATCACTCCTTGAGAAACAGCATAAAATCTCTGAACAGTCTGTACTATGATCTGCTGTTAAGATCAGAAACCGCAAGTACAAAGTACTGATTATATAATTAACTACAATAATTGTATAACAACTTGTATGTTTATGTCATGTGACAAAATGACAGAAACACCGAACTTTACCAATCAAATGACATACTGACATATAATACTGATACCTTTTTAATGCAGTAAACAACTAAAGTAGTGGAGTATTTGGCATGCCCACACATGGCTCTATTTAACTTATTCCAGTTTGACATGAACCCAAATAAAACCAGGCCACTTCTATTAGAAACCAGTTCAGGACAATCTCTCTTATATTCCTATGACTTACCTGTGAGTTTCAGATGTGTTCACACAAGGGTATTTGATAAATATTCAGTTGTTTAAAAAAGCTAATTCCTTCAGGTGACTATATCACTGTTGAACAAGTTAGTTTCACTTTCTCAGAATCTTTTACTGAACTCCAGTTATGTCAGAGCTCCCCGTGTATGTTGGTCATTCCTGGGATTTGGTGTCTTTTGTTTTAATAATTCTAAACATTTTACAGTATTTAAACCACCAAATATCACAATTTTTCCTATGTCACCAGGCCTGTGTCTGCCATTATGATGATGAACACAACACTCAATATGAGCGATATATATATATATATATATATATATATATATATATATCTTTAAAATAAAGTTGGGAAAAGGAAACTACATCATATTAAAATTACACCAGAAAACAACTGGGGAAGATGACTGAGAGCCATTCAGTGCAATTGCTGATATTACGTCAAATGTCCACTCAGTGTCCACTCTGTGCACTTTTTACAATGTTTACATTTACATTGTACAAAATCTATATTGTAATTAGCTGTATGTCTCTCGAAGTATGTCCATACATTTAATTCATAAATCTTTCAAATTGTTCATTTGTTCCTAACAGGGTGGACACTGTTGGTCCTCTTCTCAATGAATGTGGCTCATAATTGCTTACATTTATGTACCTAAGGTTTTTCACATGTTTTACATCTTCCTATGATCCTCATAATTACAATTTAGGATTGATTTAATATAATGTTTGGATTTTTGAAGTGTTATGATGTCCAAATATCACTGAATACTAGGAATGACCCATGCACACATTTAAATGTCTCTGTATTTTGTGTTTTTATTGAATGTGTTTCTATAAGATTAATCTCAGTTTTTGTATATATAGCCTAGTGAACCAAAGAAGAAACATTACACACAACACACATCAGAATTATTTACCATGTCTCTTTAAGTGTCTCCTGATATTCTCTGGGCTCCTCAGTGGATTTGACACTTCAAACTAAAATTGTGATTTGGTATTTTTGGTATTTTTATACCACAAATATAGAAATAATTTTTTATTTTATATCAAGGTATTTTATTATATATCAAGGTATATTATATCTAATATCAGTGTAGGGCTACCACCATAATATCACAGAACATTTTGTGCAATGAAATGTTTTATTGAATATTCTAAAATAAGAAATATTTGTATGTAAACATGTAATAGCAGAGTTATAGAACAGTGGTTCCCAACCACGATCCTGGAGGACCCCCAACACTGCAGGTTTTCCATGTCTCCTTAATCAAACACACCTGATTCAGATCATTAGCTTATTAGTAAGGACTCCAAGACCTGAAATGGGTCTATCAGACAAAGGAGAGATAAAAAATGTGCAGTGTTGGGGGTCCTCCAGGATCGTGGTTGGGAACCACTGTTATAGAAGATTATAGATTTAAAAAACAAATGATATGAACAATTAATCCAATAGCAGGACATACCATATATACAAGACCCCATATCATACATATTTACTGTATTTACATTTTTAATTATAAGTGGTATAAATTCATGTATTGTAACTGACAGGTGTGATGATCAATGGGGCTGAGTTCTGACCTCCATTATTGGAGCCTGGGCTAAAATATGGGTAGAGTTTTCCACTAAAAGACTGACCAGTGTAAGAGTAGATAAGAGAGCTGGACTCCACGTCATAAAAGGAGACCAGACCCTCCTCATAATCCACAAACACACCGACCCGCTGCGGCTTCACTTCCAGAGGCAGAGAAACAATTGGATCAGCACAGGCTTTATATTCATTCCCATTCCTTAGAACCATAGTCCAGTATCCATCCTCAGTACTCAGTGTGATCTTTCCCTTCCTGTCAGTGGATTCTCTGGCCACTCCTAAAGTCCATTCAGTCTTTTCCTTCACCTGCACCTCAAAATAAAATCTCCCTGAGGAGAATTCCTCCTTTCCCAGGACACAAGGACATGTTTCAAATCTCTCTGGTTTGTCTGGTAGTTTCTGCTCAGTGTCTCCATGTGTCACTTGTTTTCCATCATCAGACAGGATGAGTTTAGGATGAGCTGTATCAAGTTCCAGAGTCACATCCACTGAGAAAACAGAGAAAATGAATCACAACTTCACAATACAGATATTTTGTAATGACTATTGATTGATTAATTGTTTAGAATTTAAAGTCATGCAGCTACCACAACTATATTTGTGGTGGGGAAAAATTAAACAACAAAATATGTATATATATATACTTTTTTTCAAAAAAAGAATCAACTGAAAAACAAATCCTAAAAAAGTTCAATCCATCACAGTCCATCAAAATATGCTTCAGAGAAAAAGAACTCTGGCAAGAGAGGCAATAAAGATTGGATTTTCACCCATTAACAGAAACGTATGGGTTAATCAACAACAAATGTAGAAAATTTGGCCAAAGGGAATTTTAAAATAGACACAACGTTTTGATATTCTGTGATGAAGTTTTAATATTTAATTCCGTTTTCAGTCAGATTGTAGTGTAATAATGAAGCTGTGACTATATGAATGTAAACTAGTGTAGTTTAGACAGCACACTGTACCTGCATACTGCTGCTTCAACTTCAGATCTGTAGAGACACATGACAATAACACATTATGAGATCTTGGAGATGTTTTATGTGTGGAATTAGGCAAACTTTATGTTCTCTTAATCCTCTAGTTAATCCTATTGGATGTGGTCCATCTATCATGGTTGTATGCTGAGATTACCCTAGATATGAAGTCTGTCGATCACAAAGATTTGCTGTCCTCGTTACACAGGATGTGCACTAACAGTTGGTCATCTTTTGAAATGTCTTCCTTTATGTTGAATGGATTTTAATATTTTCTGACAGTTGTGCTACTGCTTTACTAATTTAACCTTCACACTCTGCTTTTACTGATGATATCAAATGAGTGAAGACTGGCCACCAGACTGTTTATATATAGGCATGAAACCTCCCACATTATACTAGCCAGTCCTTTAGATTCATTGTACAACCCTATAGTTTAGAAGTGCTATGAAAATTCCTGACTTGATCTGGCAACCTCTCTGCACTTGACTTAACTGCTCTCTCATTAAGAAAATTTGATTTCTTTTGTCAGGACCCATTTGAGGTTATATTTAAAGAAATGAAACATGAAAAGATCATGTATTTATTTGATCATTGACGCACCAGATGAAGTAAGTTTCTCATGTAGAGTTTCCTGCAGTTGAGTCAGAGCTCTATTCAGAGGCTCCAGACTCTCATGTGTCTTCATTCTGATCTCAGACCAGTTCCTGTCACTCCTTGTTTTTGTAGGGCTGGGCAGGGATGGGTAACTCTATGGCATGAGAGAGAAGAAATCCTTTAGCATGGGGAGAGTTATGGTGTCATATACTGTATACTGATCAGAGAGATGTTCACTGACCTGTAGGAAGTGGATGTGATCTTCAGTGTGTGAGAGCTGCTCCAGCTCAGTGTTTCTCTTTTCTATCTCAGCGATCTCCTGCTCCAGCTCTTTAATAAGCTCTTGGTCCTGTTTCTCTGCTGCTTTCTGCTGCTCCTCAATCATCTCCATCAGTTCAGTCTGACATCTCTCAATGGAGTGGATGAGATCAGTGAAGAGCTCACCACGGGCTTCTTTCTCCTTCTCTTTGTTTCTCTGCTCAGCCAAGTCAATAAACAAATTATTAGCTGTGTTTGCCAAGGCTGGTCCTGGAAGACCGCAACTAAATGATCTGTTAAATATTTTACTTTGCATTGAATTAACTCACTTTTCTGACTTCTGCTGAGTGTTTGATGTCTTCAATCTTCTGGGCTCTGTCCTGGATCATCTGTTTTGTATCTTTATGTATCTTATTCATCAGTTGAGTCTTCAGACAGAGAACAACACACAATAGTAATTGATTTGGTTGATTTCACAAAATAATAAAACAAATGGATTCCTCATGATATGAGCCCTTAAAAAAATATAGTTTGTTAATAACTTCTACCTTTTTCTCTTTACTCTCCTCTTCTAGAGAAACAGTGTAGTGGTTCATGTGGTCTGTCACAATGCACATCAGACACACACACATCTGATCATCTCTACAGAACCGCTCCAGAGGTCTCTCATGTTTCTGACATATATAGTCCTTCAAATTACTCTTAGGATCCAACAGTTTGTGTGTCTTTAAACCTGCCACTTTCAAATGAGGCTCCAGGTGAGTTTCACAGTAAGAGCTCTGACACACCAAACAGGACTTCAAGGCTTTTAGCTTTATTTCCTCACAGAAGTCACACAGCACTTCAGACTGATTTTTGAATGCTGTATGGAGAAATGATGATGATAAACACCTGCACTATAACGTAAGGTCAACATGTGCAAAATCTAGAGTGGCTGATTTCAGATAAAGTATAAGCATTAATGTTATTGACTTACATAGAGGATCATCCATACTCCCTCTCCTTTCTCGTCTATATAGTGGTTTTGGGAAAGATTCTGCCATTGTTCTTTACTTATGCCTTATGTATTTTTTAAGGGAAAAATAATACAATTAAATTAAATATTTAAATAAATAACAAAATAATCAGCAAAAAACAAACAAACAAACAAACAAACAAACAGAATAACTGTAACTAATCACTGCTGTTTACATGAAAGGAAAAGTACTGATTACTCTTCCCTCAAAATGAACAAATATTTTTAATAAAATATTTTTTGTATGCAAATGAAATTGTTTTAATTGTATTTCACTGCAGTAAAATTTTATTTTGTAGGAGAAAAATTCCATCAAAAAGTTTCTTTAAGACTCACTTATAAAACACCTTAAACATTTGCTGTTTATATTAAATGCAAACAATAAACATAAACAAATCCTTTTAAAATATTCTCTGACAAAATTTCTTCCCACAAAATGAACTGATGTAAGGTCAAGTGTTATTTAATCTTGTTAACCATGTCTGCATTTAGACAGCAATACTTCATGTTTCTTCACTCTTCGTAAGGTGTCTGACACACCCAGGACTGACAACTTTTCAGTTCATCTTGGAGTTGAAGAATTACCCCCGAGGTAAGGTGGAGGGCTTAGGGTTGGGTTGTTTTGTTAAAAAAATGTCAGCAAGAATAGTAGTGTACAATGAGATAATTGCACATTATAATTGAATAGCTCAGATACAAAACCAGCTAAAAGTTATCTTGGTCAAAAATGAGATAATGATACTGAGTGAACACTGCAAAATATGACTTATTTAGTATATTTGTGTTGTTTCTTGTCAAAATATCAAAAAAAAAAACAAAACTTAAATTAAGATGCATTTACTAGATAAGCAAAATGATATAAGATTGTTAGTCTTGTTTATAGGGGGAAAAAACAAAAATAAGTGCATTTTTCTTTAAATAAATAAAATTATCTGCCAGTGGGGTAAGTAAAATACTCTTGCTTTAAGAATATTTTACTTACCCCACTGGCAGATAATTTGACTTGTTTCAAGGGAGAAAAAAATAAATTAAGTGCATTTAGCTTAAAACAAGATTAAATATCTTATGTCATTTTGCTTAGTTAGTGAATGCATCTTAATTTAAGAATTTGTAGATATTTTGACTAGAAACAAGACAAAAATACTAAGTAAGATAAGCCATTTTTTGCAGTTAATGCTCTCGACACATCTTATACGTCCATCAAATACTTTTTATTCAAACTCTCTAAAATCCCAGTCCAATCGGAAGTACCAGTACTTAAAACTTATACATCGGGGCCTGATAAAAATGCATTTTTATGTCAGATGGATTTATAGGCTTTTGCATCTGAATTCTTCAATTGCAGCAGCATTTGAAAAATAATATTAATGTATTAGTCTGCATTTACATTGCTGAACACACTTCTGTTTTGACGAATTATATTTTTCACCCTTCCATTGCTATGGCTATCAGTATATTATGGTTAGATATGTTGATCATTGTGATTTCAAAAGTGAAAATCCCGCATGTATTTGAGAACTAAGGGATGTATGTCACTGCACAAACTTTCGCCAGTACCCTATCATACAGTTTTAACTGAGTGTGCTCTTTCTTCTTTTTTAGGTTGATTTACAATGTGTGAGAAAATGGACGTGAGACATGAGAGTGTCAAAACAGTGTCAACTGCAGGAGTCAGAGAGTTGTCAGCTTTGATTTACAGTACTTTGAAGCAACTTCAGGTTTGTTTGTGTCTAGGTAAACATCACATATTCTTCATGTTTCTTTAGTCATTATGCCATGTGACAAAAAATACCTAACTTTGCTGTAATTACTTACTTTTAATACTGATATCATTTCAGTGCAGTAAACAACTAAAGTAGTTGACTATTTCACATGATCAAACCCTGGGGCATGTTGCATAACATAAAGCCATGTTAAGACTGTCTTAAGAACTGGTATGACCAACTAGCAGTTGGTTAGAGGTTAGTTAACTTAATCGATCTTACTTTTCTATATCATGTAGACCAGTGTACATTTTTGTGTAACTGACTTAGAAAAAACACAAAGTTATGAGCAGTCTTAAAGAAAAACTTGCCAGTCCGGGTTTTTTTGCAAGCAGTTCAAGCAAATAGCCCCTGGCTGTTTAGCGTATTTCAGTTTGACATTAACACTACCAAACCAGGCCATTTCCATTAGAAACCTGTTCAGGACAATCTATTTTGTATTTCTATCACTTACCTGTGAGAATCAGATGTATCCACAAGGGTCTTTGAATGACTCAATAAATATTCTGTTGTTTAAAGAGGCTGATCGTTTCAGGCGTCATTGTGGTTGTTGATCAAGTTATTTCATCTGCTTACTTCCCTCAATCTCTCTCTGAATTCCAGTGATGTCAGAGCTCCTCCTGTATTTACACATTTAAGTTTGTTCCATTTGGAGTGTTAGATTCATATGTGTCTGTTTGTTTTGGGACTGATGTTTCTGTCATAGAGATATCAAAAGACACATAAAAGCTTGATTATTTTTCAGCAGCAGTGAAGAGTTTCCAGTACAAGTTCTGCTCAACTTACGGATGTTTATAGATAGAAATTTCTATTCTTGTGGTTTACATGGTTTTGCCATGGTGTTAACATGTGACATGGTACCATGTTTTGCTTTTTGTTGATATGTTTTTTGGACACTGCATTCCACTATGCACTATAATTTTCATCTTGTTTAATGTAAATGTGATTTTCAGTAAGTGTAGCAGGCTTTTGTGTTCAGTTTGTCTGCAGGTGATTTACTTTCTGTTTATTTAGTCTTTGTGTTATATGACAAAATGACAAAAACACCATACTTTGCTTTACAACCAGTCAAAAGACATACTTTTAATACAATTCTGATTTCATTTCAGTGCAACTAAAATAATAGAGTATTTGACATGATTAAATCTGGTTGTGTTCAACTTCCAAATTCCTGTTTGACGATAATAGACCCAACTAAACCAGGCCACTTCCATTACAAACCTGTTCAGGGCAGTTTCTATCACTTACATGTGAGCATCAGATCCACAAGAGTCTTTGAAATATTGTGTTTAAAGAGGCTGATCATTTCAGGTGTCTGTATTGTTGTTGATCAAGTGAGTTTCAGTTTCTCTGAATCTCTCACTGATCTCCAGTGATGCCAGAGCTCCTCCTGTATTTACACATTTACATTTGTCTCTGTATTTGGTGGGTTTGGTTCATGTGTGTCTGTTTGTATTGGGACTGATGTTTCTATTAGCTCATGAAGAAGAGATATTAGCAGATATTAGCCCAAAATCTTAAATGCTTGGTGACATTTCTTTTTAGTTTCCAAGACAAATCCTGCTCAGCTTGCTCAAACCTTAAATTAAGATGCATTTACTAGATAAGCAAAATGACATAAAATTGTTAGTCTTGTTTATAGGTGGAAAAAACTAAATTAAGTGCAGTTTGCGCTTAATATGTAAAATTATCTGCCAGTGGGGTAAGTAAAATACTCTTGTTTTAAGAATATTTTACTTACCCCACTGGCAGATAATTTGACTTGTTTCAAGGGGAAAAAAATAAATTAAGTGCATTTAGCTATAAAACAAGATTAAATATCTTATGTCATTTTGCTTACTTAGTGAATGCATCTTAATTTAAGAATTTGTAGATATTTTGACTAGAAACAAGACAAAATCTGAACTTTTCAATTGCAGCAGCATTTGAAAAATAATATTAATGTATTAGTCTGCATTTAAATTGCTTAACACTCTTCTGTTTTGACAAAATATATTTTTCAGATGTTAGTCAGTCTGTTTGTCTCTGATATGTTATGGGACACCTGTCACTCTCATAGATCCAGGGTTCAGATGAGAGCACTGTAAAATCTCTGTAAATAACTTTAATGTCTCAAACTCACAAAACAGCAGCTCATTGACATGAATGTCAGTCTCAGTGTTTGCAGATACACTAAAGTAGACCAATAGCGAAATCTTAGTAAAACTTTTGTGCTCCAGAGCAAGGGTTAAGAATGACATGAATGTGAGTAAATGACAGAATGCTGCTCTTCCCTTAAAACATCTTCAGTTTTGCTTTGTTTGAAGTGCAAAAACACACAACAACGAATGATGTTTTATAGAGATACATTAATAAAACATACTTAACATACACTTAAACACTTAAAAACACACGTAAGATGGCTTGACGGTGAGTAACCTATTGGATCATTTTAATTTTTAGATTATTGTTATTAACATGTGACATACTACCATGTTAATATAACTGTTTTACCACTACCATGAAAATAACAATGCAGTATTTATTTAGATACCTTGAAATACCATATACTGTACATACTACAACCACATACTATGTTACAGGAGTACGGTAATCATACATTTCTATGATATAAATATCAAGGCATTTACTGATGTACCATAGTGATATTACAGAACAGTTTATACTAGAGATGATTGAAACAACCATGATACAACAATTTATCAAGATTACCATAGTTTGGTTTATTTTGATGTACTATAAACATTTTACAGGAAATTTCACTAGAGTGTTGAAAAATGAACAAAGATAGGAACCTGAAGAAACAAACCTTTAATACAATAATCTAACACCAGGTGGTGTAGTGGTGACAAAAATTACAACAACAAAAAAAGAAAATGAAATAATTATTGTCATCAAAATATATTATATTATAAAATATATAAAATGAATTTCGTTAATGCATACAATGTATGGACTGCTGGGGGCATGCTGCTCAGACAATACATAGACTCAGAAGGTGAAGCAGCAGCTCTGTGTCCTGTATCTTTATTGACTTTAATATCTTCCCTCACCAGTGCTGAGGGCATAACAGAAGCGCAGGAATAACACAACCAAGACGGCACAATGAACTCAGGAAAAACAGGGTTTAAATAACTAGGAGAACTAATGAGATCATTAAGAGATCAGGTGAATAAGGGAACAAACTAAGAAAGTGGATCAAATCATGACAGGGAGACAGAACAGAACTAAATCAAAACAAAGAACAAAACCATGAACCTGACAGCATTATATTTTGACAGTAAAACATGGCAGTTACATGAGTAGCCGCACAATAATGGTGTTTCTATTATATTGGGGTAAATCATTTATTGTAACTGACAGGTGTGATGATCAGTGGGATTGAGTTCTTACCTTTTTCATTAACGTTTGGACTAACAAATGGATATAGTTTGTCAGTGAAAGACTGACCAGTGTAAGAGTAGATATGAGAGCTGGACTCCACATCATAAAAGCAGACCAGACCCTCCTCATAATCCACAAACACACCGACCCGCTGCGGCTTCACTCTCAGAGACAGAGAGACAAGGGTGTTATTACAGCCTTTATATTCATTCCCATTCCTCAGCCACACAGTCCAGTATCCATTATCAGGACACAGTGAGAACTCTCCCTTCCTGTCAACAGATTCTCTGGCCACTCCTAAAGTCCAGGCAGTCTTTCCCTTCACCTGCACCTCAAAATAAAATCTCCCTGAGGAGAATCCCTCCTTTCCCAGGACATTTGCATATCTATCAAATCTCTTTGGGTTGTCTGGGAGTTTCTGCATGATGTCTCCATATCTTAATTGTTTTCCATCATCAGACAGGATGAGTTTAGGATAAGCTGTATCAGAATCCAGAGTCACGTCCACTAAGAAAAAGAGAATATGAATCACAACTACACACTAAAAAATTTTGTTTGTAATCAGATGCACTACTGAAGCTATGAGTATAGTGGTGAGCAGGGCACAAACTAATGCAGGGTTAGCTGTAACACACATGGCTTAAACATTTCCATGCAAATGCTAGCATTTCACATGCTAGCATAACAAAACTAGCTGCACTAGCTGCCAAATCAACACTATATAGAGACAAAATTGTGCCAAACTCAAATCTTTTGAAGATTTGTTTTGCCACAACAAAAGTACATTTCTGTCTGTAGTAAATAGTTAGCATAGGCACATACTGTGCTAACAACATGTGTGCTTGTTCTTAACTCTTGTAACTGGCATGCAGAATATTGGTATATTATTTATTAGTATTTCTGATTGTTATTTGTGACATAATCTTAAAAACAGCAGAGGGGTTTGCAGAATGTGGGCCAGTCTGTTGTTTTTTAATTGTCATAAGAAAACGTGCATACATTCATTTACCTTTTTAAAATACCATATACCACTATATACCTTTTTAAAATACCAATACCATACCTCTTTTGCACAATACCATGCACAGTTATGTAAAGTACTTAGTCTGTCTTATGTTATGTGTATGTATAGTTGATTATTTATAGTATATGTAGTTTGATTACCGCTTTCAGTAGGTTAGCTATGTGTAGGTTGAAAAACTACGCCTAGTGTTGTATGTTTATATTTATGTTTATTTATTTAGCACTGTGGTCCTGCAAGACACGACATTTCATTTCACTGTATTCCACTTCAACTTAAACTTGAACTTGAACTAAAAAAGAAATGGTCGAGCAAACATGGAAAAAGACTATATTCTTCATATAATTTTATAAAAAACAAAAAGCATGGAACCCTGGCGTGTTCACTGTCAAACTCCAAAATGAGTTTAAAAAAGGACAATATTTAATTAAAAATCTCGGAAGATACAATGTACTCCAATTATGGGGCATGTTGTCACATTTCACTTTCATTCTTTTGGGATAAATAAAAAATACAAATAAACGCTGTAATTATGAAAAAACCCACATATTTGTGCTAGACATGAAATAAATTAATTGGAAAACTCTGAGCCCTATGCAGATTTTTACAAACTGAGAAAATCAAAAAGTGCCCTGCTCAGCCCTATGAATGTAATCTAGTGTAGTACAAACAGCACTCTGTACCTGCATACTGCTGCATCCACTTCAGCTCTGTAGAGACACAAGACAATAACACATCATGAGATCTCTGAGATGTGTGGAATTATAGACAAGCTTTGTGTCAATAATTGTTTTCAATATCGTGTTTTTATCTGATGTATTTATGTTTCTGCTGATATGCATAAAATCAAGCAGAAGCCCCTATTGTTTTATGTTTCAGCTCTTAATTTTCCTTTACAAGAACAGCTATAACTTGAGCACTTTATGGACATAATTGTTAATGGGGACATAAGGTAATTTCAGCATGATGTTTTATCAATTTCAGTTTATTTTAAAACAAAAATCTTTTCTCCAACTACTAAACTGATTTCATCTGACATGTATTCACAAAACTGAGATTGAACAGTTAAAAGACAAATGAATGGTAAGTGGTAACCGAAGGTTTGTCTAAGTCTCACAGCTGTGGTTACAGGGATGAGGATTCTATAGTACTAGATACATTTATTGCATATTTTCTGAAATTAGAAATAAAAATGACCTGCCCTCTTTGAGAAGAACTGTGAGGTAACGATAATGAGCCATAAACACATGATCACATAATTCTCTTATTTCAGCTTTAATCAGACTTGTACCTCATTACTGATATTGAAAGAATATGAATATATGTACCAGTTGCTGGGTGGCTGAGTTTCTTGTTTAGAGTGTCCTGCAGTTTAGTCAAAGCTCTCCTCAGAGTCGCCATACTCTTATGAGTTTCCATATTGATCTCAGGCCAGTTCCTGGTGTCTGTAGGGCTGCACAGGGATGAGTAAATCTACAGCAGGAGAAAGGAGAAATCCTTCAGCATGGGGAGTGTTATGGTGTCATATACTGCATTATCATTGACCAGAGAGATGTTCACCGACCTGTAGGAGGTGGAGATGATCTTCAGTGTGTGTGAGTTGCTCCAGCTCAGTGTTTCTCATCTTTAGCTCAGTGATGTCCTGCTCCAGCTCTTCAATGAGCGCTTGCTCCTGTTTCTCTGCTGCTTTCTGCTTCTCCTCCATCATCTCCAGCAGTTCAGTCTGACATCTCTCAATGGAGCAGATGAGATCAGTGAAGAGCTTAACATGGGCTGCTTTCTCCTCCTTTGTGTTTCTCTGTTCAAACAAATAGTGTTTATTTGTTTATGCATTTGGATCTCCACTAGCTATGCCCTACAGCATTGCTATACTCTTCCTAGGCTCCACACAACACTTAACGTCCATACATTATTACATACATTTAAAAAATATATAGAAAGAAAGTAAGAAAGAAAAAAAAAGAAACAAAAGTATCAATTAAATACTTTATCTACATTCCAAAACATCTCTATAAACATTTCTTCCACATTTTTCATATCTAAAACACCGTTATATATAGAAAAACGTATTGCTCATTCAATTAATTCCTATACCTCAACCTGCTGAGGTTGAATTCCAAGTACTTGAATTCCAAGGTGTGCCTTTACTCACCTTTTAAAATCTGTTTTTTGTGTTATCCTAATTAATGACAATGGTAAAAGATTCCATGATTTCATGAACCTTCAATATTATTTGTGCTAAAGCTGTACATGTGGAGTGTCCTTTTCTACAGGCATGCTGGTAATTTGATATCAAATTATTCTGTGATATATAATCTTGTATTTGATTAAATACTGGCCTCTCTAGAATCTTAACACTGGTAACACAGTCACAGCAGCTATTAGAGCGACTAAATTGTATTTAGAGGTGTTCGCTCAGGCAAGAATCAGTGTTACTATTGCTTGTGTGTTTTAAGGGGTTTTCAAAATCAGCCTCAACCAAAGTATAAAAATTTCATCCTGCACTATTTGCACTGCATGATTTGTCAAAACATTTGTCTTAATGAGGAGCGGTGTGATATTACAGTAATAAGTGATCAGGTAATCATAGCCATGTTGATATTCAGACCAACAGCACGATTGTAAGTATGATATTGCTTTAATAGCAATTCAATAAAAAAGAAGATAATATTGATTGATTACTTCTGTCAACTAGCTAATATTTATTAAATTATTGGTGTATTGTCTGTATTTGCTCCAACTAATGAAAAGTGTTTGAAACACAACATACTGAATTTGAGTCAACAACAACATACTCTAGTGATGATCAGGGCTTAAATGCTTGTCCGGGACCAGTGGCGCCTGCAGCCGTATAGCTGTACCATAGGGCTGTACGCACTGTGCGTACCATGAGAGGGTGCTAATTAATGCAGTTTTAATTGTATTTTATTTTTTCAATCATTTTTAATTGATTATTCATCTGTCTGTGTACACACGACATGTTGAAAAAGCAAGAAAGAATGAGAACAAATAAAGGTGCATTTGTGTGTATGTACTTGCATGGTGGGGGATGTGTAAAACAAAATCTATTGGCTTTAGTTTTGTTGGTGCATTTTTCACGCACACAAAATTACAATTCAGATTCAGTTCAGCAGCCCACAGTTACCTGCTGCTTGCTGCTCAATTACAACAATAACTGAAGTAGCAGATATTGGCACATTTAAAGCAGATGAGCTTAAATCGGCCAATGATTCCGTTAAAGTCGATGCACTGCAGAATATATTTAGACCACCCAGAGACTGGGTTGCTCCATCAAGATCCATTTTTGGTAAACAAAGAAAAATCCCTGAAGAGATTTTCAACAAGACTTTATATCCAACATTGAGATACAGCATATCACAGGATGGTCTGTTCTATGTGGTCTGCATACTTTTCTCCTCTGGTCAGATGACCCTCAGGACAAAGCCACTCAGTGACTGCAGTAACGTGAAAAAAAAGTCACGAAGCATCTATCCACTCAAGCACATCAGAGTCCTCAGTTACATGCAGCAGATTTTCTAAGTGTGTGTACAGGAAAGACGCAGTCAGTTTGTACAGCATTAGATCATTCCCACCAATACACAACAGAATGCAACAAGTATGGTGTAAAAGCAATAATTGATTTAGCTGCTGTTTGCAGACAGCAAAATGTACCTCTTAGAGGTCATACAGATGAACACAGCAAGTTGATTTGGCAATAGTACACTCAACATGAATCCCTTTGGTTTGAAATGCCTTGAATACTGTACAAGACATCATGTCTTTTCTTACAGCTTCATCAAAATGGCTGCAAACCTTTTTACATGAAAGCAGCACAAATCAGCGTTTACAAAAGTTTTCAGACACACGCTGGTCTCAACACGATGCATTAGCACTGTCATCCAAAACTACGAGAATATCTGTGTGACAATGGATCAACTGAAGACTGAGGGGAACCCCAGGAGCTGCAATACAGCGATACAGTCTCTCGGCAGAGCAATGGAGTCGTTTGATTTCATTATCAGCATTATTATGATTCAAGGTTTATTACAATATCTGACACCTCTAAGCAACAGTTTGCAAAACCCAACTTGTGATCTACCGAGTACTGCTTGTAATGCCAGTGCATTAGTGTCGCTGCTTCAAAATAAAAGGGAGGATGCGACTTTTGGAAAGATGTGGGATCAAAGTTGTGAGTTGGCTGCCAAACTTCATATCAATCCCTCGGTCCCTCGCATAGTAACAATGCAGGCAAAGTGGTCAAACACACCAGCAACAACACCAGATGAATATTGGCGATGGAAACTGTTTCTTCCTTTCATAGATCACCTCGCTAGCCTGGCCTTACCATACCCTTGTACTTATTTCGTACAGAGGGTCTGGACATGCATAATTGAGAACCGATTCCAGGCGGGAGGCGTGAACTCTGCTGAAGTTCGAAACGATTGGATCTGATTTTACCCAATCGCTAACGTTTGGTCGTGATGTATGTAATACGCAGAACTGTTCGTGAAGCAACCAGGAACAAGAAGTTGCGTCAGCTGTAAACAACCTAGGCTGGCCGTAGCCATCCGTAGAAACGAAGATGGCTGTGAACGACAGTTGCAGGCTTTGTGACACAAATTTAAGAGTTGGCGGAAGTCTAACAAACAGCAAATTAATATTCGACAGAAAGGAGTTTAGTAATGTAGCATCGCAGTTGTCCAAGCTCGGTTATATCATCGACCACACACCGCTCCATTCATATTGGGTCTGCTGCAAATGCTGCTTTACTATCTCGAGGCTTTTTCCAAAGCCAGTTGGAAGTAAAGCCACAACATCTTTTCTGGAAATAAAATGTTCCAAACACTCCTCTTGCTCCGACTTTAATTTCGGGATATTTGGGTGCCTAGCCAAAACGGATTGAATGGCTTCCTTTAGTTGCGTCTGCGCCGCCATTGCGAAACTACAACCAGCTAACTTAGAGACTACAACGCAAATGCAGCGCATTTTGCTTGACGTCATCGTTAACACCCCTCCTCCTGTTCGCTGATTGGCCCGGTAGGAATTCTACCGGAGGAATCGGGTCCAACGAGATCGTACCCAGTCGTACCCTGCAGGGAAATGACAATTGAGCGGAAGCTTACGGATTGCTACGGCCAGGCTATCACCTCGCATCTGAAGTAAAAAAAAAAACAAGTTTGCCTGGCACTTCCAAGACTGAAAGGCCAGTATTTGCTATCGGACAAACTGTCAGAATTGTCAGACACAGTGTGGCAGGAGATAAAAAATAAGCATGGGGCACTGATGCCCAATCTAGATGGTGCTGATGTTGAACTGGAGGTATGGAGGTATAACCCCTCCACCCGGGTCCTACTCATACACGCTCCGAGTGGGTTTTGAACCCAGGTCTCCGGCATGGGAGGCGGGCGCACTAACAAGGAGGCTAAAGACTGCAGCCTCTATCGTCAGTTGCTAGTGCACCTCTTGAGATCAGGGGAGTGAGCTTTTACCTGCACAGCACCTACCGCTGGCCTCTGTTACACTCATCCCCCTAAACCTCACTCCCATCCATGTCACAGCACCGAAATAACCCCTCCACCTGGGTCCTACTCGCACTCGCGTCTCCGGCACGGGAGGCGGGCGCACTAACAAGGAGGCTAAAGACTGCAGCCTCTAGCGTCAGTCGCTAGTGCACCTCTTGAGATCAGGGGAGTGAGCTTTTACCTGCACAGCACATACTGCTGGCCTCCGTTACAGAGGCAATTTAATGGTACAACACCCAGCAGCAGTGACATTTGTGAGGTTTTGAAGAACACAGTGGAATTTTTCCCAAATTTACATTGTGTACTGAAAGTCCTCCTAACCATGCCAGTGTCCACGGCCTCTGCAGAGCGGTCTTTCAGCACATTGAGGCGCCTGAAGACATACTTAAGGAACACGATGACAGACCATAGGCTCACTGGACTTGCCCTTATGAACATTCATCCTGAAATTAAAACAGCGAGGAGGTGCTTAAACAATTCAATGCAACCGGGAGGAGAGTAAACTTCAAATAGGTAAGCAAGGTTTCTCTTTTATTAATAATGCAGTGGTGTTTCTTGAGTGTTTGTGTGTGTGAGCGCTTGAGGGGGAGTTGGTAGTGGGGGGTGGGGGTTGGGCCTGTGCGTACCTTGACATAAAATCCTGCAGACACTCCTGTCCGGGACAAGTGTAATTTTTGAAGGAGCAAGTGAAAAAAAATTATAAACTGTTGCCACATAATAGTGTAACAATGTAACTTGCAGAGAGAGTCACTGTAAAATCCCCACCACAGACAAGTGATACTAACAGTGAAAAGTCCCGGTGCTGTAGAACTTTATCAGGAGTCTTGGACTGCAATTAAATGATCTATATTACATTTTTACTTAAACTATTTTAACCTTACTTTTCTGACTTCTGCTGAGTGTTTGATGTCTTGAATTTTCTTGATTCTGTCCTGGATCATCTGCTGCACGTCTTTTTGTGTCTTCATCAGTTGAGTCTTTAGACAGAGAACAACACATTTATTATAACAGAGATTAGCTATCTTCTGACTTCCAGTGTTTTCATGATGCGATTCATAATGATATGAGCCTAGTTTTGATAGTAACATCTACCTTCTTCTCTTCACTCTCCACTTCTATAGGAACAGTGTTGTGGTTCTTGTGATTTGTTTCAGTACAGAACAGACACACACATGTCTGATCATCTCTACAGAACAGCTCCAGAGGTCTCTCATGTTTCTGACATATATAGTTCTCCAGATTAATCACAGGATCCATCAGTTTGTGTTTCTTTAAACTTGCCACTTTAAAATGAGGCTGCAGGTGAGTTTCACAATAAGAGCTCTGACACACTAGACATGACTTCAAGGCTTTCAGCTTTTTTTCCTCACAATAGTCACACAGAACTTCACTGAAAGTCACACTTTTTTTCTCAGGACTTGTCTTCTTATAGTGATCTACAAGCTCTCTGAGTGTGGTATTAATCTTGAGATCAGGTCTTTGCTTAAATGTTTCTTTACAATATGGACAGTTGCAGGTCTGGCTGTTGTCCCAGCACTTATTCAGACAGGTCTTGCAGAAGTTGTGTCCACATGGAGTGGTGACTGGATCAGTGAACACATCCAGACATATAGAGCACTGAAGCTCCTCAGTCAGTGGACCACTGGAGGATGACATGACTGGAAAGAGAAATGACGAAGATTAAATCAAATACATTCCTGAAAAGTATATTTTAAACAATACTCACATGCCTATTCCCATATCAGGAAAGTAATTGAGTCAACTGTCCGCTTCTGTAAATCAACTACGCTTGCCATGACTGTCAAGTCAAATATCATTTCATATCAAGCTGATTATACTAGATTAAACCAATAAAAGTAACAATGAAGTATCAGGGCATATCGAAATAGATCCTTAAGCAAACATCTGTGCATAATTTTTACAGTGTATTTCCTCCTGGTAAAAATGTACCACATGCTTTACGTATTTCAGGTTATATAACGTTACCACAAAAATGTTTATGTTTTAATGTTTTGCAACCAATTTGAGCCAGACAGGTTTCTTAATATTCACTACATCCAGCTCTTTTTAAATAGATCATTAATGTATCAGTAAATAAACTATTTATAAGTACTGCATTCAGCTCTTCACTGATGCTTAAGTTATCAAAAAAAAAAAAAAAAAAGAAAAAAAATATTGTATTTTATGTAAACATTCATAGTGAGAAAAGATCTCAGAAGACAATTCTCACAAAATGAACTGCAAAATCAAATGTAATTGCAGGTCATTTACTTCCTGTTTCTTTAGTCTTCATGTTGTGTGACAAAATGACAGAAACACTTTGACAACCTACCAAATGACATGTAGGCTACCTTTAATACAATTCTGATACCATTTCAATGCCATAATCATTCGATTCTCTGGAGAACATTTCCTTTTTGAAACACAGTGAGTGCACCTATAAACTCAAATGAAATTCTGCTGTTTGTACTAAAGGCAAACAATATTAACATAAACATAACATCATAACAACACTCACACTTACTTGTGAGTATCAGATTTGTCCACAGGGGTCTTTGAATTGCTCAATAAATATTATGTTGTTTAAAAAGGTTGGTCGTTTCAGGTGTCAGGTGTGATCGAGTTAGTTTCACTTTCTCTGAATCTGAACTTCACTGATTTCAGAGAAAGCGGTAATTTCCAAAAGTCTCCAGAAGAGGACGCCAATCTCTCACAATGAGTGCTGTTATTAGTGTTATAACAGCAGTTTACTTAAAAAAATAAAAATAAAAATAAAAAAATAAAGAGAGAATTTGAATGTTAAGTACTAACAACACACGTCTTAAGTACTAGTTTGACCAATTAATAGTTAGCCAGAGTAACCAGTTTTACTTTTTAAAAATTCAAATTAGGCCAGTGTACTTTCTTATGTATGGTGGGATTGACGGCATACAAATTTTTAATGAATCACGCAGGAACCCCGTCCTGAGTTGATTTATGCACTTAGATCTGCATTTGTTTCTACATACGATATATAAATAAGACCTACTATTTTTTTAAACCACTCAGGTGCACCAACTTTTTGCCATTATTATTCTGCCACCCAACGGCAAATCAAAGTATTACAACAAAATGGCACCTACATGAACTAGAAATAATACTTTGAGCTTACGTTATTCTATTGTTTGTATGTTATCTTATAAATGATATCTTAAAAGTTTATTACAACACAGAAAACTAGCAATGACACAAACACTCTAACATTGCAACTTTAATTTATATATTTATATATATTTTAATTTATATATTCTTTTATTAGAAGTTACAAGTTTTTTTTTTTTTTGACTTAATTAGCAAACAATCTTAGTTAAATGTACATAAATAGAAAGGAGCTGGAGTGTTCAGACATTTCACCACTATTGTACCTTCCTGAACTGTAGATATTAAATATGAGAAGAGTGTAATTCATTCATGCACCCATTCATTCATTCTATAGGTTCTTGAGTATGGAAATATTCTGTACTCTGCTTTTGTTTCCCATTGTTGAGGGACACAATGACATAAAATCAAGATATAAATTGAAATATTGAAATATATAACAATAAAATATATATTATTAAAAGTAGATACAAATATATTGGATGTTCAAGAGTAATTTCCATATATGTAAATGTGATTTTCAGCTGCAGTGTAGGAGGTTTGTGTTCAGTTTGTCTGCAGGTTATTTACCATAATTTTATGACGCTATGAGAATACTTTTTGTATGCAAATAAAACAAAAGCAGGCTAAAGCACGTAGGAATGGTGCTCGAAAAACACAAAAGGCAGTGGCAAAAAGTGATGACAAAAAGCATGGCTAGAATGGACTGATATTCATTTATAAGTCCTTTTAAGCTGCATTTTGGTGAGTGGGGGAACCCACTCTTCTAATGATTTTCCTTATGTGATAGTCATGATGTGCTGAGTCCAAAAATCTTGGTTACTTGCCCCAAAACTGATCTTCTTCCTAAATTGGGATTATCAATAAGTGTTCTTTTGTGTTAATGTTGCAAGTTGTTCAAAGCTGTGAAGGAGTTGGTTGGTTAGGCTTACTCCAGGCTGGATGGTGCTAGGACCTGATTTATGATCATTCATGTTGTCCATGGGCCTCCTTGTGTTTCAACAATGGTCTGATTAAATCTTAAATTGTCTGATTTGCTCTGATATGCTACAATACAGTAATTACAGTTAATATATATATATATATATATATATATATATATATATATATATATATATAATATAATTTTGTTATAAAAACCCATGTGTTATCTCCCTGGAGGTGTATGGGTTAGTTTTATGACGGATATATGCGCTTTTTGGAGCTTCAAAATATCGGCTACTATCCACCACCATTATAAAGCATTATAAGAGCTAGGATAAATTTTAAAACAACTCTGACTGTGTTCGTCTGGAAGGAGAAAGTCATA
Organism: Cirrhinus molitorella; assembly: GCA_033026305.1. Taxonomy (NCBI): domain Eukaryota; kingdom Metazoa; phylum Chordata; class Actinopteri; order Cypriniformes; family Cyprinidae; genus Cirrhinus; species Cirrhinus molitorella. The sequence goes on along the minus strand of CM065131.1, from coordinate 30,336,208 downwards.
TAAACCTGGGACATCTTGAGGGTAAGTAAATTATGGGGACATTTTTGGGTGAAATATTCCTTGAAGGGCCTCGACTCTGAGAAACATGCTTTGCTTTATTTAAATCACCAAGAAAAACACAAACTTCAATTTTGAGAAGCATTTTTTTATTGTTCTCCACACTTGCCCTGATATTCTCTAGATTCCTCAGTGTATGTGATGTTTTACACCAAAACTTCTGCTGTAAACAGCTGCTGCTGCTTTTTTTTTCTTTTAAATATTTTTCATAATTATCTGCAAGCCATTAGCAACTGGAGATTTGTAAACATGTTATAAATATGCAAACCATTTTGAGAGACCTTTTTATGTTAGTCTTAAATTACATATAATACATAGATAAAGCAGTCATTTTTTTTCTCTGAGGCTTCATCCCTGTAACGCCAAGCCAGCAGAGGGAGCCCTCACCCGAATACTGACTGCCCGCCGCTCCCTCTGCTTCCTGTTTGTTGGCTTTATAACCAGCCATTGAGCACATGGCAAACCGCAAAGTATTGCCAGTTAACTTGCCTTACTCAGCGTTCTTTCATTTTTATATTCTGCCTGACTACTGTGTATTACCCTGCCTGTTTTCTCGACTACTGGATTTGCCCTGTTATTCTTTCTGCCTGATTGGACTGATGTTTGGTTATGAACACTCTGCCTGTTTACTGACAACTGTCTTTTGGATTTCCTTCGTGTGTGTCGACGGATTGGACTGCTGATCTGGTTGTGACCCTTGGCCTGTTTTTTACAGTTCTGTTTACTGCTGATCCTTTTAATAAAATAGATTCAGTTAAGCCGCAGCGCCATCCTTACAATCCCCAAATGTTTTTTTCAAAGGCCTGAATCTTTTAGGTTTCTAATAGTGTTGTCAAAAATACCAGCTTTCAATATCTATACTAAAATATTTATAGCAGTTGAATATTCCTTTCTCTCAATCTCTCACTGTACTCCAGTGATGTAAGAACAACTTCTGTATTTACACATTTGCAGTGTTGGGGAAAGTTAATAAAAAAAATCACTTGTGGGGCATATTGTCACATTTCACATTAATTTTTGGGGGGTAAATAAAGAAAAAGTATACACTGTAATCATTAAACAAAGACACATATTTGTACTAGATGAGTGAAATTAATGTGAAAATCTTGAACCATTTGGATTTTTACAAACTGAGAAAGAGGTTGTGCCCTACTCTCTCCCATGAATGTGTATTACAAACAACACACTGTAGCTTCATAGACCTTCACACTATACCTTTAAGACAGGGAACAATACAATTATCATAACAGATATCAGGGTTGCCAACTTTTGAATTCTGCTTGGAGTGAGATGAGGGGTTGTACAAAACTACATAGAACTGCCATTTTTCTGACATTTTATTTTGATTCGTGCTCTTTGTTGTATGCAGGGTAACAGAACACAAATGCCATTTCTGCTTGTATTTTAAAGCAGAATAGAACTGACATTTTCAGACATTTCATGCATCTATTTTGATGAATGTTCTTTGTTGTATGCAAAGGCTGCAGACTTTGAGTTTTTAATCATCTGCACTGGTGTCTCATGACTGTAGCATGGTTAAGTTACTGTTTCATCTAAAATAGTTACATTTTGTATGCAGTGCCAAAGTGATTATATTTCGTTTTGTTATTTTATTAAGTTCATTTAGAAAAACGTTTGGAGCATTTATTTTATTCGTTCTGTTCATAGTCTGATTGATCAGTTTACCTTCTCAAATCATCACACAACTTAAAATAAAATCTATAGATATAAAACAGTTTAAGTAGCTATAAAACAATGTTGGTTTAAACGTTAAACAGATAAATGTGTGCTATTAGTGGCATATTCAATCTTTTTTGCGGAGAGGGGAAGCTGAAGCCGTTTTGCAGGACATGGAGGCGCCAGCGCAATCATTCGCATTTTTTTCAGCAGAAACAATTTAAAATTATCCGTCATTTTTGCTCACAAAGGAAAGAGTAATACATCATTCAGAAATGTAAAGGGTCTAATTTTATTTGTGTGCACTCATAATATCAACAAAACGCTACAAACAGTGGCTTTATAAAATAAAGAAAAAAAAACATGATGCGCTTTCTGTCCTTAATTAAATAGCAGCGATTCACAAAAATGAAACCAAAACTCAGCGCATATGCCTCACATATATGATAATCATATCTATTTAAAATAGAAAGCTTTAAATTATTACTTAACGAAATAAAACAAATTGAGAAAAAAATCTTTCAATATGTAATTCTTCAAAATTTATTTCTCTCTGGTGCGTCCAAATAGGAGATTACGAGTCAGGGTCTTTGCAACACTATCTCAGAGTACACTAGTTTATTAATGAATCATTCAAATATCTCCTTACCGTTTCCCCCGAAACATTCATTGTAATTACTTTTGCCGGTGCTTTGTAACATGATGGTGTTGTGTTGCATCTTTCAGATGTGCGGTGTGGCCGACTTACTCATATGCTGTTCTTATCGTTTTATATATGTCCTGCTTATAATGACATAGCTACACGCTTATGCTCTGATTAAAAGGTGGTGTGCATTCAAGCAGGTGTACGTTAGTCAATTATTATAACAGACATATTTTCTGCGGGTTGTCTGCATCAGTAATGATCACAACGCTGCACAACTGGCTGACGCAAGCTACATTTTCAACAAAAATTTTAAATAAAAAATAATAGTTATCTTTGACTTGCATTGTGTGCTCAAATACTTACATTTTACAATACCGCCATAACCATCTTCAACAACTGTCGTGCAGGTGGGGGGTCAGCAGCGACCTTGCACGGTGTAGGGAAAATGTGATTGGGACAGATTGGTCCAATCAAGAGGCTGCAGCCGGTTTTCAGTACCTGCATTCAACTTACTGTGGCACTCCGCAAAATAAGGCGAGAAGTGGTCTTTTATTTGGCATGAGATTTACATGGGCAGAGTGAGAGCGTGAGACTGAGCTTGAAAGCATGTGTCTCACGCCAAATGTGTGAGAGTTGGCAACCCTGAGATATTTGCTTTCTTCTGACTTGCAGTGCTTTCATAAACATGTCCTCCAACTTATACGGCCGACGTAAGCCGTTTTCACAAATCCTCAAAATACGTCTCCATAGAGCGCATACAACAATTGCTCCCCTATCAGCAACAGGTATCCAATGCACTTTCAGGATTATGTGTAGCTCAGTTGGTAGAGCATTGCACTACAAAGTGGTGTAATCATATGAACACAGGTTTGATACCAGAGAACTTACACATTCTCATAGCATGTTTTTTTGTTTGTTTTTTTTTGGAATATGCACTATAAATCATGATTTTGCACTATTTCTGTATAAGGGGTAGGTTTAGGGTGGGGTTAGGTGTGGTCATTCAAACGAATTACACCTAGTAAAATATCTTTGATTTACCGTGAGATCGGTGTAAAAACTCATACGTCATTTAATGACGTCAGATCTAACGCGACACTGTCATTATTTTTACGCCTGCTAGAGGGCGCTTAACTTTAAAACGTAAAAATGGGTCATATAAGGTGAATTAAAAAACGTTTTTTCTTTGAGGACAGTCTCTTTCATATTTACCTCTTTTATCTTACAAAAACAAAGAAAACTTGATTTATCAAGATATGAGCCTAGTTTTGATAGTAACTTCTACCTTCTTCTCTTCACTCTCCACTTCTATAGGAACAGTGTTGTGGTTCGTGTGAACTTATTCAGTACAGAGCAAGCACACACATGTCTAATCATCTCTACAGAACAGCTCCAGAGGTCTCTCATGTTTCTGACATATATAGTCTTCCAGGTTACTCACAGGATCAATCAGTTTCAGTTTTTTTTAAACCTGTCACTCTAAAATGAGGCTGCAGGTGAGTTTCGCAGCAAGAGCTCTGACACACGCCTTCAGGGCTTTCAGATTTCTTTTCTCACAGAAGTCACAGAAGAACTTTTTTTCTGTAATTATCAAGTGCTCCTTTAGATCCTAATTAGTTGGATCAGGTGTGTTTGATCAGAACCAGTGTTGGGCACCCCTCTTGTAGATTAATAGTGTGGGCTAAGTGAGGGCCAGCACTAAAGGGCCAACGTTTTGCCAATGAGCAAAATCTCAGAGGCCCTGCGCTTGCAGCTCGCTGGGGGCCCTTAGGCTATGGTGAGTAAATGAGAACAGAATGTTGCTCTTCCTTTAAAACTCGTTTTAAAACGTTTAACTTGTCAAACATGAGGTAATTGAGGTGTAACCTCTGTCTTTGTCAGAAGGATTCCTCTGTTCATCTGTTGGGAAAAAAATAGTTTGACGTACTTGAACTGCTAGAATGTAGAAACTCAAACCATAGTAATCAACATTTGAAGTGGATCAAAACCTTTCATCAGAGTTGTCCTAAATCCAAAACAATAACTGTTCTTGTCTTAGGACAAATTTGCTAAACTTTTTTGATCCACTTCAAATGTTAACTACTAGTACTGACAGACCTGTAAACAATCAGGGCATTTCTAAGTCTAAAACAATAGGAACCTAGAGAAAATGCCTTGCTTTATATATGTGTGTGTGTGTGTGTGTGTGTGTGTGGCCTCAGGAAAATACCACGCAGAACCAACAAATACAGGTGGGGTCTGTATTTATTCATTTTGTTCTGTTTCTTTTCTTTTTAGGCATGGGCTGAAAACCCCAAACAAAATAAAATACAGTGTTGGAATATCTTCTCAATTTACAGCAAATTGTTCACCATCAAAATAAAGATATTATTTTGTACAATTTGTTGTTTGTTATTGTGTGCAATAAACAGAACAATGCAGACAGAGAACCTCTAGAAATAGTAATAATAAGTGGCACTCTAAATAGAAAACACAACATTTTAGAACTGCACAATTTTTTATTAGAAACTACAACAAACTATAACAAGATAACCCAATAAAAATAACAAAAATATATATATACAATTAATAAATTAATACAAAATTACATTAAAAAATACAAAATAAATACAAAAATATAATTCAACAAAAATACAGATAAATACAATGAAATGTCAATATTCCAAACTACATCATATATAATTTCACTTTCTATTCAACTTTAATTCTTTAGCAAATTCAATTGTAACACTGTGAAACAGTGTTAATTTTAGTTGACAAATAATTTTCATTAACAACATTTTTTCACAGAAAAAATATCGACAATAAACTTGTTTTCAATGACAAAAACTATGACGCAAATCTAGTGACATTTTGATCAACTAATAAAAACAAAACAAAAATGTTAGGGAGTGACGATTTAGGAAGAGATTCATTTAGGCGAAAATACTGCGTGGTTAGGAGGTTAGATGCATACATTAGAACTGTAACATAGCCTATTGATTTATCCTGAGAGATATAAGTTGGCATACATTTGCTTCACCTCTCATAAAACATTCAAAAATGTCAATATCTGGGAGTAAGAGAAGAGCAGACATATGGATAAATTTTACAACACAAAAGAGATCTCCGTTCGGTCCGGGTTTTCTGAGCATCTCTCACAGAGCACACAAGTACTCTTGCACGTCATAAACGGAGAAATACGCAAAAAATTGTTGAACTGTCAGTTTTGATGAGTATTCATGTAAACACACTTGCTTATGTTTTAGGTGAACACAAACAGCTGGGAGAATATCCCCATGTTGGATATGTATCAGTACACTGCATCCATTCATCTGGATTTAAAGGGACAGCAGCCTAATTTAGTTGCTATTGGCTGTGGCATTGATGTTAATGAAGCAACAAAAGAAAGACAGAAAATGTCTGCTTGAAAAAATGAATGTGGTAAACAAGTTGTTATAGACTGCATAATTAGCCTTTATAACTATTTCATAAAAGAAGATGATGTGTTCTTGTTGCTTTATGAGAAGTGGTTTCATTTAATTTTAATATAAATACATGTTACGTGTCATCACGATCGTTCATGGTCAAGTATTGCATTGCATATAACATGTTAGCATGTGTACGGAGCCATTTCCTTGTTTTAGTTTAAGTTTAAACTTGTTTCTTGTCTTGCCATTCGTGTCTTAATTCCCTGCATAGTTCATCTCGCCTTGTTTAGTCTGCCACCTGCCCGGATTCTTCACCTTGTATTGCCCTTTCAGACTCTCTTCGCCCCTCAATGAACTTTGGACTGTCTATTTGGATTACTAGTTGCCATGTCCCTTGGATTACGTTCCCTGCTGATCGACCCTCGCTTGCTTAACGGATTATTCTTGTGTCTTGCCCTCATATACCTGTTTGCTAATGTCGACCCTGCCTGTCTATGACCATGTCTTTGTTTATGTTCAATAAAAGTTAGCATATGGATTTGCCCGCTTCACGTCTCTGTCACTCCGTAACACTGATACTGCTCTCCCTATCGTTGGTGTATTCCAGTGCAATGTTCAAGCGTCACATAGCACTACAGTGACCAAGTTCTATGTTCTTCAGAACGATGGGCACATCCTTCTAAGCTATGGAACAGCACAAGAACTTGGACTGATAAGCATTGTCATGCTGTTATACAAAAACCATCCACACAGTAGCTAATGAACTTGTTGAAAGCTATCCAGAACTGTTTAAAGGAATAGGCAAACTGAAAATCTTCCAAGTGAAGCTGCATATCAATCCTGATGTCCAACCTTCATGCCACTGACATAGACGACTGACATTTCATATTTGACAGAAAGTGGAAGATGAGTTACAAAGTTACAAGTTTAACAAGCACAGACTTGAGTTCTATGGCTTTATCTCTTTTTTTTTGCCAGTGGCATCTCAGCAGACCCCAGATTTTGTTATCATAACAAACAAAAGTTGCAAAGTTGTAAAAAAAAAAAAAAAAAAAGGAGTGATAAACCTGTGACGACATGTAATGCATGTGATAGTATTCAACTACAATTGATAGAGCTTAAAAATAAAAGTTTGTTAGTGTTCCGGTATTCCCATCTGCTAGCTCCTCTACAAGCATGTATATAGTCAATATGACATGGAGAAACTACACACAAACAGCTAGATAACAATAATAATTCTCAAAATACACCTGAAATGACATAGTGTAGATATTACTCACCTTTCCCGGTGTGTCTTACTGTAGACTCTAATATATCAGTTCTTCTATGTACACAGCCTCATCTGTACATGCAGTGCATTAGCTCAATCACATTCGCACAACAATGCAATCCTGCGTCAACATCCAACTGGAGGATATCAGATTACACTTGATCATACAACGATCGCACACACTGCAGAATGACACTCTGTGACTTCCTCATTTGCGTGCTCCTACGTATGAGCGATGAGGTATTCTGCTATTTCAGGATTATATATATATATATATATATATATAAAAATTTGTCATATAAGTCATTTATTGTAATTGACAGGTGTGATAATCAGCGGGGCTGAGTTCTGACCTCCATTATTAGAGCCTGGACTAAAATATGGATAGAGTTTCCCAGTGAAAGGCTGACCAGTGTAAGAGTACATAAGAGAGCTGGACTCCACATCATAAAAGGAGACCAAACCCTCCTCATAATCCACAAACACACCGACCCGCTGCGGTTTCACTTCCAGAGACAGAGAAACAATTGGATCAGCACAGGCTTTATATTCGTTCTTATTCCTCAGAATCACTGTCCAAAATTCATTGCTGGGTCTCAGTTTGATCTCTCCCTTCCTTTTAATGGATTCTCCAGCCACTCCTAAAGTCCAGCTAGTCTTTCCCTTCACCTGCACCTCAAAATAAAAACTACCTGAGGAGAATCCCTCCTTTCCCAGGACACAAGGACATGTATCAAATCTCTCTAGTTTGTCTGGTAGTTTCTGCTCAGTGTCTCCATGTGTCACTTGTTTTCCATCATCAGACAGGATGAGTTTAGGATGAGCTGTATCAAGATCCAGAGTCACATCCACTGAGAAAACAGAGAATATGAATCACATCTTCACAATGCAAATTTTTTGATATTTTTTTTAAATAGCTAGTTCAGTTTAATGAGATTGTAGTGCAATAATGAAGCTGTCTGTATATGCATGCAAACTAGTGTAGTTTAGACAGCACACTGTACCTGCATACACCTGCTGCTTCAAATTCAGATCTGTATGGGACAAGACAATACCACAATATTAGATCTTTGAGTTGTTTTATGTGTGGAATTAGACAAGCTTTATGTTTCCTTACATAGACAGTTAATCCTACGCCAACAATTGGACATCTTTTAAAATTTCCCTCTTTACGTTGAACAGATTTCAATATTTGATGTACAGTTGTGCTACTGCTCTGCTAATTCAACCTTCACATTCTGCTCTTACTGATGATGTCAAATAAATGATTGTGTATGTATAGGCGTCCTTCATTTTCTTTGTCCAAAATGTCTGACTTGACCTGACAACCTCTCTGCACTTGACTTAACTGCTCTCTCGTTAAGAAAATTAGATTTCTTGTGTCATGACCCATTTAAGGTTATATTTAAAGAATTGTGTACAACATCATGTGTTTATTTGATCATGTATTGACAAACCAGTTAGAGTAAGTTTCTCATGTAGAGTGTCCTGCAGTTGAGTCAGAGCTCTACTCAGAAGCTCCTGACTTTCATTCGTTTTAATTCTGATCTCTGGCAAGTTCTTGTCACTACTAGATTTTGTAGGACTGGGCAGGGATGGGTAAATCTACAGCAGGAGAAAGAAGAAATCCTTTAGCATGTAGGAGTGGTGTGGTGTAATATACTGCATTATCATTGATCAGAGAGGTTTATTAACCTGAATGAGGTGGAGGTGATCTTCAGTGTGTGAGAGCTGCTCCAACTCAGTGTTTCTCATCTCTAGCTCAGCAATCTCATGCTCCAGCTCTTCAATGACCTTTTGGTCCTGTTTCTCTGCAGCTTTCTGCTGCTCCTCCATCATCTCCAGCAGTTCAGTCTTACATTTCTCAATGGAGCGGATGAAATCAGTGAAGAGCTCAACATGGGCTTCTTTCTCCTTCTCTTTGTTTCTCTGCTCAACCAAGTCAATCAACAAATTATTTGCTGTGTTTGCTAAGGCTGGACTGTATATCAGAAGTCCTGGAGGACCAGAACTAAATGATTTATAATAAATATTTAACTTTGTATTGAATTGACTCACTTTTCTGACTTCTGCTGAGTGTTTGATGTCTTTAATCTTCTTGACTCTGTCCTGGATCATCTCTTTGGCATTTTTCTGTATCTTCTTCAGTTGAGTCTATAGACAGTGAACAACACACAGTAATAATTGATTTGCTTATTTCACCAAAAAACTGATACCTTATCAAAAAAGTGAGCCCTTAAAAACATTTTTGTTAGTAGCGTCTGCCTTGTTCTCTTTACTCTTCTCTTCTATAGGAATAGTGTGGTGGTACATGTGTTCTTTCACAGCACACATCTTACACACACACTTCTGATCATCTCTACAGAACAGCTCCAGAGGACTTACATATGTTGTAATGTAGGATGTTTCTTACATATATAGTCCTCCAGATTACTCAGAGGCTCCATCAGTTTGTGTTTCTTTAAACCTGCCTCTCTCAAATGAGGCTGCAGGTGAGTTTCACAGTAAGAGCTCTGACACACCAGACACGACTTCAGGGCTTTCAGCTTTTTTTCCTTACAGACATCACACAGAACTTCAGGCTGATTTGGGAATGCTGGATGGAGAAATGATGATGATAAACACCTGCACTATAGTGTAAAGTCAACATGTACAGAAACAAGAGTGGCTGATTTCAAGTAGATAAAGTATAAGAATTAAGGTTATTGACTTACATATAGGAGTGTCTATACTTCCTCTCCTTTCTCGTGGTGCTGGGGACGATTCTGCCATCGTTCTTCACTTATGTCTTAGGAAAAAAATAATAAAATATAAGGAAACAAATAAATAAATAATCAGCAAACAAACAGAATAATTGTAACTAAGAACTGCTGTTTGCATTAAAGGAAAAGTACTGATTACTCTTTTCCCTTAAAATTAACAAATATTTTGGACGTAAGTGATATTTAATTTAGTTTTAAGCAAAATGATTTTTTTTAGCTGCAGTGTATTTTAAATGAAATAGTTTTAATTGTATTTCATTGTAGTAAACATTTTATTTTGTAGGAGAAAAGTTCCTTTCAAAACCCATGCACATATAAGACACCTGAAACATTTGCAGCTCATATTAAATGCTAAAAACATATCTATTTTGAAATATTCTTTGGCAAAATGTTTTTCCACAAAATAAACTGATGTAAGATGTTTTATTTAATCTTGTTAATCATGTCTAAATTTAGACAGTCATACTTCATGTTTCTTCACTCTTCATAAGGTGTCTGACACACCCAGGGCTGCCAACTTTTGAGTTCATCTTATAGTAAGAACTACCCCTGGGGGTGAGGTGGAGGGCTTGGTTCGGTTGTTTTGTTAGGTCTGCACTCTAAGTAAATTTCCCAGACCTCCCATAAGCATTAAGGGATCCATCATAACACCCCAAAAATATATAATACTTCAAACATGAAAAAATTAAGTGAAAAGATTTGATTAAATTTAGGCCTGCTCACGTTAAATCATATTTTATTTTTACACATGACTCTGCTGAGTTTAGAATGCAGTGACCAATCAGAGGCTTTCAAAATAGTCATTGATGAAACCCAGAGTTTTGTTCAGACTGAAACTCACAATTAATTTATCATACATTGTATGGACAGATTCATTTATTATAAGAGGAGTTTTAAGTACTTAAACAGCAGCTAGACTGACTGTGTTCATTTCGAGTGCGTTCTTTCACTGCGTGATTCAGTCTAATAAAATGCATTTTCCGAAAATTCAGGATATAGGGGCAGAAAATGTATATTTATATAATTTCATATAGTTAATCAATATCACATGAAGAGTGCCATTTTTTCGCAAAAAAAAAAAATCACAAATTGGATATTGGTTTTATACAACAGTTCAATTAATTAGAAGTTAATATTAAGAGACTTACGTTTTATACACCATATTTGCTATTTTTGGTCTATTTCTCCAACAAAAATGGTTCCAAACACAGCCACAGCACTGTTTTGCATCTCTAAATAACATGACAGTGTTTCTTTCCTGAATTAATTAACTGTTTAAATTATTTGGTTCAATTGCAATGACTTGCTTATTAACAGTGACTTACTATCTTTTCATTTTTTAAAATAATTTCAAATATCAGCATTCATTGTTTTAGGATTAAAGTATCAAAATATTATGTATGCATTTTTACCTGCATTCATGTTCTGCATTAAACAGTGGGTAAATGCATCTAAATGCCAATTCAGATGCAGTGTCTGTGTTTCCTCTGCATTGAATAGATTAATTTAGTTGATAATGATTTTAATTGTGTGGTAACAGCCTAAAATGTCTTAGTGACTTTATTGATCAAGTGATATATTGATTAAATATAATAAAAGAGAATGGCTTTATAAAGGTAAAAAATGCCCATAAAAAGTAAAATCACTTTAAACTTGTTAGAAAATGTTAATTTTCTCAGCTAGATATGCGTCACACTGCATGTGACAAAATGACAAACACCAAACTTTGCTGTACAAACAACCAAATGACTTACTTCAAATACTCAATACACAAACATATTGCATAAACATAATGTTAAGAGTGTCTTAAGAACTGGTATGACCAACTAGCATTTAGAAAAAAGCAAAGTTCTAAGAAGTCTTTTAGAAAAACAGAATTTACATACTTGTCAGACTAGTTTAGCAGCTCAACATATGTTCAACATATTCCAGGTTGACATTAACGCTATCCATTTCCATTAGAAATCTGCTCAGGACAATCTCTCTTATATTTCTATCACTTACCTGCGAGTATCAGATGTATCTACAAGGAGCTCAATAAATATTCTGTGGTTTAAAGAGGATGATCGTTTCAGGCGTTATTGTGGTTGTTGATCAAGTTATTTCAACTGCCTGCTTCCTTCAGTCTCTCTCTGATCTCTAGTGATGTCAGGGCTCCTCCTGTATTTACATATTTAAATTTGTCTCTGTATTGGGTGTGTAGGGTTCATACATGTCTGTTTGTATTAGGACTGATGTTTCTGTCATAGAGATATCAACAGACACACAAAGGCTTGATTATATGGCAATGTTTGTGAAGAATTTCTGCTCAACTTGCACATGTTCTTTTCTATTATTATTATATATTATTCTATGTTAACATGTGACATGATATCATGTTTAGTTTTTTGTTAATACCATGTTTTTTGGACACTAGTATGACACTATTACTGACTCTACGGATCACTATTACTGCTGCAGCAGTGAAGTAAGTGTTTTTTGTAGGGAAAATCACTGCTGTTGCTGTAAGAAATAACAGGGCTGATATGAGAACGGTGGAAAACATTGTTGCTGTGGCAGTGACATTAAAGATTTTCAAGACATACAGCTGCTTGGCAGAAATCCCGTGCTAGGTGGACGGCTTATAGAACGGAGACAGTATGAGCTGTGGGGCGGGGCGGAAATCCTGCTATTGCTGAGGAATGGCAAATGAATGACTGGGTAGAGATTTTTGAGAGTCTTTGCGGAGCATTCTTCGTTGGAAAGAAGTGCTGAAACTCGTCGGGTTGGGACACTGTTCACGGGACAGGGTGGGGACAAATGCCCTTAAGAATAGAGACAGAGTGCATTTAGGCCACGCCCACACAATCCAATGCTCCCTGTTGACTTTGTATTGTGGAAAGCTACCTCCTTGTCATTTCTGACCATAACAAAAAACAGAACAATGTCTAAAAGCTGTTATGTGACAAAGTGTATAGCAAATAAGCTAAAAACAGAACTATGTTTATATAAGCTCCCAAAAAACAGCCGTTTAAGGACACAAATAGCTGTAGATGCCAGGGAATTTCATGTTCAATTTCATGGCCATTCAATTGGATCATTTCTCCAGCAAAAGGAAGGTAAGGAAAAGAAGCACTGACATAGATTAATACAATTTAGATTCTCAATATATCTCCTCATCTCAGGGTGGTGAAACAATCCTTTGACATGGTTAAAAATAATGAATGTTTACTGTTGCCAATTAAGTTTCCCGCCAGTGGGCGTAGTTCTCTAGTAATATGACACGTTGCTCTCAACTTTTGTATCCTTAAACGCTCATTTTTGGGTCGACAGCTTATGAAAATGTAGTTCTGGGTTTCTTAGCTTGTTTACTGTACACCTTGCTGTTTTTTGTTGTTAGTCAGAAATGACACGGAGGCAGCTTCCCGCAATACAATAGAGTCAATAGAGAGCACTGGATTGTTTTCCCCCCGGCGTGGGCGTGGCCTAAATGCGCTCTGTCTCTATAGGTGCTGGGACAGTACAATGAGTGCTCCTTACATAGGCTCATAATGATGATTGACAGGACTGACTGATTAGGTTCCTCCCTAACCTACATTTGGAATTTCATAACAAGCCAACAGAAAAGTCATGTATTGGGAGAAAATAGTTTTAGATAAACTGATGTTGCAGCAGTCTGTGTTTGTAATTGCAACTATAATGATTGTCAAGTTAAAATTGTGTTTAATGCATAACAGTAATATATATATATATCTATATATATATATATATATTAGGTAGGGGAGAGTTGCATATGTTGAGCTTTGATATTTTATTGAATTGTTTTGTTTTGCAGACATAGCAACCCCAGGGGAAAAAAAGAGATAATTATGTAATTTATTCCTGTTATGTTAAAGCTGATTTTTCAGAATCATTACTTCAGTCTTCAGTGTCACATGATCCTTCAGAAAAAGCCAGCACTCAAACTGTGTGCTGTCTTAAGTGCTGTAGCAGAGCAATGTCCATGAAATTTGCCTATAGAAATTAAATCACTTCTAACTTCTTCTGATTTTGATTCTGATGAAGTACTTGAAGTCCCACTGCATATGAATATGGTAATTATACAGTTGTATATATATCAAAGTGTTACCATCTGATACCACAGTAACATCACAGAACATTTAAAAAATGGGATGGTAGATACTGCCTTGATAGAACCATTTATCAAGGGCATAGGTTGGTGTGAATAGAATAATTGACTTGAATATTTATAAAACATTGAAGCAAAAATAATTTATTGAACATTCTAAAACAAGCATCACATGTTTACATGAAAATCTAGTAGAATTACAAATAAATTACTGAATAGATAGATTATTGTTTTCATCTGATATTTCATATTATGGTTGTACATTCATTTATTGTATTTCACAGGTGTGATAATCAGTGGGTTTGAGTTTTTACCTCCGTTATTAAAGCATGGGCTAAAAAACGGATAGAGCTTTTCAGTGAAAGACTGTTCAGTGTAAGAATAGATATGAGAGCCAGACTCCACATCATAAAAGGAGACCAGACCCTCCTCATAATCCACAAACACACCGATCCGCTGCGGTTTCACTCTCAGAGACAAATGTACAGGAGTATCAGCGCAGGCTTCATATTCATTGCCATTCCTCAGCCACACAGACCAGTATCCATTACTGGGACTCACTGTGATCTCTCCCTTCCTGTCGATGGATTCTCTGGCCACTCCTAAATCCCATTCAGTTTTTCCCTTCACCTGCACCTCAAAATAAAATCTCCCTGAGGAGAATCCCTCCTTTCCCAGGACACAAGGACATAAATGAAATCTCTTTGGGTTGTCTGAGAGATTTTGCATAATGATTCTGTGTCTCACTTGTTTTCCATCATCATACAGGAAGAGATATAGATTAGCTGTATCAGGATCCAGAGTCACATCCACTGAAACAACAGACAATATGAATAACATCTTCATGTGATGATAATGTTTTTAAAATGTAATTACATTTTTGTAATAAAAAAAAGTAAGTGAGTATATAAATGTAATCTAGTTCAGACAGCACACTGTACCTGCATACTGCTGCATCCACTTCAGCTCTGTAGACACTATAACAATAAAACATCATGAGATATTTGATATTTTTATGTGTGGAACCATAGACATACTTTAAGATTTCATGTAAAGAATTATTTACAACATAATGTTTTTATCTGCTCAATGTACAATATCTCACAAAAGTGAGTACGCCCCTCACATTTCAGCAACCAGTTTAGTATATCTTCTCAGCTATTTTGACAATAATGGCTGTATGTTGAGTTATTTTCAGAGGACAGTAAATCAATGCTGCTATACAAGCTGCACATTGACTACTCTAAAATATATCCAAGTTTCATTTCTGTAGTATTGTCCCTTTAGAAGATATAATAATTGTTGAAATGTGAAGGGTGTACTCACTTTTGTGAGATACTGTCTTTCTGCTGATATTAAGAGAATTAAGTAGAAGCCCTTATATTGCTTTGTGTTTGGGCTCTTAAATTTCCCTTTATTTAACAACTAGAACTTTAAACATTTTGGATGGTAATTGTTTCTCATGGGGACATAAGGAAATTTCAGCATTTATTTTTTTGGTGTTTTTGGTGCCATCCTAATCCATAATGTTAGTGCTTCTCTCCCACCATCCGCTTAAATTTCCCAGCTAAATTACCTTCTCTTTTTTTTAAATCAAATCATCAAAGTCAATCCAAAAGTCATTTTGTAAATCCTTTTTGGCACTGCCAACAACAAAAGGTGACTGTTTTGTGGTAATGAATGCATATTTTAAATATAGATTTATTTTTTTTTACTGAATGCTGGAAACTGTTCACAGGATTATTATGATATTACTTCTTCTTCACTACAGTGACTGGAAGCAAAAAGAAAATGAAGGGAGAGAGAACAAAATAATGTAATGTGTTCTGAGTAGATTAGCGCTGTAAGAATCCCACCCACTGGCCCAAAAAATGAAGTCCAGCGGCCTGGGTGAAGTTTTAATGTGTGTTAGGTTTATTGTGTGTTCGGGCTTTATGTGCGCTGACATGTATTCACAAAAGTTAGAAGAAACAGTTGATGCCAAATTATAACTTTTAATGGAAAGTGATTGTTTTTCTAAAGTTTCACAGTTGTGGTTACAGGAAGGAAACTTCTAGCATAAGATAAATTTACTACATATTTTACCAAATTAGAGATGAAAATTACCTGCCCTCTTCAAAATAAATAAATAAATTAAACTGTGATGTGCTGAAAGTTAGCCATTAACAAATGATCACATATTCCTACTTCAGCTTGAACCAGACTCATTCTTCATTATTGATATTAAGATAAAAAAGTATGTATCTCCACAGCATATTTGATGTTGACATACCAGTTTGCATGAGTTTCTCATTTAGAGTGTCCTGCAGTTGAGTCAGAGCTCTCCTCAGAGTCTTCAGATTTTCATGAGTCTTCATACTGATCTCAGGCCAGTTCCTGACATTTGTAGGGCTGCAGAGAGATGGGTATATCTACAGCAGGAGAGAGGAGAAATCTTTCAGCATTGGGAGTGTCATGCTTTTATATACTGCATTATCATTGATCAGAGAGATGTTCACTGACCTGTAGGAGGTGGAGGTGATCTTCAGTGTGTGAGAGCTGCTCCAGCTCAGTGTTTCTCATCTCTAGTTCAGTGATCTCCTGCTCCAGCTCTTTAATGAGCTCTTGCTCCTGCTTCTCTGCTGCTTTCTGCTGCTTTTCCATCATCTCCAGCAGTTCATTATAAACATTCTAAGGCAAGAATCAGTGTTACTATTGCTCTTACTTTTTTAGGGAGGTCTCAAATTCCCTTAAACAAAGTATTAAACTCCATCCTTGGCCACATTCCCACAGCAGCAGAATACAGTTGTCAATTCTGTATTTGGGTCCATAATAAGGTTACGTTCACATACAGTACGCTCATTTACGGGAGTGACAACTGCATTCTAAAACTGAACTCACACTTAACTTTCAGGACTCAAACTGCAATCTCTGAAAACCCACACTGTGTGAACGGAACCAGACTGGAAAATGAGTTCTTTCATGTCATACAATGCGAGAGAGCCCCACTGCACAAATGTGTTACAGTTTTTATGTGGTTTCATGGTTTCAGTAACAGCCACAAAGATCTGAGCAGCTCTTTTGCACTTTATGATGTGACAGACAACTACTTATCTGTGTCTTGTCTTGTCTGCATTTGCTTCAACCACCAAACAAACAAACAAAGCCCCAACACACTGTTGTGGTGATTTAATACTGACTAAACCAGAGTATTTAAACAAGGTGACTGAGCTAATTAATCAAAATCAGTGACTCATAGATTCACAAAGTGTCACTGTAAAACAAAGTGTCATCCCCATTATTAAAACACAGACTGACAGTCTGACTGAATAAACACAGGAAAAGCAGAGTGATGCAAACTGCAACTAAATTAACTATAATAAATATTTAACTTGAAATGAAACAAATTAATCTCACTTTTCTGACTTCTGATGAGTGTTTGATGTCTTGAATCTTCTTGATTCTGTCCTGGATCATCTGCTGCACATCCTTCTGTGTCTTCATCAGTTGAGTCTATAGACAGAGAACACACAGACACGTTTATCATAACAGAGACTTACTGAGAAGACTCAGACAAAATTAGAATTCATGATTTTTTAAATCTGTTTTGTTTAGTAACTTCTACCTTCTTCTCCTCACTCTCTGCTTCTATAGGAACAGTGTTGTGGTTCTTGTGGTCAGTCGCAGTGCACATCGGACACACACACATCTGATCATCTCTACAGAACAGCTCCAGAGGACTCTCATGTTTCTGACATATATAGTCCTCCAGATTACTCACAGGATTTCAGGATTTTAAGTTTCACAGTAAGAGCTCTGACACACCAGACACGACTTCAGGGCTTTCAGCTTTCTTTCTTCACAGATGTCACACAGAACTTCACTGAAAGTAACACTTTTTTTCTCAGGACTTTTCTTTTTGTAGTGATCTACGAGCTCTCGGAGTGTGGTATTGATCTTGAGATCAGGTGTTTGCTTGAATGTTTCTTTACAATATGGACAGCTGCAGGTCTGGCTGTTGTCCCAGCACTTATTTAGACAGGTTTTGCAGAAGTTGTGCCCACATGGAGTGCTGACTGGATCAGTGAACACATCTAGACATATAGAGCACTGAAGCTCCTCAGTCAGTGGACCACTGGAGGATGACATGACTAGAAAGAGAAATCATAAAGATAAGTCGCACTAACGTTACTAGTCTTAGGTTTTGTACATTTGAAAGACACACTGAATTGGGCTTCTGCATAAAATATTCAAATGACTATAAAGATTATTATTATTATTTTAAACATTTAAGTAAGAGCAGATATAAAAAAATAATCTCTTGATGCACCTTATGAAGCTGGTTGAATGTAAGGAATGTCTAAAGACAAAGAGTTTGAAGAACTTTGAAGAAATGTAAATATGTAAGAGATCATGTATCGTCAGCTGGTTATCATTGAAAAATGAAACCTGTCAAGCTGATCAGTACTCTAATGTAAAGCACTAGTACCTGTAATTTCCAACATGTACATATTAAATATTACTATAGAAGAGTCTAAGTCATGCACCAATTAATTATTTTTTTGGTTACTGACTTACATGGACGTTCATCTATACTCTGTCTTCTGGTTTTTCTTGCTATTGTTGATGTTTGTGAAGATTCTGCCATTGTTCTCAAGCTTTTTCAAGAAAAAAAAAATGCAACATACATTATCACCAATTGACTTGTAATGGGTATATATTTGGCTATTTGTGTATAAATGAAATCTCACCTCAAAAGTTTAGGGTTACTTATTTTTCCTACTAGTATTTCACATCATTTTATTTCAAAGAGCACATGGTTCATTCACTCTTGTGCACAACTATTCATTGTTATTAACAGCTAACAGTAAAGTAAGATCTCTAAACAAGAATGTTTTGAATGTGAAATGTTTATATTAAAGTGTTAAAATCTCCTTGATGACACAGCCACTCCTGAAACACTGTAAACACACTGAACATAAACTCACTGAACAGTCTGAACTATGACCTGCTGTTGAGATCAGAAACAGCAAGTAGAAAGTACCAGTAATATAATTAAGTACATATAAATATATCTCCACAAGCTAAAAAGATATATTGTATGATCAAGTTTTAATCTTGTTTCATGGAAATGTGATTTTTAACTGCAGTGTAGCAGATTTGTGTTCAGTTTGAGTATTGGACATCCTGGAAACGGGATGTTTTCCTGATTCTGTTCAACTGAATAAACCTGACTAAACCAGACCACGTCCGTTAGAAACCTGTTCAGGACAGTCTTTGTTAATATTTCTATCACTTACCTGTAAGTATCATATGTGTCCAAAAGTGTCTTTGAACAGCTCAACAAATAAGGAGTTGATCGTTTCAGGCATCCATATTGTTGTGGATCTTTGAATCTCTCACTAAACTACAGTAAGGTCATAGTCCATCTGTTATCTGTCATCAAGTTTCACTTTCTCTGAATCTCTAACTGAAATCCAGTGATGCCAGAGCTTCTCAGGACTGTCTTTTCTATAAATACCAGCAGACTTTCATAACAGGCCAAGACAAAAATATTGTTAGAGAAAATGAATGAACTGTTGCATATACATGTATATTAATTAGATAATGTAGCATCAAAAAAACTAAACTCTCAACTGCTTTTTTCCCAGCAAATTTCTTCATGTGTAATTTATTACCATAACAACTGTAGTCCTCATGCCTCCCTGCAGCAGCATTATGGGATGTTCACGCAGGTGATCAGAAACCCTGGGCATCTGTTTATCAGTTTCAGTAGAAAGGTCTCTCCTAAGTTACTGTACCTTTGAGCTTAATTGTCTACAACATGTAAACTGTTAGGTCCTTAAAGAATGTTCCACATTGTTCAAACTCTTTCCAGTAAAGATCTGTAAAGCTTATTTGAATTTTACTAAATTATCTTTGAAAAACAGAATCCTGAAAACTGGAAGTTTCTTTTATTTCTGAATTTATTTGTCTAGTACAAAGCCTGTTCTTATGCTGGATGCTCTGTTTTAAAACTATAGTGCCAACTAGTGAACATTTTATGCACCACCTCACTCATAGACATTTTTTTTTAACCTACAGTATAGCCACTGGTCACCATTCACATTTATTTTATTGAAAATAAAATAGTTTACGGTATGCTAAAAAATGTTTGGTGTTCCACAGAAAAAAAATATCACAGTTTTAGACAGAAAGAAAACTTCAAGGGCAAAAGGCCATTTAAAAATTCATCATTCAAGTTGCAACAAATACATGATGCTTTCATATTTTTAATCATTATTTTCAGCTAGTATTTCATATTGGGGGGTATATTCATTTACTGTAATTAACAGGTGTGATAATCAGCGGGGCTGAGTTTTTACCTCCATGGTTTGTATCTGGGCTAAAATATGGATGGAGTTTGTCAGTGAAACACTGACCAGTAAAAGAGTAGATATGAGAGCTGGAGTCCACATCATAAAAGGAGACCAGACCCTCCTCATAATCCACAAACACACCGATCCGCTGCGGCTTCACTCTCAGACACAGAGGGACAGGAGGATCAGAGAGGGCTGAATAATCATTCCCATTCTTCAGCCACACAGTCCAGTATCCATTACAGGGATTGAGTGTGATATTTCCCTTCCTGGTAACAGATTCTCTGGCCATTCCTAATTCCCATTCAATCTTTTCCTTCACCTGCACCTCAAAATAAAATCTCCCTGAGGAGAATCCCTCTACTCCTAGGACATTTGTAAATCTATCAAATCTCTCTGGGTTGTCTGAGACATTCTGTCGAATGTCTCCACATCTCACTTGTTTTCTATCATCAGACATAATGAGATATGGATGAGATGTATCAGGATCCAGAGTCACATCCACTAAAAATGAGAAATGAGAATATGAATCAATTTCACAATATACAGATTTTGTGACGATGATGTTTTTTATATTTAATGTTTAATGTATTTTATGTAATGCATTTAATGTAATTTAAGTTTTTAATCAGACAGTAATGAAACTGTGAGTTTATGAATGTATACTATCTAGTATAGTTCAGACAGCTCACTGTACCTGCATACTGCTGCATCCACTTTAGCACTATGGAGACACAAGACAATAAAACATCATGAGATCTTTGAGATGTTTTATATGTGGAACATAGACTGTAAAAAAAGATGGACAACGCATCTCCAATTTTCTTCCTCTACAGAAAAGTGAAGCCAAAACATCCCAATATGGCCGCTGTCATCTTGTGTCGATGCCACTATTATCTTGTGCCAATCACTTGCGCAGAAGTGATTCATTTGGAGCCTGAAGCTTATTTGATGTTTTTTTATAACATCAAATAAGTAACTAAAAGCAAACTTATTCTAAAAACAAACAGTTGAACATATATCAGTGTGATAGGAACTACCTAAAATGATGGAAACCATCTTTGTAAAAAATGCATTTAATGTGTAATTTGATTATTTAGTTTGGCTTGCGTCTTATTCATTTACATGGAAATGGGTTTATGGGGTTTATGGGTTTATGACCTATTTTTTAGTTAAAACGTTTGGCTTCACTTTTCATGCATGTGGCACACTTGGTGTGGACTTATAGACAAGCTTTAGATTTACATTTAAAGAATTGGTACATCATGATGTTTCTTTTATCTGACTAAATATACAGACATACCAGTTTGAGTGAGTTTCTCATCTAGTTTTTCCTGCAGTTGAGTCACAACTCTCCTCAGATTCTCCACACTCTCATGAGTCTTCACACTGATGTCAGGCAAGTTTCTGGTGTTTGTAGGGCTGCAGAGGGATGAGTAAATCTACAGCAGGAGAGAGGAGAAATCCTTCAGCATGGGGAGTGTTATGGTGTCATATACTGTATTATCATTGATCACAGAGATGTTCACTGACCTGTAGGAGGTGGAGGTGATCTTTAGTGTGTGAGAGCTGCTCCAGCTCAATGTTTTTCATCTTTAGCTCAGTGATCTCCTGCTCCAGATCTTCAATGAGCTCTTGCCCCTGTTTCTCTGTTGATTTCTGATGCTCCTCTATCATCTCCAACAGTTCAGCATAAAATATCTAGGGCAAGAATTAGTTTCACTATATTGCTCAAACTTCAGTGTCTTTAGGGGGTTTTGGAAATCCCTCAACCAAAGTATTAAACTTCATCTTACACCGTTTGCAATGAATGATTTTTCAAATCATGTGTCTTGATGAGGAGATACTAGATGATATTTTTTTATTATATGATCAGGAATATCAGTCATGTTAATGTTCAGACCAACAACACAATTACCAAGGTAATATCGCTCAGGGGTACAAGTGAAGGTGGAGTGGGTGCTATGCTTGTCATGTGTTTCCTTTTTATTTGAGATATTCCCAAACATGTTAACTACATATTTCAATTTTCAAGTATGTGTAAGTAAATGCATTTGCACCTTTATAGATTATGTTAGGTGATCTATGACGGCGGATGGGGAAAGAATCCTATAGTGTGATCTATTAACTACATATAAAAACCCATCTTTTTACTTAAGTACCAGATATGGGTGTCATGCCATAAAATACGACTGACTTTGTATTTAATGTGGATTTAATAAAAAAACAAAACATTGTCAGTTACAAATTAACACTTTCTTTATCAAAGAACATTTTAATTCAGTCTAGCCAGAGTTCAGATCCTCTCTAAAACTCCCATTATAATCACTGACTGCTTACATTGTGAAATGAATATCGTAATGAATATCAGCACTTTGTTTCACCAGGGAATTCAGTTCTGATTGGTCATTGCATTCAAAAGCTCAACAAAATCGTATGTGATTGGTTATTACACGCAGCACTGTAGAAACATGTCTGTCTTTAACTCAGCGAGAGTCAGCAAATGCAGATTTGAGTTTAGCAGATGAATTGATGTGCCACACTGAGCATTCTAATAACATCGGTGTGATTGTATCAAAAATGAAAATATGATTCGGCTATGGGTATTACATCCCTAATACTAACAGAGACTGACAGTCTATCTGGAACAAACACAGGAGTGCAGCTAATATTTAAACTAATTAAAATGTTTTAATCTCACTTTTCCTACTTTTGCTGACTGTTTGACATCTTGAATCTTCTTTATTCTCTCCTGGAGCATCTGCTGCATGTCTTTCTGTGTCTTCATCAGTTGAATCTGTGGACAAAGAACAAAGCACAGACATGTTTATTGTAGCAGAGATTTACTGTCTTTCAGGAAAACTTACAATATATTTTACAATGACATTTTTTATTTTACACAATCAGTCAAATAAGGCCTTTAAAAGCAGTTTTGATAGTAACTTCTACCTTCTTCTTTTCAGACTCCTCTTCTATAGGAACAGTGTTGTGGTTCTTGTGGTCAGTCGCAATGCACATCAGACACACACACATCTGATCATCTCTACAGAACAGCTCCAGAGGTCTCTCATGTTTCTGACATATATAGTTCTCCAGATTACTCACAGGCTCCATCAGTTTGTGTTTCTTTAAACCTGCCACTTTAAAATGAGGCTGCAGGTGAGTTTCACAGTAAGAGCTCTGACACACCAGACACGACTTTAGGGCTTTCAGCTTTCTTTCCTCACAGAAGTCACAAAGAACTTCATTTTTTTCCTCTGGACTTTTCCTTTTATAGTGATCTACAAGCTCTCTGAGTGTGGTATTAATCTTGAGATCAGGTCTTTGCTTGAATGTTTCTTTACAATATGGACAGCTGCAGGTCTGGCTGTTGTCCCAGCACTTATTTAGACAGGTCTTGCAGAAGTTGTGTCCACATGGAGTGCTGACTGGATCAGTGAACACATCCAGACATATAGAGCACTGAAGCTCCTCAGTCAGTGGACCACTGGAGGATGACATTACTAGAAAAAGAAATCATAAAGATAAATCACCTACATTCCTGAAAAGTATATTTTAAACAATACTCACATGTCTATTCCCATATCAGGAATGTAATTAAGTCAATTATCCACTACTGTAAATCATTTGTGGCACATCCCTGGTTACTGACTTACAAGGAGGTGAGATCAAACTGCTTATCTTGGTCATTCTAACTTTTAATGATGTTGGAGAAGATTCTGTCATGATTGTTGAACACTTTCAAGACAAAAATCATGATGGATATCTTATTTAACAGCAATTTTTTGTCATGTTTTAGACAATTTGAGTCAAACGGCTACATAATATTTACTGCGTTATTTCACTTCATCTTATTTTAAACAGCTCAATAATTTCCAAAAAGAAAACTATGTTTTCATAACTGATGTTAAAGTTATGAAAATAAACATGTTGACTGTTTCCAACCTTAACAATCAAATCAGAACATTAAATTTTAATAAATAAATATTTCATATAAAGCATTCATAATGAAAAAAGGTCTTTTATTTGAACAGTTGTCACACATAACACATTTCTTACAAAATAAAATGCACACTTTATCAACTTTAAATATCAAATATATAATGTAATTTTCATCTTGTGTCATGTAAATGTTATTAGCTGCAGTGTATCGGGTTTGTCTGGAAGTCATTTAATTCCTGTTTCTTTAATCTTTATGTTCTATTACAAAATGACAGAAACACAGACATACTTATGAAGATAATTCTAAAACCATTTAAAATTCCCTTTCAAAACAAAGTAAATGCACTCATAAAATAATAATAATAAAACAATGTTTATAATAAAGTCACACAATATTAACATAAATGTATCTTTTTAAAACAGTAGTCTGACAAAAATGTCTTCTCACAAAATAAACTGATGTACGGTAAGTCTTATTTCATGAACAGTCACTTCACGTTTCATTAATCTTCATAAGGAGCCTGACACAACAAACTTTGTAGCTGGTGTCTTTAGACTTTATGACAAAATGACAGAACACCAAGCTTTGATTTACAACCAAACAAATTACATATTACATTCGTACAATTCTGATAGCATTTCAGTGCCTTAATCGAATAAAGTAGTTGAATATTGGACACCGACTAAACAAAAAACCTGTCCAGAACAATCTCTCTTGTATTACTTACCTTTGAGTATCAGACGTGTTCACAAGGAAATTCGAAATATTCTGTTTCAGGCGTCCATACTGTTGTTGATAAAGTTAGTTTCACTTTCCCTGTTGTCCGGTCATGTGTTTCGGGACTGTGTCTACTACCAGCCATTGACGAGATATATACAGACGTACAAAACATTGTTTGGCAACATTTGTTAAGAGTTTGTTAAGAATCTTATAGGCTATCTGATGTGAGGCCTGTCGCTCCCGTAGATGCAGTGTTTAGTCGTGGAAACCTGATGTGAAAAACACATGATTTTGCTGATTAAGGTTTTTAACGTCTTAAGAACGAAAGCGCAGGTAAACGCAGGTCATTTGCTAACATGAAGATTGCTGACATGAAAAAATAATTCTTGGTAAATAGAAATTCCAAAGCGGCACATGACAGAATGCTGCTCTTCCTTTATTTTTCCTTTATTATTCCTTTGTTTGAAACGCAAAAAATGCCCAAAAACTTTGTTTCTGACTAGAGGCTCGTTCAAAATAACTTGCATTCATAGAAAAAAAAAAGCTGTAATATACAAATGTGTCCAGCAGAGGACGAAATTCTCTCACTCAAAAGTTAAGATATTAACTTTTATTTATTTATTTATTTATTTATATTTGTAATGGGATATTGAATGAAGTTTGCTTGCAGAACTAATTTTTATTCATTAAGAATTCATTTTTATTAATTCATCAAAACTTACCGGGATCTAATTGAAGGGACCTCTGAAGAGAATGAGAGGTGCACAGACTTTACACAAGGCACAAGAAGGTAGTTGAGGAATAGGGGCCAGTAGCATAAACATAGCCTCTATGTTAATACAGTCTTAGGAACTAGTCTGCAATGGCTACTGGACTGCAAAACCACACTGTTGTTGCAAGTGCAGAATGAAGCCCGCCATTGTATTGCTTTGATAATCATCATGAATGTTCCTGGAAATTAAGTCCTTTTTAATGACAGCATATGTCACTGTACCATTTCAATATATGCCTCAGCCTCAATGGGCACTGAGGTACCCCATACCATGACAGGCTTTTGCACCTGTCACTGCTAAATGTCTTTCGAACCATCTGATATGAAATTGGTCCCAGAAAACTCTCTGCATAGGATTGATGTATGTAGTGGTGGAAATGGGCAAAATTCACTGGGAGGACTCTAGTGTGTGTGTGTGTGTGTGTGTGTGTGTGTGTGTGAGAATATATAATCTATAAAAACATTCATTAACAATTTATTTCATATTTTCTTTAAACCTTTTTGTATATTAAGACAGGCACCTGCAATTCTGCCCACATTAAAGATACATTGTGTGTGTGAATGTGCATGTGAGCATTAGTAATGACCTCCTGTGTTTAATAAAAAAAGTGAAGGTCTCTAAAAATGTCTCTAATTGGCCTGTTTAGCTAAACCCTCAAAACACTTCTTATTCACTCGTACAGTATTGCATGATTTGTAGATTAGATTGTAGATTGTAGATTTGCAAAACCGTTCGCACTACATTCTTAAGGAATTCATGCTTAGGCTACATTAAATAGGAACAGTGACAGAAATTAACCTTCCCATTATAAGGTGATATCTGACTCCTTAAAGATTTTTGTAATAATGCCATTTGTATAACTTTATTAAATATATGTCATCTTTTGTGGAAAATAAAAAAGAAAGATTTATACATTTTACCAAAAATTATTTTAATTAAAATAATAAAATACATTTAGGCTGAATACTTTACCAGTCAAATTAAATCAGCATCAACAATTAATCTTTGCATGGCACAGAAGAATAAGGAATATTTACAGAATTTTTGACAAGACTCATTAATGCATTTCAGAATAACAATATTATGAGATTTATACTTTACTTATAAAAATTTTAACTGATACCACCAGTAGGTGGCTGTATGTCAAAGCCTTTGTGACTGAATAATGCAGTAAATCGGTTCGTTCAGAAGTTTCATTCATTCATTCATTCATTCAGCACTGTCTCGAAGACTATAGATGCGCAGCGGCTCAACTGTGGCTTTGTTTGGAACTATTTTTGCTGACTAAATAGAGCACAATCAGACAACAGTGTTCCTAAGATGTGAATCACTTAATATTACCCTTGGTACAAAATAAAAAATGTATAAAACTGTTGTATAAATTCATTTTCACATTTGCAAACATGTCTCTACACTGCAGGATGCGCAGCTATAGAGAAGCATTTCTATTGGCTGCAGTCTGCAGGTAATATGGCAAAAGACTTCAGCTTTTTTTTTTTTTTCCCGGCCTGTCAGTAACACAGATAACGCATAACAGTGTGTATGTGTAGCTATGCTATCATCATTCACAGCGCTTTTTTTTTTTTTATTAATTTTTATATTTTATTTAACCATACTATGACCGACAAGACCGGGGGATAGAGAAAACAGGAGAGGAGAAAGAAAGAAGAAAAGAAAGGAAAAAAAAAAAGAGAAAGAGGATAGAGAAAGAGAGAGAGAACAAAAACAGATAATCTGCTTCCATACCTGCTGACAAAGAGAGAAAACAACAAAAGACACAACAGCAGAGAAACTACAACAACATCCAATGTCCGTATGAATCACAGTAAATACTAAATGTTAAATGTTATTGCGCAGCACACATAACTAATATTACTAAATATGTTTGAAGCAACAGCATTTTAGGATAGTGAGTGTCTGTGAGCACCTGTTTTTACACCAATGTGAATGCTTGTGTGTACACCTGTGTGCACACCTGTGTGTGTGTGAACGCGCTTGTATTCATAAGGTTCCTCCATGTAAATGCTTGATAGTGTGAGTGGGGAACCACAGCCCCGCCCCGCAAGGCATGAAGCAGACATGGAGGAGACCCGGGCCCCCAAACATCTGGAGGCCCCCCAGGGCACGGGAATCCCAGGAGAACCACCGCAGGGATAACCGCGGCCCCCACCCAGAAAAAGGCAGAGGAGAGCCCGGAGGAGGTTCATCCGGCAGCCCCAGACGCCCCAGGGGGCCACGGCGGCAAGCCCGCAGGCCCCGCCGGCAGCCGGCCACACCAGGGCAGACCGGCCCAGGCCCGGAGAACCAAGGGCCCCCCCACCCCCCAGCAGGGGCCCAGCGAAGCCAGGCCCTACCGAGTGACCGTCGAGAGCGGGCCAGCGCCCACCCGAGCATCCCGCCCCGGAGCCAGAAACCACCAACGCACCGGCGGCCGGGGGCATCCCCCACCGGCAGGGCATGGTGGTGGGGTGTGGGGGCCCTCGATGATGAGTGAGGCGGAGTCAAAGGCCTGACCTGACACATGGACATAGACAAACAGGCACACACATACACAAGCATCTATTCCCACCCTCATGCACACAAACAAAAACTCACACACTCACCCCACATGTAGACCAAAAAAAAATAAATAAATATTGACACTGTACCCACACTCACACTCCCCATTTGCCCCAGAAGGGCAGTCAGCGCCAGACCCCGGAGCTGAATCCCCTTCACTCCGGTGTGGAGACAAGAAGACCACCCCCGTCCCCGCAGCAGCAGAGAAGACCACCAGCCCAGACCCCGACTGGATGGCCAGCTCCTCCTCACAGCCCCCGGCCCCGGACAGAGAACAGAGAACAGGGGTGTGAAAAAAAAAAAAAGGAAGACCCCATGCTTCACCTCACCTGCTCAAATGTAGTGTTGGTGTATGTTGTTCTAAAGTGCTTTAAAACAGGGGAGGGGCAAGACACTAAGACACGTCAGCTCGTGTCAGCTCGGCCCCTCCCAAGAGCCCTCAATGTCTATGTGCAACTTAAAATTGAGAAGTGGGCATCGGCACCAGAGGGAAGGCTGAATGAACAGACCGCCCTCTGGACGCCGTTCAGTGTGCCCACCCCCAAGGTCCTATATGTATGTGTCATGTGACAGTAAGTAATAAGAGTGTCTAAGTAGTGATGTATGATTGGGATGCGGGAGGCCACGAGGAGACAGAGGAGTCCCAACTCCCCTGCATCCCAGCGACACACCCGCACCCCAAAAACCCTACCTGTATGTTGGTGTGATGGGGCGGGAAAGGGGAAGCATTAGGGATGGGGAAGAAAAACATCGGAAGGGGCAAAGTGCCCCCCCCCGTTGGAGCCAGCTCCCCCGCTGACCCCCATAGGCACCCCCGTTGCCCCAAAAATCTGATCATTGATCAGAGAGATGTTCACTGACCTGTAGGAGGTGGAGGTGATCTTCAGTTTGTGAGAGCTGCTTCAGCTCAGTGTTTTTCATCTTCAGCTCAGTGATCTCCTGCTCCAGATCTTCAGTGAGCTCTTGCTCCTGTTTATCTCCAGCAATTCATTATAAAAACTCTAAGTCAAGAATCAGTGTTATTGCTCTTATTTCACCTTTTTAGGGAGGTTTCAAAATCCCACAACCAAAGTATTGAATAAAGTTGTAAATTCTGTATTTGGGTCCTGAATAAGGTTACGTTCACACACAGTATGCTAATTTAAGTGAGTGACAACCACATTCTATAACCAAACTCACACTTTCAGGACTCAAACTGCAATCTCTGAAAACCCACACTGTGTGAACAGAACCAGATCAGATGAAAATGAGTTGTCTTTCATGTCATACAATGCAAAAGAGACCCACTGTTACACAAATGTGTTACAGGTTTTCATGTGGTTTTATGGTTTCAATAACAGCCACAAAGATTTGAGCTGTTTGCCATCTGAAGGGTATCTAGACCAGGGGTGCCCAAACTCAGTCCTGGAGGGCCGGTATCCTGCAAATTTTAGCTCCTACCCTAATTAAACACACCTGAACCAGCTAATCAAGGTCTTGACAGGCATGCTAAAACCTCCAGGCAGGTGTGTTGAGGCAAGTTGGAGCTAAACTGTGCAGGACACCAGCCCTCCAGGACGAGTTTGGGCACTCCTGATCTAGACACATGACTGTCACGTGTGTTTGTGCAGCAGAGCATCTCTCTTGCACTTTATGATGTGACAGACAACTTCTTATCTCTGTCTGTATTTGCTCCAACCACCAAAAAGAGTTTCAAACAAAGCCACAACACACTGTTGTGATTTAATACTGAATAAACCAGAGTATTTGAACAAGTTAATTGATCTAATTAATCAAAATCAGGGATTCACAGGGATTCACTGATTCACTGTAAAATCCAGTTTTCTTTCCTCACAGAAGTCACACAGAACTTCAGTTTTTTTCTTTTCATAGTGATCTACAATCGCCCTGCTATTAATCTTGAGATCAGGGGCCGTATGTATAAAGCCGCTTAGAGTAAAATTTTAGTCTTAAGTGTGTAACAATTCTAAGAATGACATCATTTTACTCTCATTCCTAGACTTAAGAATAAGAGTAATTCATAAAGGTTCCTAAGTGTTAAGACTTGGTCTCAGCTCCTAACTTATTTAAGACAGCTGGAGAGGTCTCCTAACCTAGTTAGGAGTAACAAGATGGCAGCAAAGAGGGGGAAACAAACACTTTACAATTAATATATTACGTACTGGAGTTATATGATGATATGATAGTTGATAAAATGATACAAACTTGATCGTGAAGACTTTTTAATTTAACTGCAATAACTGCAACTACAATAGTGGCCAAAAGTAATGTGTGAAGGGTTTTTTATGACCCCAAAATTCACTTAAACCATCAAAATATGAGGAAAAAAAAACACTTACCATTGTTGCCACTTGAAAGTAGCTAAAATAGTCCTTAAATGTTGCTAGATGACATCATAATGGTGAGTTTACTGATCTAAATAGAAATATAGATCAGTGGGAGAGTCTCTGAATCTATGATTTGTCTAAGAAATGGACTTTGTTGCTCTGCTTTTGAAAAAAACAAGTATTAAAAGGTTTGAGGAAGTCACTAAATCTACTGACAATATCACTAAATTGGCAACACTGTCACATTGAGTACAAAATCAGTTATTAATATTTTGTTGATCCTCTCTTGTTTTTACATGTGCTTATAATTGTATAATTTCTTTGTTTACAAAAACACATTTTTATAAATAAGTTTGAAGATGTAAAATTTCCCACTACTATAGGCACCATTTAGCCACTGATATATGGAGGTTCATTGACTTTCCAGCTGACCGTCAAACAATGCAAGACACAAAAACAAGCCACTGTTATGAGGATTTTGGGCTTTCCTCGAGTTGGAGCTGTTGATGGAACTCATTTTCACATAATTTCTCAGACTGTAAAAAAGGAGACATACCAATAGAAAAGGATTTCAAAGTATCTGTAATAAATTGTGATACTTTTGCACAATGCAAAGCATTTTTTTTTATGCATTTAAATAGTGTCTTAATTAAATGATTTTATTGTAGTTGCATCGAATAAAATTGGTGCTGTGCTGCAGTGACTTCACATGAGCAGGCTCACTATTGGCTGTTTCAGAGGTCATGGGCGGCCATTTTGGGTTGACATCATTGTAGTCCTTAGTTCACAGCACTTAAGTGTCCCCTCAGTCAACACTTAAGAATCGGTCTTAGACTTTACTGAAAGTTGCTTTTAGCTTCTTTATAAAAGCCTCCTACTCTTAGAAAAGTCCTACTATTAACTAAGAATTTTTTGACACTTAAGTCAAAACTTAAGACTGTTCTTAAGAGCATTTCTGAGAAGTTTTATACATACGAGCCCAGATCTTTGATTAAATGTTACTTTACAATATGGACAGTTGCAGGTCTGGCTGTTGTCCCAGTGTTTATTCAGACATGTCTTGCAGAAGTTGTGTCCACATGGAGTGCTGACTGGATCAGTGAACACATCCAGACATATAGAGCACTGAAGTTCCTCCGTCCTTATTTTTCATACTAGTATTACACATTTTATTTCAAAGAGCACATGGTTCATTCACTCTTGTGAACAACTCGTCATTGTTATTAACAGCTAACAATAATGTTAAAGTTTAGAAAGTTGAATGTTTATATTAGTGTTAAAATCTCCTTGATGACACAGCCACTCCTTGTGAAACACTGTAAACTCGCAGAACAGTCTGAACTATGACCTGCTGTTGAGATCAGAAACAGCCAGTAGAAAGTACCAGGAATATAATTAACAAATAAATATATCTTCACAAACTAAACAGATATATTGTATGACCAAGTGTAGTTTTAATCTTGATTCATGGAAATGTGATTTTCAGCTGTAATGTAAAAGATTTATGATTCTGTTCAACTTAGTCCAGTTTGACGTAAACCTGACCACTTCCATTAGAAATCACTCTTTCTATCATACCTGCATATTATTCAGATAATGTAGCAGAAAAATAATTATATATTATCATAACAACTGAGACATAAACTGAACAAATTTCACAGGCATTTGACAAGCAGAAATGGAATAATGAGTTTCTTCTTGAGTGATCTTTAATTGTCTACCACCTGTAACCTGTTAGTGTCTTAAAGAATTTTCCACATTGTTCAAACTCTTTCCAGTAAAGATCTGTAAAGCTTATTTGAATTTTATTAAATTATATTTTTTTTAAAAAATAGAAAATGGGATGTTTCCCTTTTTTTCTGAATTCATTTGTCTAGACAAACCTGACAAACCCTGATCCTATTGTCTGGATGCTCTGTTTTGAAACTATAGTGCCAACTACTGAACATTTTATGCACCACTGCACTCATAGACATTTTAACCTACAGTATAACCACTGGTCACCATTCACATTTATTTTATGGAAAATAAAATTGCGTACAGTATCCTAAATTTCTTTGGTGTTCCACAGAAAAATATCACACACTTTTAGACAGAAAGATGAGTACATGACAGCTTTTAAAACTTCAAGGGCAGAAGGCCAGTTCAAAAGTCATCATTCAAGGAGCAAAAAATACATGATACTTTCATATTCTTGATAAATCCCGCTAGTATTTCATATTGGGGGGTATATTCATTTACTGTAATTAACAGGTGTGATAATCAGTGGGGCTGAGTTTTTACCTCCATAGTTTAGATCTGGGCTAAAATATGGATAGAGTCTTTCAGTAAAAGACTGACCAGTGAAAGAGTAGATATGAGAGCTGGAGTCCACATCATAAAAGGAGACTAGACCCTCCTCATAATCCACAAACACACCGATCCGCTGAGGCTTCACTCTCAGAGACAGAGAGACAGGAAAATCAGAGAGAGCTGCATATTCATTCCCATTCTTCAGCCACACAATCCAGTATCCATTACTGGGATTCAGTGTGATCTTTCCCTTCCTGGTAACTGATTCTTTGGCCAATCCTAATTCCCATTCAATCTTTTCCTTCACCTGCACCTCAAAATAAAATTTCCCTGAGGAGAATCCCTCTAATCCCAAGACATTTGTAAATCTATCAAATCTCTTTGGATTGTCTGGGAGTTTCTGTCTAATGTCTCCATGTCTCACTTGTTTTCCATCATCAGACAGGATGAGTTTGGGATAAGCTGTATCAGGATCCAAAGTCACATCCACTGAGAAAACAGAGAATATGAAGCACAACTTCACAATACAGATATTTTGTGATAATTACATTTTTAATATTTATTTGTTTCTAATCAGATTGTAGTGCAGTACTTAAAATGTGAGTATATGAATGTAATCTGAAACATTCATATACTGTAATAGCTCAGACAGCGCTCTATATACCTGCATACTGCTGTATCCACTTCAGCTCTGTAGAGACTAATAACAATAAAACGTCATAAGATCTTTGAAATGCTTTATGTGTGTAATTATAGACAAGCTTTAAGGATGCATTTAATCGTTTACAGCTAATGTATGTATAGATGTACCAGTTTGTGTGAGTTTCTCATCTAGAGTTTCCTGCAGTTGAGTCAGAGCTATTCTCAGAGTGCCCAGACTCTTATAAGGCTTCATACTGATCTCAGACCAGTTCTTGGTGTTTTTAGGGCTGAACAGGGATGAGTAAATCTACAGCATGACAGAGGAGAAATCCTTCAGCATGGGGAGTGTTATGGTTTCATATACTACATTATCATTGATCAGAGGGATGTTCACTGACCTGTAGGAGGTGGAGGTGATCTTCAGTTTGTGAGAGCTGCTCCATCTCATTGTTTCTCATCTTTAGCTCAGTGATCTCCTGCTCCAGATCTTCAATGAGCTTTTGCTCCCATTTCTCTGCTGCTTTCTGCTCCTCCTCCATTATCTCTAGCAGTTCAGTCTGACATCTCTCAATGGAGTGGATGAGATTAGTGAGGAGCTCGACATGGGCTGCATTCTCCTTCTCTGTGTTTCTCTGCTCAACAAAGTCAATCAAAAGATAGTGGTGTTTGCTCAGGCAAGAGTGTTACTATTGCTCACACTTTAGTGTCTTAAGGGATACGGCTTATTAAAACAACTAAATAGGAAAGCACCAAAATTTTGTGCAAAGAGTGTGCAGTTTTAAATTAAAACAAGTACAACTGCAAATTTGACATTAAGTAATTAAAATCAAGTAACACATTTTGGACACAATTGTCAATGTTTATGTTTGGGCTTGATTTGGTCAAAACATCTCAGCCATGCTTTTCTGAGCAACAATTCGTTACTGAATGATTCAGCATTTTTGAATGAACTGGGTCAATTAATCAGTAATCCAGGGGTTCTCAACTCTGGCCCTCAAGGTCCTCCAACCTTATTCAAACAAACCTGAACAAGCTAATCAAGTTCTGGAGGATCAATAGAAAGTTACACATAGGTGAGTTTGGAGGTTGGAGCTAAACTCTGCAGGAAAGTGAACCTTGAGGGCCAGAGTTGAGAACTCTGTATAATGTACCATTCATACTTGAATGAATCAGCCATCTGAATTAATCATTTGAATAAATGACTCAGTGGCATGCTCGTTAAGACTGCCACCTACTGGCAGTTTACTTTCATATTTAAAAGTAGCATATCATTACATTTTCCCCCAGCATTTTATAGTTAATTTCTTAGTATATAAAAAATTGTTTTAAAGCACTAAGCTCAACAACATTATTTGTGCAGTTGTAATTTTGATCATAAATACTGCCACCCTTTTTATACAGGCCAAAAAAAAAACAACAACGTGGAAATCAATTTGAATAAATGTTAGTATCCAGTAGTCAACTTTAGTCATATAAAACATTATTAAAATCGTGGTCAGTTAAAATGTGTAGTGGCTTGTATTTTTGGGAAACCACTAGCCACAGTGGCTGGTGAGCAAATAAGTTAATGTCAAGCCCTTATCCTTAGTAAATAAATCAGTCTGTGTTTTTGTACAGTTGGTTGAGTGACTGAATCAAAATCAATGACTCTCTCATAAAAACAGTCAACTGTAACCATCTAATGGTGTAATAATATAGCTTACAGAGAGAGACACTGTAAAATCCCCTAATATCTATAATACATTTTTGTTTAAACTATTTTAAACTCACTTTTCTGACTTCTGCTTTGTGTTTGATGTCTTGAATTTTCTCAGTTCTGTCCTGGATCATTTGCTGCACATCTTTCTGTGTCTTCATCAGTTGAGTCTTTAGACAGAGAACAACATATTTATCATACCAGAGATTTGCTGTCTTCTGACTTGCAGTGTTTTCATAATAAAATCTTTTATCTTACAAAAACCAAAGAAAATGTGATTTATCATGATGTGCGCCTAGTTTTGATAGTAACTTCTACCTTCTTTTCTCTGCTCTCCTCTTCTATAGAAACAGTGTTGTGGTTCTTGTGAACTCCTTCAGTACAGAATAGACACACACATGTCTGATCATCTCTACAGAACAGCTCCAGAGGTCTCTCATGTTTCTGACATATATAGTCCTCCAGATTATTCACAGGATTCATCAGTTTGTGTTTCTTTAAACCTGCCACTCTTAAATGAGGCTCCAGGTGAGTTTCACAGTAAGAGCTCTGACACACCAGACATGACTTCAGGGCTTTCAGCTTTCTTTCCTCACAGATGTCACACACAACTTCAGTGAACGTCACACCTTTTTTCTCAATTCTTTTTATAGTGATCTACAAGCTCTCGGAGTGTGGTATTAATCTTGAGATCAGGTCTTTGGCTGAATGTTTCTTTACAATATGGACAGCTGCAGGTCTGGCTGTTGTCCCAGCACTTATTCAGACAGGTCTTGCAGAAGTTGTGTCCACATGGAGTGGTGACTGGATCAGTGAACACATCCAGACATATAGAGCACTGAAGCTCCTCAGTCAGTGGACCACTGGAGGATGACATGTCTGGAAAACAAAATCATTTCAAAGTTGTGAAAATAAATATTTCACTGTTCCCAACCAAAACAATCAAATCAGATCATGACCATTTATTTATTTTCAAAAACAAAATATTTCATAGTGAGAAAGATCATTTATTTCACAAAATCACAAAATAAAATGCTAATTTTATCAAATATAAATATCAAATATATAATTTTCATCTTGTTTGCTGCAAGCCTAAATGTGATTCCCAGCTGCAGTGTAGTTGTAATTCAATCTGTCTGCAAGTCATTTCATTCCAGTCTCTTTAAACTTAATGTTGTGTTACAAAATGACAGAAACACAGACGTACTTATGATGATAATAGAGTGTTTTCACGGCATGTCATCAATCTGCCATATTGGTGGCACTGAACATAAACAATGCCACTAAACTGAACAAAACTCACATGTTTTGCTGATTTTTGCTGCTGAAAATGGTCAATTATTGTCATGTTTTGAGTTGTACTATTTGGCCAGACCAGGAAACAACATTTGGAGTACTATAGACTGCCAAAGGTTATAACAAATCAAGGAGAAGAGTGCAAAAACTGTCTAAGGAACAAAAAGTGTTTGTGATTGGCCAAATTGAACCAGGATTTCCAGGGCAAAAATCTTGACATTTGTGTTTGATCTTAACATTTCTGGTCAGGTAGGTGAAATATTAGGCTAATATCTTAACCAGTGCTGCAGATCAAAAGTGCAAACTCTCCTCTATTGTAACACCATTTAAATTCCCTTTCAAAATACAGTAAATGCATTTATACATTCACATGACATGTCCTCCCGCAATATAAACTGATGTACGTAAGTCTAAGTACACCAAGCGTTGATTTACTAAACATTACATACTTTACCCTAATTTATACAGTTTCAGCGCGCGCTCAAGATAATCTCTCTTGTATTTCTATCACTTACCTTTGAGTATCAAATGTGACCTCAAGGGACTAAATATTCTGTTTAAAGAAGTTGTGGTTTCTAGCCTCCTTATTGTTGTTGTGAATTTTTTTTAATCCCTCACTGAACTCCAGTGAAGTCAAAATAACTCTTCCTGTATTTATTACACACATGTACGGTGGTCGAGATAGCCCAACGCGCTGCAAGTTAAACATACATGCAAATTAAGAAAACGTTATCAATTTGACAACACACGCGCTGCTCTGAAAGGTGAGATCTTTGTTTATTTTAACATCCTGGTCACATTACGATTCCTTAGCGCTTTATTTCATATATATTAATAGCCTAAATAAGCTGAGCCATGGTATTACAACTATGGTAATGGTAATCGGTACACCAAGGAAAGAATGCACATGTGCTGTCAAACTGATGAAGATGTTTTTGGTCTTTTAGTAACTCAAGACTGGTCTTAAGACCATCTTGGTCTTGTCTCGGTCTCGACCACATATGAAGATTGATCTCAGTGTTAATATTTATTCACAAATGTAGACCAAAAGAGACTTGCTAACTATTTCTAAGTGACAGAATGCTGCATCTTCAGTCAAAACTGTAACGTAACTATAACAATAACTACGTTTGTTTCTTAGAGACACATAAAAAAACAACTTGCATTCAATTTATAAATAGAAAGTGATAACTTCCAAAAGTCTCCAGCAGAGGACGCCATTCTCTCATAGTGACTGCTGTTTTTAGTGTTTGTTCAACAAAATATATATTTTATTTTTTTATTTATTTATTTATATTATTATTATTATTATTATTATTTATTTATTTATTTGTAGAGTTAAGTTTGATTATACAACTTAATTCATTTTCATTAATTCATTAAAACTTACTAGGATCTAAGTGAAGGAACCCAAGAAGAGAATGAGAGGTGAACACACAAGGCACAAGAAGGTAGTTGAGGACATGGGAAGAGTGAAAGCCAGGCCGAGGAATACAGGGGGCAGTTGCTTGAACATAGCCACTTTGTTAATATTTTACTAGTCTTATTATCTTTTCACTTTTATTTTTCCTCTGTCCTCTGTAGCCATTAATATCAAAATGTGTTTACATTTAGAACATTCAAAGCTGGTCGGTGAAAACATTGAAAATGTTAAATAAAGTTTAAAGATAAGCAATAAATCAGATTCTTGTTTTTACTGCATTTTACAAAATGTCCCAGGTTTATATTGCAAAAAAAAAAAAAAATAATAATAATAATAATGGGGAAAAACACATAACTTAACCAACTTACTTGCCTGCAGGTTTTACCATGGTTTAAACATTTAACATTTACCATGGTAATACCTGGTTTTCGGACAATATGTTATATTTTCTTGATACCTTGAAGTGCTATACCTACTGTGGAATATGAATGGTAATCATAGTTATATGATGTAAGGGAGATGAAAGAAACAGCCTTTATTATAACAGTTTATTAAGATTATTTATTTTGATGTTAATATTTTGCAGACAATTTCAGGTGTCAGGTATGATTGGTAAACGCCATGAATAAACAAGCATCACATTACATAGATTAAAAATATAATTATAGCAGATTCTAAAAACTGAAAAACAAACCTTAAAGACCCTTCATCCCACATACATAATGTTTTCACATAAAATTATTTTTTTCATCTTTCATATCAGGGATGTAAATTCATTTATCGCAAGTGACAGGTGTGATGATCAGTGGGATTGAGTTTTCTCCTCCACAGTTTAAGGATGGGCCAAAACATGGATAGAGTTTCCCATCGAAAGGCTGACCAGTGAAAGAGTAGATATGAGAGCTGGACTCCACATCATAAAAGGAGACCAAACCTTCCTCATAATCCACAAAAACACCGACCCGCTGTGGCTTCACTCTCAAAGACAGCGAGACAGTGGGACCAGCACAGGCTTTATATTCGTTCTTATTCCTCAAAATCACTGTCCAAAATCCATTACTGGGTCGCAGTTTGATCTCTCCCTTCCTTTTAATGGATACTCTGGCCACTCCTAAAGTCCAGTTAGTCTTTCTTTTCACTTGCACCTCAAAATAAAATCTCCTCGAGGAGAATCCTTCCTTTGCCAGGACATAGGGTCCATGATCAAATCTCTCTGGGTTGTCTGGGAGTTTCTGCCAAATGTCTCCACATCTCACTTGTTTTCCATCATCAGACAGGATGAGATTAGGATGAGCTGTATCAGGATCCAAAGTCACATCCCCTGAGAAAACCGAGTCACAACTTTACAATACAAACATTATTGATAATGGTTTTAATATTTAATTCGTTTTTAGTTTCTAGTGTATTGTAGTATAGTCAGCTCTGTACCTGCATACTGCTGCATCCACTTCAGCTCTGCAGAGGCACATGACAATAAAACATCATGAGATATTTGAGATGTTTTTGTATGTAATTATAGACAAGCTTTAAAAATTATATTTAAAGAACTGTGTACCACATTATTATTTTTTTATCTGATCAGTGCAAGTACCAGTTTGTGTGAGTTTCTCATGTAGAGTTTCCTGCAGTTGAGTCAGAGCTCTCCTCAGAGTCTTCAGATTTTTATGAGTCTTCATACCGATCTCAGGCCAGTTCCAGGGGTTTGTACAGCTGCAGAGGGATGAATAAATCTACAGCAGGAGAGAGGAAAAATCCTTCATCATGGGGAGTGTTATGGTATCATATACTGCATTATCATTGATCAGAGAGATGTTCACTGACCTGTAGGAGGTGGAGATGATTCTCAGTTTGTGAGAGCTGCTCCAGCTCAGTATTTTTCGCCTGTAGCTCAGTGATCTCCTGCTCCAGATCTTCAATGAGGTCTCGGTCCTGTTTCTCTGCTGCTTTCAGCTGCTCCTCCATCATCTCCA
The DNA here is from genome assembly GCA_033026305.1 of Cirrhinus molitorella. Taxonomy (NCBI): domain Eukaryota; kingdom Metazoa; phylum Chordata; class Actinopteri; order Cypriniformes; family Cyprinidae; genus Cirrhinus; species Cirrhinus molitorella. Next base: position 30,296,299 of record CM065131.1, on the reverse strand, counting down.
GCACTTCAGTCTGACATCTCTCAATGGAGAGGATGAGATCAGTAAAGAGCTCAACACGAGCGACTTTCTCCTCCTCTGTGTTTCTCTGCTCAACCAGTTCAATCAAATGATTAGTGGTGTTGTCTGCATGCTGCGCTAATGTTACTGACATTAGTTATCTCTAAATTCATGTGTTTAAAAAGTAACCATCCACAACCACTCACTTTTCTGACTTCTGCTGTGTGTTTGATGTCTTGAATCTGCTTGATTCTGTCTTGGATCATCTGATGCACATCTTGGATCACCAACTCAGTCTAACAAAGAACATTAGAATGACATGAGGGTGAGTAAATAATTATATAGTTTTAATTTAAGTAAAGTATTTAGTACTCACCTCTTCTATAGAAACAGTGTTGTGGTTCTTGTGATCTCCTTCAGTGCAGGACAGACACACACATGTCTGATCATCTCTACAGAACAGCTCCAGAGGTCTCTCATGTTTCTGACATATATAGTCCTCCAGATTACTCACAGGCTCCATCAGTTTGTGTTTCTTCAAACCTGCCACTCTTAAATGAGGCTCCAGGTGAGTTTCACAGTAAGAGCTCTGACACACCAGACATGACTTCAAGGCTTTCAGCTTTCTTTCCTCACAGATGTCACACAGAACTGCACTGAAAGTTAAGCTTTTTTTCTCAAGACTTGCCTTTTTATACTTATCTGCAAGCTCTCGGAGTGTGGTATTAATCTTGAGATCAGGTCTTTGCTTGAATGTTTCTTTACAGTATGGACATTTGCAGGTCTGGCTGTTGTCCCAGCAGCTATTCAGACAGGTCTTGCAGAAGTTGTGTCCACATGGAGTGCTGACTGGATCAGTGAACACATCCAAACATACAGAGCACTGAAACTCCTCATGCATACCTGGATGGAGAAATAATGTAAAGTCAAAATCTTAAGGAAGTGTTTAGAAGATGCAGGGCTTGAATCTAAACAAAGTGTGCTCATTTATTTTGAGATTAAGATATACTTGTGTTATTGACTCACATAAAGGATCATCCATACTTGCTTTTTTCGCCTTCTTACTCCTTTTTTGTCTTCTCAGTGATGTTGGAAAATATTCCACCACAGCTTTTCCTTTTATCATACCTTTTCAAGGCAAAATTATAATATTACATTTTTGTTTATATTAAAAAACTACATTTTCTCCTCAAAATTAGCAAATATTTGTATGTCTAAATGCAATTTAATCTGTGATTTTCAACTACAGAATTGCATGTATTTAGTCTCTTTATATCATATGACAAAATGACAGAAACATCAAACTTTGCTTTACATTACAGCCAATCAAATTACATAATTTAAATACAATTCTGATATTATTTCAATGGAGTAACAACATAGCAACATGAATGCACATAAAATCACCCGAATAACCTTGCTATTTATATTAAAGGCAAATATTAATTAGCTTGAACATGTATTTTTTTTAACCTGTGAAAAAATTAGTTCATCTTGTCAAGCATATCTGTATTCAGTCACACCTGATGTTTCATTACTCTGCATAAAGAACAGACCAAACATTGTGGCTGGTGTGTCTATGCCTCCAGGTAAATTTCCTGTTCATTTAGTCTTTACGGTGAGTGCCAAAATGACAGAAACACCAAAGTTAATAACAAAACATGCTTTTAATACAAATTTGCTGTAAACAACTAAAGAGGTTGAGAATTTGAAATGACCAAACCTGGTTCTGCTCAAACAGTTTGTTTCACATAATCCCAAAAAAACAGACCACTTCCATTAGAAACCTGTTCAATCTCTATTTTATTTCTGTCACTTACCTATGAGTGTCAGATGTGCCCACACGGGTCTTTGAACAGCTCAGTAAGTATTCTGTTGGTCAAAGAGGTTGTTTCAGGCCATAATCAAGTGAGCTGCACTTTCTCTGACTGATCTCTCACTGAACTACAGTTATGTCAATGTTCCTCTTGTATTTACATTACATTTCCATGTACATTTACATTGCATTCAAATTTGTCCCTGTATTCAATATGTAGGGTTCATGTGTGTCTGTTAGTATTGTATACTGATGTTTCTGCAGTTTCTGACAAGTAATGATTGTTCTAGAACAGCATTCATTTATCAGTATGATTACTGTCCAAATGAAGTGATTTTTATGTTTTAAATATGGATATTTTTCATACAAAAACGCATCAATTCACTACAGGAGGTATTTCATTGATGCAACAATGCACAAGTTGTTAGGAAATAAATTGCTTGACAATGCTAAGAACCGATTAAGCAGCTTTTTGAACCAGTTCATGGAGCCAAACAATTAAAAATCAGCTAGTTTGTGGAAATTAAGTGAACTTTGCATCGCTTTTTTAACCTGTGAAAAAATTAGTTAATCTTGTCAAGCATATCTGTATTCAGTCACACCTGATGTTTCATTACTCTGCATAAAGAACAGACCAAACATTGTGGCTTGTGTCTATGCCTCCAGGTCATATATATTTCCTGTTCATTAAGTCTTTACAGTGAGTGCCAAAATGACAGAAACCAAAGTTAATAACAAAACATGCTTTTAATACAATTTGGTAACAGCACTGTAAACAACTTAAGAACTTGAGAATTTGACATGATTGAACCTAGTTCTGCTCAAACAGTTTCCAGTTTTGCATAATCCCAACAAAACCAGACCACTTCCATTAGAAACCTGTTCAGGACAATCTCTATTTTATTTCTATCACTTACCTATGAGTATCAGATGTGCCCACAAGGGTCTTTGAACAGCTCAATAAGTATTCTGTTGTTCTCTTGTATTTACATTACATTTCCGCGTATATTTACATTGCGTTCAAATTTGTCCCTGTATTCAATGTGTAGGGTTCATGTGTGTCTGTTTGTATTGTATACTGACGTTTCTGCAGTTTCTGACAACTAATGATTGTTCTAGAACAGCATTCATTTATCAGTATGATTACTGTCCAAATAATGGAAAGTTTTAATGTTTAATCCAACAAACAACAAATCATTCTTCATCATCTTATTTCAGTTCCATTTAAAACAAGATGGTATAAAACAACAAAAAAGTAATGACCAACTTTTTACATTAACTAATTAGTTTTACAAAAAACAAAAGTGAAGGATATCCAAAAGCAGGGAAAGGTTTGGATCCACTGATACATCATCCATGTAACCTAATAAATAAAATAGTCAGAACTGGAACCTCATGTTCGCAGTACATATCATGCAATAACAGGTGAGTCTGAATCCATCAGAGGAAAAGAAAAACTCTCTAGCTTGCTTTAGCTTTTGTAAAAATGTTGGGGGGTTTTGATAAGCCAAGAGGAGACTACTTTTCCTTTGCTAAAGTAAGAATACTTTGCTTCCTTTGCTTCTGTAAACAAACAATGGTTTTCATGATACTCACAGACGAATGTGCTATGCATATGTCCTACACAGTGGTGCAAAGAGTACTGAAAAAATACATTCAAGAAAAAGTACCATTACATTCCAAAAAATGTAGTGTGAGTAGAGTAAAAAGTACTCATGAGTATTGAGTACTGAGTACTGAGCTGTGGATTCTACCCCCTTGTAATAAATGTGGTGCACTGCAATTTAAACATTTAGAAAACATTGTATTATATTGTTTGTCAGAAAGAATTAAGAATATCTATCATACAGCAGTTTTAAACAACATGGGAAAAAAACTATTAAGGTGATGAACAGATTAAAGTTATTCTCAGTATAATCATCACAATTTAAATTATATAGTTTGAAATAGTTATAGATTTAAAATGTGACAGCATGCTGTTTTGCACATAACATTAAAATGCTTTGAACAATGTAAAGAACACCAAAGAATACAAACACCATTAGAAACTCATACCAGAGTTCACCATCATTCACCATGATATGGAACTTGAAAATTGTTTTTGCGCGAATACGTTTGCTAAAGGATGGTGGATTGTAAGCTGCCAACTTTTCCGAGTGACTGCTGCACAACGTACACAAGGGAGAGACGCTGCAGTGCAGATCGCGCTATCTCTCTATGTAGGCTACTTTAGTAATTGGGAGATAATTTACAGCATTATGAATGTGGCACTTGCGGGAGTTATTAACATTGTACGCAATACCCGTAACTTCACACCATATTTCAGGCCATGTAGGTAGGCAAACATGTATAGGCTACAGATTATTTAGTAAGCAGAAATGCGAAATTTACCTTACAGGAAGATGCTGATAACTCGACTGAATTGATGCCTGAAGAATGCTTTCCAGCAGCCATGATTAACAGCAGTTGGCGCTTAAAGTTTTCTATGCACAAACTGATTTGACTAGAGTCACGAAACCGTGAGAGAATTACTCTCTCTATCCAGTCACGTTGATGGATAAAAAATAAAACTAAATTAAGCATGTAACGAACACAAACGGAGGGAAAATAGCGGAGTGAAAGTACCGATACATCACCTACTCAAGTAACAATTTTTAAACTACTCAGAAAAATACAATTACTGATAAAAACTACTTAATTACTGTAATGGGAGTATTTGTAATTCGTTACTTCACACTCCTGGTCCTACGGAACTGCTTCCGTGTAACGCAAGCTAGAGAAAAGTGATTATTATGTTTTAAATATGGATATTTTTCTTACAAAAACACATCAATTCACTACAGGAGGTCTTTATTCACCCCCCGAAGCCGTGTGAGGCACTTTTTTTATTATGAATCAATACACTTTATTGGACTTGTTACACAGAAACACTCCCCAATTGCCATTATAAAGCTTGCAGGAGCCAGAACAATATTTGATATAACTCTGATTGGATTCTTCTGAAAGAAGGAAGTCATATACACCTAGCATGCCTTGAGGGTGAGTAAATAATGGGCTACTTTTCATTTTTGGGTGAGCTAACCCTTTAAATCAGAGGTCTCAAACTCATTTCCTGGAGGGCCGCAGCTCTGCAGAGTTTAGCTCCAACCAGCTCCAACTCACACCTGCTTGGAAGTTTCTAGTAATACTGAAGACCTTGATTAGCTGGATCAGGTGTGTTTGATTAGGGTTGGAGCTAAACTGTGCAGAGCTGTGGCCCTCCAGGAGTTTGAGACCAGTGCTTTAAGTGAACGAAAGTCAATAATCTGTCCTATGTGTTCACAAAAATAACTTATTTGCATGTTTCAATATATGTTGACACAATGACTTTATTTGAATGTCAGTGTTTCATTGATGCAACATTGCTTACACAAGTTGTTAGAAAATAAATTTCTTAATGATGCCAAGAACTGATTAAGCAGCTTTTTGAACCGGGTCATGGAGCCAAACAGCCCAAAAAGAGCTAATTCTCACAACAGATATGAAGGCTGACACACAGTGCTTGCTGAAGACACAGTAGCTAATGCTGTTTGTTTCGGATACACTTTTAAACTTCCTGGTCTCTATGTCACCCTGCCTGTGACATCTCAGCATTCCATTTGACTTCACACATGGTCAAACAGAGGCATTTCCAAAGCATTTCTGGTGCAGCGTGACTTCCCTGAAGGGAAAATACATCTATGAAGAATTTCAGTCAGGCCCCATCATAGCACATAAACTGCACTGGTTAAAATTACAAATGACTTGCTTCTTGCGTCAGACCAAGGCTGCATCTTGTTTTACTTGATCTTAGTGCTGCGTTCGACACTGTAGATCATGACATACTCAGGGCAGGCTTTAAAATGATTTGGATCCTACCTGCCTGTCCATTAGCACTTTGTTTATTTAAATGAGGATTCATCTCGAGTGCCCCAAGGATCTGTCTTAGGCCCTCTGCTATTTTCAATATACATATTGCCCCTTGGTGGTAATATTAGAAAACAGGATTAGTTTTCATTGTTATGCTGATGATACTATGTATTTCAACAAGACCAGATGAAACGTCTAAATTATCTAAGCTAACAGACTGAGCTATGCAACATGCTATTGTTTCTGATCCAAAAAAGCTAGTTCATGCATTCATGACATCCCAAGTAATCTTCTATCACGTTACAATCCATCACGTTCCCTAAGGTCACAAATCCCTGGACTTTTTAAAATACCTATAGTGGTGCAAAGTCTACTAAAAGAAGCAGAGCTTTTTTGCATTTGGCTCCCAAACTCTGGAATAGCCTTCCTGATAACATTTGGGGTTCAAACACACTATCTGTTTAAATCTAGATTACATTTTTCGACAGCCTCATGATTAAAATATCACTGTATTTTTTTTACATTAAGTAGCATTAACATAATGTGGTATGTGGGTATAGAAATCATACAGTTCTGTTACATATCAAGATGTTACTATCTTAGGTACCACAGTAATAACATTTTGTAATGAGGATGATAGAAAGAGATTCAACAGCTTATCAATACCATATTGGTTTATTTTGATGTAGACAGTCTCACTTTGTCACATGGTGATGGGGAAAAATCACATGAATAATTAAGATACGTTGAAAAAATTATTTATACAAGCATTGTTTTGTACATTGAAATATGCAACTATAGTCAACACCGGTAGCCTAGTGGGCAGCGTGTTGACATACAGTGCTGTTGTGCTTCGGGCGTCGCGAGTTTGAGTCCTGGCTTGCAGACCTTTCCCAATCCCATCTCCCCTCTCTCTCCCGCTTTACTTCCTGTCAGATCTGATCTATCCTATCTAATTAAAGGCAAAAATGCATCTTTAAAAAAGAAATGTCCAACTATAGCTTAAACATTTAAACAATGAAAAACAAATGATGTATGACAGCACGTTTCAGAAATTTTAGTTTAGTTTAGTTTAGAAATGTACCTTGTATTTCAAATTAGGAGTGTAAAGCCGGGGACACACTGCACGATGTTCGGCCGTCCCAGATGAAAGATTGCCATCGTGAAACAATTGTGGTGATTTCGGTGATCGTGGCTTCTAAACAGTGGTCTTGTATCGTACAGTGAGAGAGGTTCAAAGACGGCCGTTCTCACGGTCTTGCGACCAAAGATAGCCTACGATAATTTTCTGGCAGTGCTGCCACGACCTACGTCTACTGACCAGCCAATGAAAATGCAGCATGAAATGACGTATTGATGAACGCTAAATGTGACATATACAGCTTACGTTAACGGAAGTTATTTACCTCGAGCTCCCTGTGCAAAAGTCGCATCCCAAGTTGGTCTCTTTTCCCTAGCTATGACCGGGCCCATATTTTCCTATTCAGCCGCCACCTCTTTTTTTTTTCAGCACACATGAAAACAAAGCGCGATTCATCTTGCTGTATGACGTTGTGCTAACGTGGGTCGCAGCCTACGACTCAGGTGTCATCATCGCACAGTCTACATACATGTCATACCCAAGATTATTAGAACCACGTTGCGCAGTGTGATGTGCAATGATCTTATAAAATGGCTGAAATCGCACAGTGTGTAGCAGGCTTTAAACGTTGAAATACGTCTAAATTTTTGCATCGATAAAAATGTACAAAAATTTACGTTTTGGGTCTCTAAACGTTACGTAAAAATACCTACGTATAAACAATGAGACAAGGCTGAACAATTGTAACGATTTCGGTGATCGTGGCTTCTAAACAGTGGTCTTGTGTCGTACAGTGAGAGAGGTTCAAAGACGGCCGTTCTCATGGTCTTGCGACCAAAGATAGCCTACGATCATTTTCTGGCAGTGTCAGAAATTCAGCTGATCGTGAAAACAGTAAAAACAAACACATGAAAACAAAGCGCGATTCATCTTGCTGTATGATGTTGTGCTAACGTGGGTCGCAGCCTACGACTCAGTAGGTGGCATCATCGCACAGTCTACATACATGTCATACCAAAGATTATTAGAACCACGTTGCGCAGTGTGATGTGCAATGATCTTATAAGATGACTGAAATCACATAGTGTGTAGCAAGCTTAATTCAGGAGCTCTTAATTTAACCCAAACCCAAAGAACTCCCCCATATCCCAAGCTGGGATAGGAATAGTTAGGAGTGAGGACGTGAGTGAAGTAAGTTGGCTGTATAGATATTTACTATTGTGTTAATTAGGCTGATTACCTGAACATGCTCCACCTGTGCTAAATTGGTTGATTATCAGAACGTGCTCCTCCCAGATTTTAATAAAACATCATTTATTTAAATTGAAAGGCATTATGATCAGTGGGACTGAATTGGTACCTTCTCTATTTTGGGATGGGTTTAAATATGCACAGAGTTCCCCAGTGAAAGACTGACCTGTGAAAGAGTAGATATGAGAGCTGGACTCCACATCATAAAAGGAGACCAGACCCTCCTCATAATCCACAAACACACCGACCCGCTGCGGCTTCACTCTCAGAGACAGAGAAACTTTAGGAGCAGAGTGAGCCACATATTTATTCCCATTTCTCAGCCACATGGCCCAGTATCCATTACCTGGAGCAAGTGTGATCGCTCCCTTCCTTCTAATATATACTGCGGCCACTCCTAAATCCCAGTTAGTCTTTCCCTTCACCTGCACCTCAAAATAAAATCTCCCTGAGGAGAAGCCCTCTTTTCCCAGGACAGCAGGACAAGTATTAAATCTCTCTGGGTTGTCTGGGAGTTTCTGCCAAGTGTCTCCATGTGTCACTTGTTTTCCATCATCAGACAGGATGAGGTTTGGATGAGCTGTATCAGGATCTAGAGTCATATCCACTGAGAAAAAGAAAGAAAGAAAAAAAGGAAAGAAATTATTTTTTTTTAAATATTAATATGCAGTTTTTAAATAGAACTACAATAATGAAGCTGTGCATGAATGTAAACTGGTGTATTTCAGACAGCACACTGTACCTGCATACTGCTGCATGCAATTCAGCTCTGTAAAGACACATGACAATAAAATATCATATCTTTGAGGGGTTTTTTTATTATTTTGATTTTCTTGTAAAACATTTTAAAATCTATTGTCGGACTTAACTATAGTACTGACTGAATTAAGAGATGAAAATGACCTGCCCTCTTCAAGAAGATTCGTGATATGCTGATCAACAAAATGATGAGCCTCAAACACATGATCACATATTTCTCTTATTCTAGCTTGAATCAGACTCATTCTTCATTGCTGTTATTAAAAGATGATAAATATGCATATCTGTACAGTGTGTTTGATATAGACATACCAGTTTGAGTGAGTTTCTCATGTAGAGTTTGCTGGATTTGAGTCAGAGCTTTTCTTAGATTCTCCAGACTCCCATGGGTCTTTAAACTGATCTTAGACCAGTTCCTGGTATTTTCAGTGCTGTACACAGATGAGCAAATCTACAGCAGAAGAAATCCCTCATCATGGGGACTGTTATGGTGTCATATACTGCATTATCATTGATCAGAGAGATGTTCACTGACCTGTAGGAGGTGGAGGTGATCTTCAGTGTGTGAGAGCTGCTCCAGCTCATTGTTTCTCATCTTTAGCTCAGTGATCTCCTGCTCCAGCTCTTCAATGAGCTCTTGCTCCTGTTTCTCTGCTGCTTTCTGCTTCTCCTCCATCAACTCCAGCAGTTCAGTCTGACATCTCTCAATGGAGCGGATGAGATCAGTGAAGAGCTCAACATGGGTGGCTTTCTCCTTCTCTGTGTTTCTCTGCTCAACCAGGTCAACCAACAAATATTAAGTGGTGTTATCTGCATGCTACAGAGTTCATATCTAAATTCATGTAACCACCCAAAACCACTCACTTTTCTGACTTCTGCTGAATGTTTGATGTCTTGAATCTTCTTGATTCTGTCCTGGATCATCTGTTGCACATTTTGGATCATCAACTCAGTCTAACAGAGAAAATGTGATCGATAGGGATAGAGACACGGAAATGAGGAAATAGTGATATAATTTAATTTATAAGTGAAGTATTACTTTAACATTGATAGCACTTAGTACTAACCTCTTCTAGAGGAACAGTGTTGTGGTTCTTGTGGTCTGTCACAGTGCACATCAGACACACATGCTTCTGATCATCTCTACAGAACAGCTCCAGAGGTCTCTCGTGTTTCTGACATATATAGTTCTCCAGATTACTCACAGGCTCCATCAGCTTGTGTTTCTTTAAACCTGCCACTTTCAAATGAGGCTGCAGGTGAGTTTCACAGTAAGAGCTCTGACACACCAGACACGACTTCAGGGTTTTTAGCTTTCTTTCCTCACAGATGTCACACAGAATATCTCTGTCAAGAATACGTCTGTCCTTTTTATAGTGATCTACAAGCTCTCGGAGTGTGGTATTAATCTTGAGATCAGGTCTTTGGTTGAATTTTTCCTTACAATACGGACAGTTGCAGGTCTGGCTGTTGTCCCAGCAATTATTCAGACAGGATTCGCAGAAGTTGTGTCCACATGGAGTGCTGACTGGATCAGTGAACACGTCAAGACATACAGAGCACTGAAGCTCCTCAGTCAGTGGACCACTGGAGGATGACATGACTAGAAAGAGACATCACAGTTTCTTGTGATCCATTAAAATCCATTCGATGTAAAGGCGTCTGCTCAAATAATTGAATTTTTTTCTCGAAAGTGTGTTTCATCAGATGGTGAAAGAAAACAGCTAGTGTGTTGGGCATTCATGTGAACCCCTTTGTGACTATTTAAAAAGCTTCCATTTGTGTTATTCAAAAGCTGAACAGATATTATATAATATTTATGGTATATAATTTTTCTCATAAAAGAAAAGAGTCATTCATGCACTAATTAATTTTTCTTTTGTCACTGACTTACACGGAGGACTATTTAAACTCCATCTCCTTTCTCTTCTTTTCAGTGAAGCTTGTGATGATTCTGTCATTGCTTCTTCCTACTTCAAACCTTTTCAAGAAATAAAAAAGGTTACATTGCATTTCACCATATAAATTATGATTATGACCTATTAAACATAAGCACATTTTCTTTGTAATAATGAGTGTATTTTGGCCACTGGGGTAATATTAAACCATGAAGATAAGAGTGTGAAAGAATGTGTGTCATCTTCTGCAAGCTCTGACAGAGAGGGAAGCAGTGACTTTATTTTGTGGGTAAAAGTTTCCTTAAAAGGATGAATCATTAAACCGATTTATCAGAACTGTTCTCACATTTTATTTATCCTTCTAAAAGAAAACATATTGATACAGATGCAGATTTTGCATGCACATTTTATGTAGATACTCACCTATATTCAAGGGTTTGTGTTTGGTCTGTCTTTTTTTTTTTTTGCATGTCAAAATTAGAAAAACACAACACTTTGCTTTACACCTAATCCAATAATAAACTGTTATTGCAATTCTGATATTATTTCAGTACAGTAGTTCAGTATTTGACATGTTTTAACCTGTTTGGCATCTATTCAATTTATTTCAGTTTAACATAAACCTAAATAAACCAGAATAATTCCATTAGAAACCTTCTTAAGTTAATTTGTCTTATTTAAAGAGTTTAACAGTCGATCAACGACTGATAGTTGTCTGTGTCGCATTGGTGTAATGTAACAAAGTAATAATACGTTACAGCACTTAAAAAAAAAAGTTTTTCTGGGGAGTTTTTATATTTCGGTCACCTTTACTCCACTTCCTAATTAAACTGTATACTTTTACTTCGATATTTGCCCGAAGCATATTCGTAAATTGCAACAAAGCGGAAACAAAACTAATCTTCAGAACAGGATTGGAGGGATGAAAAAGCAGACAAGCACAAGAGCTTCAAGAGGAACCTTTAACATAGCCCCATATAGCCTAATAAAATATATTCGAACCAAATGTATAGGCTATATGCTGTTACTTGTGTTTTATTATAGCCCGTGATAATTAATACATTACAAAATCACTGTAAAGTTTAAAAGTGTACCTTACAAAAGAAAGTTATCACACTCCTCTCTTGCGTCTGGTGATTTTACTCCAGTGAGCGTGAGGAGGGGGCGAAATGTTTGACAAAATTCTCTACATGGAACTGATTGGCTTAACTGTGAGCAGGCAGAGTGTCATTCACTGTATTGGAGAATACGGCGAACATAAATGTAAAAGTTCCCTGTCAGATCGTCCTAATAGGCAATCATATATATATATATATATATATATATATATATATATATATATATATATATCTATAATAAGCCCAGAAAAGTGCATCCCGCGACCCGGATGAAGTAGCAGACAAAAGTCGATGATAAGCGGACTTGCCATCTCTGGTTCTTGTCTGTGCGATTTCTTGGACTTGTGAATCGTCATCAGTCAAGTACATCACAAATTCGCGGATGTGTTCTTGGTTCGTCCGTTTTTGCAGACCCACAGCAGCAAAGAACTCATGAGCATTGATTTGCTGGATGTGATGGATTTCCCCCTCTCTGGTCTATGCATCCCTGCCTCTGGTGAATTATTATTATCCCCGGTGTGGATAAAAACAACCCGCGAACACGCTCCTAAGGTTCTGAATCAAATGATTCGCGATACGCGCTTTAAAGTCCGGTTCTAAATCAGATGATTCGCCATACGTCCTTTGAAGTCCCTTTTTGAGTCAAATGATTAGCGATACGCGCTTTAAAGTCCGGTTCTGAATCAAATGAATCAAAAGTCCCTTTTTGAGTCAAATGATTCGCCATACGCGCTTTGAAGTCCCTTTTTGAGTCAAATGATTCGCGATACGCGCTTTAATATCCGTGAACTGCTGTTTCTGTCATTCCTCTGAAGAAGACTTCATTCATTTGTTTTGGCAATGCCCCTATACAGAAAAATTCTGGTCTGATTTTTTAAGGTTTATTTAATCTTATTTTGTAAGAGACTTTTTGCTTTAAAGATGCTTTCTTTGGATTATTTGAATGCTCAAAAGAGAATATTGATAAATATTACATCATTAATTTCATAAAAGTTTACTGGCTCTAAACCTCTTTTTTCTTTATTCAAAGTGGACTTAGACAAATATATAGAAACTATCGAAAGTTCTGTTAATTTGAAAGCACTGAAAACTGTGTCTTTATATTCGTCCTTTTTTGTGTCTCCTTGAGATGTAGCCTAATTGTATTTTCTTTTTTATCCTGGCAACAAGTCTGTATATTTTGTCTTTCTTTTATTTTGTCTTTTATTTTTATTTTTTTTTAAATTGTTTGATTGTTGTACTGTTTAATTAAAAAAAAAAACGCGCTTTAAAGTCCGGTTCTGAATCAAATGAATCAAAAGTCCCTTTTGAGTCAAATGATTCGCGATACGTGCTTTAAAGTCCGGTTCTGAATCAAATGATTCGCCATACGCGCTTGTCCCTTTTTGAGTCAAATGACTCGCGATACGCGCTTTAAAGTCCGGTTCTGAATCAAATTATTCGCCATACGCGCTTTGAAGTCCGGCTCTGAACCAAATGATTCGCGATACACGCTAAGTCCGGTTCTGAATCAAATGATTCGCGATACGCACTTTAAAATCCGGCTCTGAAACAAATGATTCGCCATACGCGTTTTGAAATCCCGTAAATACGTTAGTCCCGTAAATACTAACGTTAGTTTTCAAAAGCATCCCCCCTCTGGTCCCAATGCTCAACCAAATAAGAAATGGGCCGCTTAAATAAGTTCACAGCGAGTATTTGCATACCTACATGGTTGACAGCTGTTAATGCACAATTACAATATTAAACTGTTTTCACATTTACAAATGGCTGCACCAGCTCTTATGGGGAAAATGTGACCCTGGACCGCAAAACCAGTCATAAGAAGCATGGGTATATTTGTAGCAATATCTAAAAACAAATTGCATTGGTCAAAATTATAGATTTTTCTTTTATGCCAAAAATCACTAAGATATTAAGTAAAGATCATGTTCCATGAAGATGTTTTGTTCCCCAGCTTTAGAATCGTCCTACATCACTGCAGAAGTACCAACCCAGTGTTTACAAAGTGAACATACAAAGATGATTAAACGCACAAAAAAAAAAAAAAAAAAAAGTAAAACAGTGTTGTAGGACGATTTTGAAGTTAAAGACGAAAACGAGATGGGAGCTTTTAGACATACCCTAACTGTATTGACCCGGATCACACAGACTACGCATGCGCATGGCAGAGACGAGACAAGACGAGCATTCTGACATCGTCAGATGTTTCATTTAGAGCCCTTTGAAGCTGGATTTAAACTGTATTTTGGAAGTTGGAAGTCATATCCATTACATGGAAAGAAATCCTGAAAAGTTTTCCTCAAAAACATAATTTCTTTACGACTTAAGTAAGAAAGACATGAACATCTTGGATGACCAGTGAGTACGTTATCTGTTAATTTTTTGTTCTTAAAGTGAACTAATCCTTTAAGACTTCTCTCTATTCTTTAATAAAAGTTTGTCTCAGCAGCTTTGCTAAAAGTTTTTAAGAGAAAACTCTTGGCTAAAAACTTTTACTGCTATTTAGGAGAACTCTTAAAATGTTTTGTGAATGCGGGCCCAGGTGTGTTAAATAAGGGAAACATGCAAAATGTGCAGAGCGGGGACCAGGATTGAGAACCACTGTTCTAAACAGTGACTTCAACTTCTACCAAAGTATTTTCTGGTAAGATATCTTTACCTTTGCTTAAGTGTGTCCTTCAGGTACTTCATCCAGCACTGCTGTATCATTCTTCATCAAGTTTCTCTGAACCTCTCACTTAAATCCAGTGATGTCAAAGCTCTGAAGCCCTGTATTTACACATTTAAACATGTCCCTGAATTTGCTGTGTTGGACTGGGACTGATGTTTCTGTCAACTCTCATGCAATGCAGATAAACAATTGTGCTAAGAACAGCATTTATTCGTCAGTATGATTACTGTCCAAATGATAAAAAGTTACTACGTTCAATTTAAGAACTGGTCACCAAACAACAAGTCATTCTTATTTCAGTTTTATTCAAAACAAGATGGTATAAAACAACAAAAAAGGAATAACATGACCAACTTTTTACATTAGCTACATAAGTTTCACAAAACAAAAGTGAAGGATACTCAAAAGCAGGAGGGAAAGGTTTGAATTCACTGATACATCATCCATGTTAACATCATAAATAAAAAGAGTCCACCATTATTAGCAGAACCGGAACCTCACGTCTGTAGTACATTTCATGCAAAAATAGGCATATCTGAATCCATCAAAAAAAGAAAAAAAAAAAAAAAACTAAAGGAAAAATACATATCACAAGAGCTTCACTACAGCCAGGTAAGAAGCAAACACAAATATGGTGAAATGCAGAATATCCAGATGGTTTAGACTGGTTTGAATTGGAGCTGATTGAAGAGGTTTGGTTTGCGTGAATATCGTCCAGGATCCGTCAGGCAGAGTAATCCTGCAATATAACCAATTACACTGAAAAAAAACACTCCACAAAGTGTCTTACAAACATAAGTAAAAGCTTCTATAAATGAAATTAAATTACTGATAAACACTTAACAATGCAGTTTCATTTGTTGACATTAACTATATTAACATGAACAATAATTACACAATAAGGATGCAACGAGACATCGTGGCACGAGATTTCGCAAGACACATCGGATCTCGCGAGATCTCGAGAACGTGATAGACTGTGCAGTGTTTACATTAGAGCTGCACAATTAATCCTAAAAAGATCGCGATCTCCGTTCAAATGCCAACGCAATCTTATTCCTGTCTTTCAAACACATAATGATCATTATTTCTCTTATAGAAATAAATAACAGAAGCACTAAAATAAAAGTTTATAGTTTGGGTATAAACACAATGTCTATAATAGCGATCAAAACAAAAGTATCTTAACACGTGTATGTATTGTAAGGCTCATCCTCTTCCACCAGAAGGTGGCGACAACTGCACGTTAAAAAACGCATTTATCATTGATATACTATATATTTATCATTTATTCAGGAGATTCCAATAGTAAATTAAGTCTTTATTCATTACAAAATTAACTTGACCAAATAATACAAAAAAAAAGACTTAAGCAATGAACGTTGTGTCAGAATTGCTAGTAAATTGTTATTTTGTTTATATTTCTAATATTTTTTTTTCTTCAGAATCATGAGAGAATTGCGATCTCCAATTTTTTAAAAATTGTGTTTTTTAATTTATCCAGAATCATGCAGCATTAGTTTACATGTTTATTACTGTATATAATTCATTAAAATAGAAGTTTAATTTCATAAAGTACAAGTTCATATCAAAAAGCACCTAATTTTTTAGTTTTTCAGTTGAATAAAATATTTTTCCCTATATATTTCATTAAGGATTTCTTTTAAAAAGCGTAAAAATCTTGTCTCGGCTCGTTCTCATGTCGAGGGATAAGCTCAAAAATGTATACAGTAATAAAAAAAAAAATACATATATACACATATATAAATATATATATATATATACACACATATACATATATATATATATAGAGAGAGAGAGAGATAAAAAAAATTCCTTATCCTATGACTTTATCTGGTGGTCATCCTTGGTATTACAGTCTTCATCTGCCAGCTTACATGTCTGATAGTTTTAATTTTGGGGGAGTACTGAGCATGATACATTTATGAAACTAAGCATGTTTCCTAAGAATGACTTTTTCTTCATATGTAAAATGTTTTAAAAAGTTAGGCTAATGCACTTTATATATTTCTTATATATAAGATATAAGAAAAGTACTACAATCTTTTTTTACTGTGTCTTTAATAAAATCACCATGGCAACACCATTCAAGATTATTCTGATGAAGTTTGAAGCAAACCGAATAAAATTAAGATGCAGAATTTTAAGCATTTTGAAAATGACACACTTCCTGCTGCCAGCTGATGGTGCTATAACTTTGCTGCTCAAGATATCAAAAATCCCTTGGCAATTTTGCAGCCTCAATGTCTTGATATCATGTTGTCCAAGTTTGATGACAATTAGATGTAAATCCTCTGAGGAGTATATCAAATTCCAGAGCATGCGCTTTTTACACAGCCCTGAATAGCCAACTTCCTGTTGGGCGGAGCCTATGACATGGAGTGCGAAAGTTGTTCGGCTTGATGAGATCTATATGTACCTTGCACCACCAGTGATCGGGCCTTAATTATACATTACATATAAATATTTTTTTAATGCATCTGTGTGATTGACATTCTTAAATTTACATATATAAGAAAAGTACATCTGGACTTACTGCTCTGGGTTTCTTGTTCATCTTCATGTCAAATCTGTAAGAAAGAAACATGCATTAACAAGTGGCTCATCATGGTCAGATAAACAAATGAACCTGATTAAAACACTTCATGCAACTAACTAAAAAGAAACCCCACCATGTCTATGAACTCCACAAACATGCAGCTGAAAAACAAATGTAAAACCAAACTAAACCAAAAAAGAAACCGCAGCAACATCTGCAAATGATCAGGTAGAAGCAAGCGTCACAGCATTCATCCACGCGACGTGGACGGCCCTATAAAGCTAACGGACAGAAGACACGGGAGTGAGAAACAGGAAGTAAAATTGAGACTTACTCAAAGTCATAATCAAACATGCCAGAAGGGCTGAAGGGGTCAGCGTTAGGAAGGAAGAGAGCATCAGAGGTTAGTGAACTAAACTGAGCAGCATGTCAATCCCAAAGTCCACTACAAAGGGTCAATGTGTGGGTTTACACCTTTAGCAGTACACTAAACAAAACAACACAACAGGAAAGACACTAAAGCATCCTCTCTAGGGTGTTAGTAAATATAGGACCCTAACTGGTACGCATCTTATTTTATCTGAAGTGATCCTGAAGGCAACAGTTTTTCAAACGACAGAATGAGAGATCAAGACATGGGTTTGAAGAGCAAATTACAGTCTTGTTAATGGCTGGAATATCCAATGGACATGAAATTAAAAATCATTTAAAATTGAACTAAAATACAGTTTGTGTTTAAAATTAAAACAAAATTAAAACCACGCAAAATTAATGAAAGTTTATCTTGGCAGAAAACTGTGTTTATTTCACACGACAATAAAATAAATATTTGAAAGTCTATTCTCAAAATCTCTCAAAATACTTTGATTTTATTCTCGTAATTTCCACTGTATTCTCAAACTATTTTGAATTTATTTTCGCAATTCTGACTTTATTCTCACAATTTACTTTCCTCAAATTGTTTTGACTAAATTCTCAAAATAGTAATTTCGAATTTTCAAAATATTTCAGCCTTTATTCTCAAAATATTTCGACTTTATTCTCAAAATATTTCGACTTTATTCTCAAAATATTTCGACTTTATTCTCAAAATATTTCGACTTCATTCTTGTAATTTTGACTTTTTATTCTCAAAATATTCCAACATTTTGAGTTTATTCTCTAAATATTTTTTACTTTATGTAATTTTGACATTACTTGACATTACTCTCAAAAAATCTCATAATAGCAATTTAGACTTTCTTATAAAAATATTTTGACTTTATTTTCAAAATATTTCAACCTTTTCATCAAAATATTTTGATGTAATTCTCAAATTATTTCAGTGTAATTCTCTAAATATTTCAATATTATTTTCAAAATATGTCAGCCTAATTCTCATCATTTTTACTTTATTCTCAAAATATTTCAACTTTATTAAAAATATATTTTTTACTTTATTTCTTAAAATATTTTGATTTATTTTAATTTTTGCTGTCATAATTAATAAATCAATTCCTAAAAATAAAAAAAAATACAGACAAACAGGCCAATTTTTTTTTTATTTAAATTAATTTTAAGGTTAATTTTAAACCCCATTAATACCAAACCTTTCAATCCATAATGAATTCATTCATCATTTACAAATGCAGTAGTGGCAGTATATACTCTAGGCTGAATCAAGGAAAACTAGTTGCTCAAAACCTTCCTTCCATCCATCTAAAACAAACAAAAAACTGAGCATCATCTCTAATCAAACCGGTCCGAAGTGGACCAAAACAGCATCGGCTAAACATCAGGACAAACTAAGAGACCTTAGGCTGGACCTACATGAGACCAAAGAGCAGACAAAGATACTGAAACGGAGAAACTAAAGCAAACTCAGCTGAGCAGGAACCACAGCACTATGAAACTGAAGTAAAACCGCTCCCATATTAAGATGTGTCCAAAAGACATTACATCAAATATTTCACAATCAAACAACAGTCTATTTTAGTTAGCACTGAACTAGAAACATTTTTATCCTAGACCCCAAGGGCCTGCTGGAGATCAAGTACCTGTGTCTGTTCTTGTTCTTGCGTTTCTTGTGACTGCTGTGGTGGCTTCCAGAGGAAGACGAAGCAGCTTTCTGGGGTTTCAGGTCCTGCAGAGCTCCATCTGCCTCCTCTGTGTCTTCCTGGCTGGGTTCGTTTTCCTGGTTTTGGAGATCTGGGGACGTGTCGCTCTCTGTTCCGCTGCCTGGCTCACCTAAGGAAGCAAAAGAAAAGGAAAGTTTACAAACTAGAAATGATTAACTTATTAAGCCATAAAATATACTGAATCACAATCGTTAAATTGGCTCATAACTGCATTTGGGCATCATATGAATGATCAAAGGTTCTTAGTGCTCATTTGACGCTACCAACCTGTACTTGATACTCAAAAAAGCTGACTAGGTAGGCCACCACAGCCCTTTTAACAATTAAAGATTGTTAGAAATGTTTTGCAGACACAAAGAGTTTGAGATTCTACTCACGTTTTTCATTCATATGATCAGGAATTCCTCCAAGAGCACAAACAGCCTGTATGACAATTCACAAAAAAGTAATTTACTAAATTATTGTTCCATTTCTTTATTGATATTTCATAATTTTATTTATTATATACATGCACAAATAAGGTATATATTTCTAAAACACTGACCGCCACTGATGTGACGGAGGACTTGCTGAAAAGACGTTCTGCTTCCTTAAATTTCCTATTCCTCCGATCGGTCTTGCTGTTTGAATTCCTAAAGTAGCAGAAAATTGATGTTAACCTGTACGTCTTAAAGATTTATACATCACTAAACCACATGAAGTCAAATCACACTCACTTTTGATTCGTCAGATATCGGTCCCATCCTCGAATGATGTTACCATACATCTGAGTGTCCTCAAGATAACTGCCTTCAAAAGCATAAATCTGCCTTTCTAGATTCACCAAAGTCTCCTGTTAAAAAAAAATAAACACAATTTTAGTTGCAGCTGTCAATCATACATGACCTATACATGATACATATTAATTTCTCTGTGCAGTTCGACTTACTTTGTTTATTTTGTAAACAAAAGCTGTGCACAAGTGGCATGTTTCTCTTTATTGCTGTAACGTTATATCTGTGCTATGTTGTGCATCAGTAGGCGCCACAACAAAAGCGGCTAACATAGTTAGCATGTCAGCATAGACATACTGTAGTTATTGGAATATAATTTGAATACATGTAGTACAAATAAGGTAAAATACGCCTTTCTGGTTTCTACATACAAACACATATTCATACCTTAATTTGAAAGTATTTCTAACAGTTTTTTCAGACTCGTGCTAGTATGCTAACACAGACACTGCTATTTCAGTGTGCATTTCAGTCTCGTTACATGCCGCATCATTACGGGTTTTAGAGTTTTGGACATTTAGACACGTTTATAATTACCGCAAGCTCTTGTTTTCTCTTGACCAGCTCGGAGAGCTCGCGGCGGGTGTCGGGGATCTGCGGCGGCGTTGCTTTGGCGTGCATCGCCATGATGGAACTGAGCTGCTCAATGACCGAGAACAGCTAAAACTGGACCTTCTGACTGCAGTACTGCGCATGTCCTCTATTCCGACAGGAGGCGCGCGTTTCGCCTCCAGAGAAGAATTCGAACCACTGAAGCACAAAAATTGTAATAAACAAACGTGCATTAAAGACTTTTTATATATATAAAAAAAAGGACTTTATGTGTATTTCACCACACTTTTTTTTAGCAAGAGTAGTTTTTAGATTAAGGTATGTTAACCTTAATTTTAGTCACTTGTACGTTTTGTTGTTCATATGTAAAGAGAAAAAGTAGCCTACTGTTGTCACAACTTCAGATTTCCCACAAATGCAAAATTATGAAAATTACCCCCTTACTTTTCTGTCACTTTACTTTTTTTTAGATATTAAAATCTATGCAAAATCTTTATCTACCTCCAGTAACAAAAAGGCAACTAAATCTTTGAATGTATGCTCACTTTTTGGTCTTTGTATAATTTTTATTTAATAATTAATTTGTTTTGTAGGAAAAATGTATTATGTCATCTGCTTATTTTTTATTTTCTCATTTATTTATTATTCATGAATGTATTTCTCTTTCTTGCTCTCTTTTGAATTTTAATTGAATTGTTTGCCCATCACTGATCCCCTGGCTTTTTTTCCTTGACCTATGTTTTTTTTTTTTTTTTACATTTGTATTTCCTAAGCAAGTGTTCAAAAACAACAGCTACAACAAACTTCAAATTGTAGGTGCCTTTCGGTTTGGGTACAATCAATTTAGGCCAGGAAAAAAAAATCAAATAATAATAATAAAATCCTGACAAATGCACTTTTTTTATTACTGTTGCAAAACTGAACAATTAACAATCAAAACATATCAAAATATTACAATCACAATTTTCACATTTTTAGAAAGGGGAAAAAACATACAAATAAAAATAAAATTAAATAAAATAAAACTAAATAACAACAAAATATCAAGGAGGTATACATTAATGATCATAATAGAAGGGAGGAGTTTAGTGTATTGAGCGTATTCACAGTTCTGGTTGCTTTCCGGCTTGAAAGTCCTTGAAGAGTTTCAAAATAAATCCTTAAATCAGCTTTGAAGTGAGTCCTGACAAATACACTAGGGTGTATACATTTATCACATTACATACTCCGCCTTGACCAATGAAACCATAGAATGAAACGCGTACATGAACAGGGAAACCACGCCTCCCTGAGTTTCCGTTCTGCGTACTATTTCCAGTTCTAGCCAATATGAAATTTCTTTGCCTTCAGCCAACAACAACATGGAGCGAGTTCGTGTCCGGCACAATAAAATCTCCCGCTTTCTCGCGCTTACTCCCGCTTTTTTGTCTTTTCTGTAATTTTACACACACCCATGGCCACAAAGCGGCGACAGAGTACTGGTTATAAAAACTAATTTCTTTGCATTAACTAAGATCGTTTTTCAAAAAATTAAAAGAGCAAGAGCAACTATTCATATATTAAATATATTTAATTCAATAGTAAAATATCATATATTTGCTTTTACCCGATTTGATAATAAAAATTGAATCGACATCAATTTTAAATTCATTTAAGTGGGTTTAATATATTTGTTTCCTTTATTATTGGCGTTTGCCGATTAATGTTGTTCACTAGTAGGAAAGGTTGACTAATCTTATATAGTTTTTCCGAACTCTCGGCGTCACGTTTACATGTTGCCATAGCAACACTAAATCAGTCCAACATAAACTCAGAGTGAGTTCACCTGCAACAGCATGAAAACAACATAACAGGTATTTCTCTCTTAGTGTTTACACTTACTGGTTATTAATAAATAAAGACATTTTTATGTTTATCTTTTCTGTCTCATCCACTACTCAAAGAAAACTACATGACATTCAAGAAAAAGGAAGCATGGGTAAACTATACAAAGGCCTGAATGAATGTGAGTGATTTGTCTTGAGTGTCCTTAAATCTGCTAAAGTGTATTTACTGTATTTAGTCAGAGCCATGTATTTGTCTCTGTAGTTCATGGATGTGCTTCATCCATTCCAACCAAGTACCAGACAATCATCATCAGCAATGAAGAGAAAAAAGGCTTTTCCTCACAGTCAAAGAGGTTTCAAGATCACCTGGTGAGTTGAA
Source organism: Cirrhinus molitorella (assembly GCA_033026305.1). Classification (NCBI taxonomy): domain Eukaryota; kingdom Metazoa; phylum Chordata; class Actinopteri; order Cypriniformes; family Cyprinidae; genus Cirrhinus; species Cirrhinus molitorella. Next base: position 30,273,610 of record CM065131.1, on the reverse strand, counting down.
TAAATAAATCCTCCATCTATCTATCTATCTATCTATCTATCTATCTATCTATCTATCTATCTATCTATCTATAATTTTAGGATGAGAATCCTGGGCCTGGTTCATATATCTCACATGCACCTGCTGAGGGATGCAGTCCTTCGTTCTCTAAGAGAGGAACAGGCAGCTTTGCTTCAAAAGTGAGACCCTACATTCCATATCCATATCCTACATTAATCAATGCATGTTCAGGCACATTCTTTATGACTGAAGTCTTTAAAACTTTTATGCTTTAGACATTTGGCCTTCCTGTTAATTGAAATATATTATTATGTATAACAGTACTGACTGTTTTCGCATCTCAAGGCTGGTCGTGTGCCTCGTAGCTTCCGGAGATTAAGTCCAGGACCTGATGCTTATAACCTTCAGACATCCCTACTTCACAAGCACGATTTCAACAGAGGAGAATCCAGAATGTTCTGTCTGCCTGTTGCAGTAAAAAAGGAAACACCAAAAAATGAAAATCCTGCACCAAATCAATATGATGTAGGTATCACTTTGTATATATCTCTTTAGATGTTGTGACAGAGACTACACTATTGTTATTAGTCACAGTGAATGCTTACAATTTGGTTAAAAATAGATTTTTGAAATTTTTTGAAATTTTTGAATTTTCAGCATCATTACTCCAGTCTTAAGTGTCACACGATTATTCAGAAATCATTCTAATATGCTGATTTGCTGCTCAACAACTGCTTTTTGCTGTCTTATTGTTCTCAGCAACAGTTGTGCTGCTTAATACTTTTGTGGAAAGTGTGCTGCATTTTTAATCAGGATTCTTTGATCAATAAAATGTTCAAAAGAACAGCATTTATTTGAAATAGAGGTCTTTTGTAACATTTTTGCTCAATAAAAGTATAAATATCTTTTAAAAAATAATACTCACTGTAAAAAAAACAATTTGTTGAGTCAACTTAAAATTATTTGTTATTTAGCTGCCTTAAAATTTTAAGTTCAGTCAACTCCAAATGTAACATTTTATTAAGTAACAACTTCAAGGTATTTGAGTTGATTCAACTCTTAAAAATTTTAAGACAGCCGAGTAACAAACTCAGCTGTTCAGTTTAACAAACAATTTTTTAGTTTAGTCAACTTACTTAGTACAACTTAACATTTCAACTTGAATTAACTTATTTGAGTTGATTGAACTTAAAATTTTAAAGCAGCAGGGTAACAAATTATTTTAAGTTGACTCAACAAATTGCGTTTGTTACAGTGCTGACCCTAAACGTCTGAATAGCAGTCTATGATTTTATTCATGTTGTTGCCAGGTGTCTTACAGTGCTGTGGACAGAAATTCAACCATTTCGGCTCAAAGTGCATTTCGCTCTAAAACCAGAAGGAGTGCCAGTGTCTCAGACAACCTTAAAGGACCCTCTCCCTGTGAGTAGCTCACATATTTGACCAATTTTAGATGAAGATCATTTAGTTAGAGGTACAATACAAACTGTTAAAACACTTCAGTAACTCTAAAGTTAAAAACAACATCGAAAACAAACAAATATTGTTGAGTTTCATTGGCTTTTCAAAAGTGTGAGTGTACATATGTACACTGTACATATTTCAAATTCAGTAGTAAAATAAGATATAATATGCACTGGAAAAAAAAAGATATTGCTGTGCTATTAATTTGTTTATATGTAACCCTGGAACACAAAACCAGTCACAAGGGTCAGTTTTTTAAAGAGATTTATCTAAAAGGTGAATAAATAAGCTTTCCACTGATGTATGGTTTGTTAGGATAGGACAATATTTGGCCAAGATACAACTATTTGAAAATCTGGAATCTCAGGGTGCAAAAAAATCTAAATATTGAGAAAATCGCCTTTAAAGTTGTCCAAATTAAGTTCTTAGCCATGCATATTACTAATCAAAAATTTGTGATATATTTACAGTAGGAAATTTACAAAATATCTTCATGGAACTTGATCTTTACTTAATATCCTAATGATTTTTGGCATAAAAGAAAAATTGCTAAATGTATTTTTGACTATTGCTACAAATATATCCATGCTACTTACAACTGGGTTTGTGGTCCAGGGTCACATATGTTCATATTTAAAATTCTAGTCAAGTTAATGTGCCAAAAGAAATTACGGTTGATGAATCTATCCATCTCTTTCTTCATTCTGAAGGCCACTATAATGTGAGTGATGTTTTGCTCCAGAAGACGCCTCAAGTTCTCGCCTCCTGTTTTAAATCCACCACTGCTCGGATCCAGCCACCAGTGAGAAACAACATCCCTGGTCCTGGGACCTATAACCCTTATCAACCACCAGAACCCGTTAAGAGAACTGTTCTGCCGTAAGTGTTGCATCAGAACTGCAATAAATTTACACCCATAGGGTTTTCTTTCATGTTGTTAAGAGCAAAACCATGCACTGGCGGAGCATGTACTTTGTTTTATATAATGATGTTTTTTGAAGCTTATATACTGCCAGCCAAGAATTTCATCACAGTACACAGATATTTTAGAATATATTTCATATATAAAGACAGCTGCTTTTATCATTAACTCGTTTTTCAAAAGCATAAGGCTAGTCATTGATATCCTCAAATGTCGTTCTTCATGGATTAGGAGGTTTCTCTCTAAGAGGTATCACAAGATCTCTTGTATCTGTGCAGAAGGAGACACTACTTGGGATTGTCAGCACCACCTCTGATACCCTCCAAAGACCCACCTTTCCCTGGCCCGGGACATTATGACATAATGAACTACAATCATCAAGCCAAACACCTTGTATCTAGTGCTGCCTTCCTGTCTGGGACAAGCAGGTGGATACAAGACGTCAAAGGACAGGACATACCTGGTCCAGGTAACACTTACATGATCTTCATTTCATTTAAAGTAGTGTTTAAATGTAGTATCATGTATTTATATACTGAATATCCTAAATTTCCCCCTCCCAGGTTTCTATGAACCCATGGTCCTTTCAAAGATGTCGTACTTGTATAATCCTTCAAAAATGTGGATACCATCTTAAACAAACTTTAAACAAATTTTAGTAAACGTTATACAAATTTGAAGTATTTGTGCGCTCATGTTTCATAAAAATGTTGTCTCAATAAGATTATTTTAAATTATTATTTTGATAATTGAGCTGTGATCTCAAATTGATGTAATGAATAATTAAATTGAAATAAAAAGATTTTTTAAGTCTCTTATGCTGCATTTATTTAATCAAAACAACAGTAAAAATAGATATATTGGGAAATGTTGTAAACAATTGTTTTCTATATGAATATATTTTAAAATGTAATTTATTTCTGTGACACTAATCTGCATTTTCAGCATCATTACAGTCTTCAGTGTCACATGATTCTTCAGAAATCATTCTAATATGCTAATTTCTAATTATTATCTATATTATCACATTATCTACAGTATATTATTATGTTGATTTTAAAATTATCCCTAATTTTACGAAAACCTTGATATTAACCTTGATAAACCTTGATAAGCATGATTTAACCTTTCAACTGTCACCTATCCCCTCAGTGGGACACCTGAATTTACTTCACCATTTTACAAATAAATCCTAATCTAATCATGACAAACTATATATCGCTGGAGAGGTCTATCTAAATTGATATTTTACCTTTTTTTGTGTGTTACAAAGAAATTATATATCAGCTGAAAACTTAAAATCTCAAAATTCATTCTTTGAAAACCATTTTAAAATCAGACATTTACGTTACCATGAAAAATGTACATCAAATTCATATTTCGTTCATGAATTATAAAAATTTAAGTTTGAATACTGCATTTTCACGTCTGTGTTCAAAAATGGGAGTGACAGTTAAAGGGTTAAAGTAAGAAAAAAATTAATACTTTTATTTAAAAAAAAAATACATTATTATATAAAGTCAAAAGTGACTTTAAAAACATTTATAATATTCCCCAAATAAATCATTTTAAATAAATGCACTGCTAAATGTTCAATTAACTTAAATCTTGAAAAATGTATCACAGTTTCCACAAAAATATTAAGCAATGAAAACATTGCAACAAAAATGTTTTTAACATTGATAATAATAGGACTATTATTAATAACTGAGCAGCAAATCAGCATATTAGAATGATTTCTGAAGGATCATGTGACACTGACAGCTGAAGTCATGGCTGCTGAATTTCAGCTTCGCATCACAGGGATAAATAGCATTTTAAAATATATAATAGAAAAACTGTTCATAGTGTAATTGTCGCATCTATGTTCTGGTGTGGTTTAGTTCCTGTTTGCCCTTATTTGGTTTTTCCTGTCTCTTGATTTAGTTCCTCATTTGTTTCCATGGTTTTTGATTAATTACTCCACACCTGTTTCAGTTCTCCTTAATTACATTCCTAGTACTTAAGTCTTGTGTTCTACCCTGAGGTCTGCTATTGTATGTTTCTATGTGTTGTGCTGCCTGCTTGTTTCTGGATTCCTTTTGTTTCTTGTGTGGATTTATCATTAAAAGGCTGTTTTTGGCTTACTCCTGTGTCGTGCGCTTTTTCTAGCACAGATCTGTGACTCTAATAATATTTCACAATATTACTGTATTTTTGATCAAAATAATGCAGACTTGGTCACTAAACAAATCAAAGCATTCTCTGAAACATGGAGCTGCTTTCTCTGTCTGACTCATGTCTGAACAGCTGAAAGTCAAAGCAGACACAGCTGAGCTTCAAACCCTTGATCCCTTAGTGGCTGATCCTGGACCTGCTGGACGGTGAACATGATGATGTGAGTGATACGCTACAGCTGATCCTGGGTCAGTGGTTTAATACGGGCTATGAGCAGCTGTTGTGGGAGAGGAGGGTGTGGAGGTCCGCGTTCATCTGAACAATGCAAAAATCTATGAGGGGATTTCAGACGGTCATGACATGAAAATGATGAATGACCCGTGGACAAGGTCAACATTATGTATAAAATTCTTCATCAGGGCTGTTTTTTGGCCGTTTAATACCACTTTTATGTACCTAGAAATTTGTAGATTGTGATGTAACAATGTAAAAGATGATTCGCTTATGATTATAGAACAGTTATTGGCTACTAAAACAGTAATTGTGTAAAATAACAGTTTTCTATTTCACCATATTTTAAAATCCAATTTCTTTCTGATGACAAAGCTGATCTTTTAGCATCAGTACTTAAATCTTCAGTGTCATATGATCCTTCAGATATTTTTCTAATATGCTGATTTGCTGCTCAAGAAAAAATTTTATTATTTAAAAAAAGTAATTTTTTATTATTACTTAATATTTTTGCGTAAACTTTGATGAAGAGAAAGAAATGGAATGAAACAGAAATCTTCACCAGCAATTCTGATCAATTTAATGGATCCTTGCTGAATAAAAGTATTAAAAAAAAATTGCACATACCTGAAACATCTTAATAGTATAGTGTATATGCTAATGAATTTTAATGATAATTATGAGTACATACTATAAATGTTCTCAAAATTAGGGTTTTCATAAAAAAAACGTTTCAATTGTGTTTATTTTAATGTGAATTTGTTGCGAACAGAAAATAGTGAAATTAAGACCAAATTCCAGTGAAATGCCATATTTTCAATCCTCTATGATGCCTGAAAGTCCATCATTATGTGTATTTTGATGCAAAGTCCATCATTATGTGTAGTTCAGTTTCTCTGCAGATGATGTTGTTGTAGGATATGCATCTAAAATACACAGTTGAATTTGCAGTTACAATGTGTCTCCTTCCATTTGTTTTTGTAAAAATAATATAATTTTTGTTACTTACTGAGTGGTGAAGAACAGGGCAATTTAAAAAGTAAAAAACATTGTAAGAAAGAAATCATTTACCTGCTGAGAGTATGTTGACAGTCTGTGTAGTTGGATAGCTGAACTCTAGAAGATCAGTAATGAACCATCTTTTTTAGAGTGTAGCCTCTCTTAGTAACCCTGATAGCACACATACATCTCAGAGACGTCTATTTGACATCTGCATTTACATCTGCAAAACATCTATTGGACGTTTTCTATCAGATGTCAAATAGACATCTATTAGAAGTCTTTAAGATGTTTATTATTTAGAATGTATGTAAAACTGACATCTTACATATGTCTGCCAGACGTTTGTGCTATCTGGGAATAAATAAGTAATATTTAAAAAACATTAACCATATTGATTATAAATTCAGTGTCTCTGAGGGTGTTGATAGTCTGTGTTGGATCTCTGAGCTCCAGAAAATCAGTAATGAGATGCTTTGACAGTTACAGATTTGAAAAACAAAAGGCTGGGAATAAAGAACCCTAAACTAAACACAAAGAACCATTTCTTCAGGATGCTATGGTTCTAAAAAAGAAGTTACTACATGTAAAGAACCATTTTTTCACTTTCTTTAGAACTGTTTACTAAAAGGTTCTTTAGGGAACCAAAATTGGTTCTTCTACGGCTCAATGGCAAAAACTCCCTTTTGGACCCTTTAGTTTTACTTTGGGTCATTGAGTTCTACATCTTTTAGGAGGCCTTGCAGTAAAATACAGTACAGTTGGTGAAATATTTGGAGTAATAAGAGTGTAGTAATGCAGAATGTTGTCCGCCTGTTGCTGATATCTCAAACCCTGCAGCTGTTCATCCACCCCCGTCAACAGCTGTGAATATATTCCAATGCTGACCTCACCATTGACCAAAATGGCTTATCTTTGTTATCATGTTTATATCTCAAAGATTTCAGAAATTGATTGTAGCTGTTAAAGCGTTGTGAGGTTTTTGAGAGCTCATGCCTCTTGTGATCATGCTATTGGCCAAAATCTAGCATAATGGGGATTCCTTAAGAGAATAGTTTACCTCAGAATGCAAAACATCTACTCATCATGCTCACTCTTATGATGAACCTATCCACCTTTTTCTTCCTGTAAGAGTAGGCACCGCCATTTGTAAATTTTATGGGTCTGGCTTCCAGTCTAATCTGCATCCAGCTATTTTTAGTTTAGCTGCTTGATAATGTAAATTGGTATGTCTTACCATGTTATTTTAATGTATTATATTAATTATAAACACACTGGTTTGTAGTGCAAATAGTTTTACCATTTACTGCACGTTGTTATTCTTCTCGTTATTGTCCTATAGCAGATAATAAACCGGAAGTCTCACCCATAGGCTTACTTAGGGTAGGTTGTTTCTGTTTGTTGAGCACAAAAGGAGTTGTCTGCACTCAATGAAAGTGGATTGTTATCAATAGTTGCCCAAAAAAAGCTAAAAAGTACCTTTAGTTGAAGCAGTCTGTCCTCCTTAGTGTGATCAGTGTCCAAAAACGTACTGTATGTCATCACTGTGTTGTCGTTGATTAAAGGTGCAGTATGTAAGACATCAAGCGGTTGAAATGGCTACTGCAGTCCAAATTCCAAACATTAGATAGGACCATTTCCACCGCTTTCTCGCACTCAGACTCAACGCTCACGTGGGTTTGCCAGATTGAGGACACGCAACTAGCCTTGTACTGTAATTTGATGAGTTGATTTACTGTGTTTTAATGTTCCTTTGCTCATAAATCATTGTGCAGTATGTAATATTGCCAGCTAGTGGTTGAAATGGGTGCAATTCCGTCCCAGAATCTGCCCGAAATGCACATTATTACAGTTATGTAAACATAACATGTTTTCTAATAACATATTAACATATTATGTTATTTTTTGGGATTAAGAAGAGTCAAAAACTTACATACAGCACCTTTAAGGGAAAAAAATATATATACTAAAAATCATTATTGAAAAAAAGAAAATTGAAATAAAAATTAAATATTAACATAACCTAAAATTAAAAATGTTATTGTTAAAAAATTAGAAACAGTATTAAAATAGTATTTTCTTGTTTGTTTTATTTACTACTTAATGAAGATTCACATAATGTATACTACCAGTCAAATGTTTTTGAAAGGTAATATTTATAATGTTTTTTTTTTTTAAAGAATTCTCTTCTGCTCACCAAACCAGCATTTATTTAATCCAAAGTACAGCGAAAACAGTAAAATTAAATATTGAAATATTTTTACTATTTAAAATAGCTGTTTTCTATATGAATATATTTTAAAATGTAATTAATTCCTGTTATTTTAAATTTTTAGCATCATTATTTTAGTCACATGATCCTTTAGAAATCATTCTAATATTCTGATTTGCTGTTCAAAAACATTATTATGTTGAAAACAGTTGAGTAGACTTTTTTTCAGGATTCTTTGATGAATAGAAAGTTCAGAAGAACAGCATTTATCTGAAATAGAAAAATCAGTAAATCAGCATTAGAATAATTTCTGAAGGATCATGTGACACTGAAGACTGGAGTAATGATGCTGAAAATGAATAGCTTTGATCACAGGAATAAATTACATTTCAAAATATATTCAAAAAGAAAAGAGTTCTTTTAAATAGGTAAAATATTTCACAATTTTGCTGTTTTTTGATTTTAAATTAAATAAATGCAGGCTTGGTGAGCAGAAGTGAATTCTTTGAAAAATATGAAAAAATATTTAAAAGCTAAATAAAATCTTTATAATTTTAATATTAAAAAACAAAATTGCTAAAACTTAACCTGAAATAAAAAAAATAAATAAATAAACAAAATATAAATAATTAAAATACAAAAATGAATTTAAAAAGACAATAAAATATAACATTAAAATGAAAACTGAAAATATAAAAATAATAGCTCATTTAAAATATTTCAAAACATTAATAGTATACAAATAGTATTCATATTTTGAATGTTGTATTTTCTTTTCCATTTTAAATTTAGTTAAAGTTTTAGTAATTTTGTTGTGTTTTTGCCATTTTTATTAATTTTTGTTTTATGTTAATCTATGAAGTTTTTTGTTCATTTTTGTTTCAGTTTTAGTTATTTTAGTATTATTTGCATTTTTAGATCAACTATATTTTTTTCATCATAAGGCTAGCTGTTTCTCATTTTCATTTCTCATGTAGGCTACATTAGATCCTTAGAGTAACTTGGCCATAATGAAAAAGCAAAATCCAATCTAATTCATTTAAACATACTGAGACCCATTCAAAACACATTTGACTGAAGAACAGTGAAGGTGTTTTAAAGAAGAACTGGGCTTTAAAAAGCTTCAAATTTGCCCTTGATCTACTGTATCAGTGATGGTGCATGTTAGTTGTTAAGCAGATCACAAAATACCTTCAGTCATATCATTTTTATCTCTAACCTCTTTACTGTTTGTGGTTCTGCTGCTTCTTTTAGTTTGAAGTAAGATTATATAAAACCCATCAGCATCTACTCGTAAACAAACTTGACTTATTTTTGTCCAATAGGGCCCAAGCTGACCGCATTCTCACCTATGTCATCTCAACAAAGCCTCTTTTTATCTCATCTGTGCCGTTCTCCATGGCAGCGAGACATAACTGAGATGATTTTAGGCGGGATATACGCAATGAGTGCGCCATCACACCGGATACACATCCCCGGGCTTCTGTGCTGTACAGATCTCAATTGTTTAACACATGACTGATTGGATCTACATTTATCTCCAAATGCCCGCAAGCAGGGACTAAAAGCAGTCTGAGAAACTCTCCGCCTGACTGTGGTGCATGCTGTGTTTTGACCCATGCGTTATTTTTTTACATTTTTTTTTAGCTAATCGGTTTTAAACTGCATTTTTTAACCACGACATTATGATGTTTTGGAAGTGTTATTCACACTAATATAAGTAGTTCAGTGCAGGTATGCTTTGCTAGTTGTTGTTGGCAGAGTTATATCAGTGGCACCAGATGGCTGATTTGCTTCTTGCTGCTATAATGGCCTGATTTCAGCTCTTAAATGCTCTAGTTAAAGTATTAAATAAGAACTGAATCACACTGGTTTACACATGACCCAATTCAGTGGGAAGTATAATGACATTTTCAGCAGTCTCAGACTGGTGTGGTCTCAGTTATAAGGGTCTGAGGGTTTTTGACTGGCGCTGTATCAATTATTGTAATTCAGGTATTAGACATGGCTCATTTTAGTATGTCTTTATGGGGAGAACTGTACTTTTCATTTAATTTCAGCCTTAGTGTTAGTTATTTTAGTATATCAAAATTTCATCAAATTAAGATATAATATGCAATATTATCTGCAATATAATAACTAGTTTTAAAATAAATACTTTTATTGTTGTGGTTATTTTTTATAAAATTATTCAGCTGAAATCACAAATGTATGGAATAATAAAAACATTATTTTTAATATTAATTTATTAATTAATTTATTTATTTTTATTTTCAAGTTTTAGTAATTTTGTATTTTTTTTTCCTTTGTATTAGCTGATTTTTCAGTTTTATTTTTATTCAGTTTGAGTTATTTTAGTAGGCTATATGAAAATTTTGCCAAAATCAGATTTTTCTACATAATACTAAAATAAAATATTACTTTTTTCCCCCGAAATAGTTGTTCAGCTAAATGCACAAATGTTCTTTTTTAAATCACTTAGTCAATAATAAAAACATATTTGTAATCATTTGAAATCTGTAATTTTCATTTCCATTTTAATTTTAAAGTTTTAGTAATTTCATTGTTTTTTTCCTTTGTATTTGTTGATTTAATTTTTTTATTGCAGTTGTAGTTTGTTATTTTAGTATATGAACATTTATTTTTAAAAAACAATTCTTCCTGTACGTAATACTAAAATAAAATATGAAGCATTTTTTGAAACAATTCTTCAGCTAAATGTACAAATGTATGTTGTTTTTTAAATCATATAGTCAATAATAAAAACATTATTTTTTTATAATATGAAATGTATAATTTTTCCATTTTAATTTTCAAGTTTTATTAATTTTGATCTTTTCCTTTGTATAGTTGATTTTTATTTTTTATTTCAGTTTTAGCTATTTTAGTATATCAAAATTGTGCCAAAATCCATTTAATAAATAAATACTCTTGTTGTTTTTGTTATTTATTCTGTATAATACTAGTATACTAAGCATTTTTTCAAAAAAAAAAAAAAATAATTGTTCAGCTAAATGCACAATTTTACGTTCTTTTTAAAATCACTTAAGGAATAATAAAAACATTATTTTTAATCAGTTGAAAATTACATTTTAATTTTAAAGTTTTAGTAATTTTGTTGTAATTGTTCCTTTGAATTTGTTTATTTTTATTTCAGTTTTTCAAATAAATAAATACTTTTTTTGTTATTATTATTATTTTCTGCGTAATATTAAAATCAAATATTATGCATTTTTACAGAACAACTGACTGCAATTTAGCTAAATGCACAAATTAAACTTTTTTTTTTTATCATATATTCCGTTTGCAGACCCACCAGACCATAGTGTACGTCAGTTTTCCAGCGGGACACATTAAAGGACGTGTACCCTTGTCCCTCCATCCTGATGCCGCAGATTTGGCTTTTAGAAACCGAAAGGGGGAGCCATTCCACAAAACCTACAAACCTACCTTTTCTTTTACAGCACTTGAGAAGACTCCAGTTTTTTAGAAATTTGTTTCAAGTAAATTAGAGATATAAAAACAGAAATAGTGTATATAATCATAAATACGCTTTTCAAATGTGCTTACTGCACGTCAATGTCCCCCATTCAGGTGAATGGTACGCTCCAGTGGATAGGGAGAGACCGTCCCGCATCTAGCGGCTGTATTCAGTGAGCGGTTGCAGTGTGGTGGGCAGGGCCCCGGACCTGGGCCCCCCTCTTTTTCTATCTTTAGTTTTCACAGCTGAGATCACACATTTCAGTCGGAATAGCGTATTTAATCAATAATCGATGGTATTACTCGTTTAATTGAGCTCAACTGTTTGTTATTGACCAGATTTAAAGGGCCACTGCGTTCGGGTGTGTTCACAACTGGGAGTTCCTCTTTTTCACGCGTCCTTTTTGGACCCTGTAATGGAATGACTGACTGCAAACCATGAACAAAATGGAGAACAAGGCTCTAGAGAACAGCTTTGAAGAAAAACTGACGCTGTCAGACAAAGGTAAGCACAACTGAAAATAAAAAAGGGTACAACGTGTCCATGAAACCCTGAATAAACGCAGGGTGGTCGCAGGACGCAGAATTTGTAATATACGCGCATATTTTCAGTCATGTCAATGTGTTTATATTTTGTATGAAACTATTATTATGTTAAAACGTGTTTATTTAGTTTTCTATGCCACCTGTCATTAAAAAAACAACAAAAGTAGCGGTCCATATAACGTTACGCGTGACCTGGATAACGGCTTTTCGCATTTCAGTGAGCAAAATTATCGGCATGTAATGTCAACACTCTGAAACTGCTGAACCTAACATGGTCATGGCAGTATATTCGTTTATATGATTTGTTTGATTATTACTATAGCCTATTTCCACGAGAAAAGCATCCGAGCGTTTATATATTAAGAGGTTTCGCGTATTTAGGCGCAGTACCGGTGTGCGCAAAACAGACATGCGCATGTTTAATTACCGGCTACCTGTCTATTACAATCCTTATTCAGCACCAAATGAAAGCCCACAGGTTTTTCGTTTTTGCCATCATGAGTAACCCTCTTATTGCCTAATGATAGAGCACTAAATGTGATCATGCAGTTAGCAAAATACATATTGTTTGCCAGTTAAAATATTTTAAGCATCCCTAAGACAAGGTTAATTTTCTTGATAAGCATTTTTGACAGTTTGGTAAAAATAAATTGTTAAATATTGATTTAGTTTCTCAAGTGAACTAAAGAATTATTGTTGTAAAGAGTTTCAGAGTTTCAATATATAATATTAAATAAAAAATATCTTATATTTGTGACCCTGGAGCACAAAACCAATAGGTTTTTAAATGGAGATTCAGACAGGTTTGTTACAATGGTTGGCATACAACTATTTGAAAATCTGGAATCTGAGGGTGCAAAAAAAAATCTAAATATTGAGAAAATCACCTTTAAAGTTGTCCAAATGAAGTTCTTAGCTATTCATATTACTAATTACTAATAATCTAATATATTTACAGTAGGGAATTTACAAAATACCTTAATGAAACATGATCTTTACTTAATATCCTAATGATTTTTGGCATAAATGGGAAAAAACATTTTAACCGATACAATGTGTTAGCTATTGCTACAAATATACCCATGCTACGTATGACTGGTTTTGTGGTCTAGGGTCATGTTTATTAATATTGACTATAGACAAACATACTGATTGTTAAAATTGCATTGCAGACGACTTAAGGCTGTTCTGTGCCTTCTCAAAATTCTGTTTAAAGTCATAATTCTGCATAAAACCTAGACTAAATTATCCTTGTTCTCATCCCAGAATACTTCATGAAGGTGCAATGCTGTGTAAATGCATTAATGACACTTCTGATCAGCATTAACCTCAGACACCTATGCCACTTCAGAAATGCTTCTGTACCACTTTTGCAATAAAGATTTGATGTTGGTTCATTAATTGTGCATGGGATCATATTTAAAATGTATTCTGTAGTAATGTTTAGAGGGCTTGAAGCCCAGAGGTTGCAGGTTTAAATCCCATGAGGCATAACTCATGATCTACAGCTATTGTGTCCTTGAGCAAGGCATTTAACCTCAGGCTAGTTATAATGCAATGTAAGCTGCTTTGAATGAAAGTGTCTTCTGAAATAGGATGCAATCCCTTTGGTTTTACTGGAGTCCTCTAATAAATTACCTCTAACAGCAAGGTCAAATGCTGCCTCCAGATGTGTCGTTGCAGATAGAGCAATGTCAGTAGATTTGTGTGTGGTATGCTAAGGAAACATCTAGTCGTTATCTTACGAGATCTTAGTTTGAGCACATTCCTGTCTTTTGGTATTTGTAGTTTTGAATCAGGCTGCTCTGAACTGTAAAAATGCACTAAAATAGGAGGAAGCGTGTAAATGCATTCCTATGTGATGACTGTTTTAAAGACAGACCTCCTTTTCAACTCTGTTGACCTGGGCCAGTAAACTACAACCTAGCAAACCCCCAGAACATCTTAGCAACCATAATGATTAGTATTACACTGTAAAGTACCTTTAATGTTAAACTAATCTGCCATTCTTGTGGCAGATAACCTCATTCCTTCTTTTTTAAAAGTTCCTCCCACATTTTATTCTTGTATCAGTTATTCACATCCTGTGAATGCAAAGCTGGTTGCAGATCGGTGGCAGCTGTATGCCTCACACCTTGGGCCATTTGAGTCACAGACACCAGTGTGGCATTATTATCAGCTCTGATGGAGGCCTAGTTCTGTAGCCTGAGGCTCAGAGAGCTAGAGAGAGAGACAGGTCAGAGAATCCTCTGTACAGCAACATTGATTGCTTTGTAGTGAGTGTTTTGGGCACAGGACCAAGATTCTCCAAGACTGAACTTGTTCAAAGGGACACTGTTTCCCCATCACAGATGAGTCCCTACAAAGACTATCAGGTTTTCTCTCTCACACACTGCAACATTTTCTGTACGCTGCACATACTATAGGATTTTGGTTGATAACAGAATTTGATTTGTACGTAAAGATATCAAGAACCTAGAAGGTTTTAGAGTCTTATGCCATCGTAGGCCATGAAGCGTTTTATTTTTATTGTTCACTCTTAAAAATAAAGGTGCTTCACGATGCCATAGAAGAACCGTTTTTGTCTAAATGGTTTGATAAAGAACCTTTCTGTTTCACAAGGTTCTTTGTGGGAAAAGAAGGTTCTTCAGATTATAAAAGGTTAATAAAGAGATGGTTCTTTAAAGAACCTTTGACTGAATGGTATTTTGTAGAACCAAAAATGTTTCTTCTATGGCATCGTTGTGAAGAAACTTTTAACCTGAACTGTCGCTCAGTGGGACGTCCTAAGTTTACTTCACTATTTTACAAATAAATCCTAATCTAATTATGACAAACTATATATTGTTGGAAAGGTCTAGGACTCCTAAATAGATATTTTACATTTTTTTGTGCTACAAATTATGTAGGAAAAGTAATAGAATAATTTATGACAAGAGTCAAAAATCTACTTCATAACAGGAGTTTTGACCTTTGTCACAAAAATACTTTCTCCCTATCACGTTTTAGAAATCATAAGAAATTATATATGAGTTAAAAAGTTAAAATCTCAAAATTCATCCTTTGAAAACCGTTTTAAAATCAGACATTGCATTACCATGGAAAATGTGCATCAAAATCATATTGCAAAATGTTTTCATTCATGAATTATAAAATGTAAGTTTCAATACTGCATTTTCACATCTATGTTCAAAAATGGGAGAGACAGTTAAAGGGTTGCTTTATAGTTTTATATTACGGTATGGTTATATACTTCAAATCAGCAGAATTTGAAATGTTTATACACATGTATTTAAACTGATAGTTCACACAAAAAATCTAATTATGTCATTAATTACTCACCCTTATGTCATTCCAAACACATAAGACCTGAACATAAAGTTCATTTTTGTAACACAAATGATAATATTTTTGATGATATCCAAAAGCTTTCTGACCCTGCATAGACAGCAACACAACCGAAGCATTTTATGGCCCAAAAAGGTAGTAAGGAAATTAGTTAAAATAGTTCATGGGACATCAGTGGTTCAACCTTAATTTTATGAAAATACGAGAATACTTTTTGTGCGCAAAGAAAACAAAAATAACAACTTTATTCAACAATTTCTTCTCTCCTGGGTCAGTCTCTGCTGCAGTTCACCAGAGTACCACAACCACAGTTTTAACAATGTCCTTATAGCTTTCTGGGCCATAAAACATTTGAGTTGTGTTGCTGTTTATGCAGGGTCAGAAAGCTCTAAAAATATCTAAATTTGTGTTCCGAAGATGAACGAAGGTCTTACAGGTTTGGAACGACATGAGGGTGAAAATTAATGACAGAATTTAATATTTGGGTGAACTATCCCTTTAAGTTGCACAGCCATAGCTGCAAAGCCAAAATGTCAGTGTTTTAAGAAGAAAAGGGTACTTTGCTGAACCTTAAGTGCTGCAGAGAACCATTAAAAAGCCTTTTTTTTAAGACTAGGCCTTAGATGAGAAAGGGTTTATTTCCTGTGGGATGGAGTTATTGTTCAAGCTGAAGGCTCTTGTCTGTGTTAGTAATGCATGACGTGGATATTCTCATTCTCAGACACTCAGAGCCAATGACGGAATATTTCCTGTTTTTTTCTCCAAGAGGTCTTGGAGGTTTGGAAATTTCGATATCTGGCCAAAGTGGCCAGCTCAGCAGACTGCATAGGATTATTGCAACAGGTCTTAACTTAGAATTTCATAATAATATTACCCAACAGACTTCTATAATAAAAATAAACATGCTTTCCAAGCTTTACTTCTGCAAAACTAATAACCTACAAACCCACTTGAGCTGTATCTTAAACTGTTGTTAATCGCCAAGGCTTTGCCATAATAAATATAGATCCAAGAATCCCCATTTTCACTTCTGCTTTCAGTGGAAAATATGAGCAGATTGTGGCATATGACCACGCTTGTATGAGTTTGTGGTTCAAACATCACGGCAGTCGGTGTTGTCCACGAGTAATCGTGACTGTTTTCACCATAATGTCGTTATATACAAGTAGACCAAGTAATGAGAGAGGATGACTTCTATTTTTGGAGGTATCTTTGGCAAGAGCTCTGTGTCATAACCGTGTGGGAAGACGGAAAAGGAAAGGGAGGAGGAAGGAGCAGAGAGAGGAGGGAAGCAGCAGCATGGAAGGATTTCATTTGGATGTGAGATGTTTGTTTCCAGAAGCCTGAATCTGAAGTTTTATGTGGGCGGAAGAGCAACAAAATGAGAGGAAAAAACGAGAACTTGACAGTGTGTTAAAAATCTGCCTGGAAACAGCTTGGATTGTGGTGATAGATGAGGAAAGATATGCTTAAAATAAGATTTATTTGCTGAATTTTTGTCATTATAGGATCTTGCAGATCAACATTTTGGTTTCTAGGCTCTTTAAATCACTCATATATAGATCCACACCTTTTCTACAGTGTTTAGTGCAATATTTCTTGGTTTATTATAAGTTATCCATATAAAGACCTCAAAGTTATCCACTAGAATGATTTGTTTCTTACAAAAGCACAGCTTTTTGCTTTACAAGATTAAGTTGATGGACTGGAGTGATGTGGATTACTTGTGGACTGTTGTGGTGTTTTATCAGCTGTTTGGACTCTCATTCTGACGGCACCCATTCATTGCAGAGGATCCGTTGGTGCGCATGTGACGTAAAGCTAAATTTCTCTGAATCTGCTCCCATGAAGAAACAAAAAACTCAGCATATTTTCATTTCTGTGTGAACTATTCCTTTAAGCACCAACAGACAGACGATGAAGTCATTTTAAGTTGGAGAAACACCATAATTTGGCAGTTCTTTCCACTCCAAGCCTTGTTTACCCAAAACCTCAAAATGATGGCGTGCACTAATGTTTTAGATCTCAGAGGCATTCTTTTTCAACTGACAGTGTGCACCTTGAAATTAGAGAGTAATCATCTTAATCTGCAGTTCTGCTTCCATAATGAGGTGTGGCGTCTGCAGGGCCGTGGAAGTCAGGATCTAGTTTTTGTTGGCAAAACTGTTTTGTCGCGGCAGCCGAAATGTAAACAAAGCGAGAATTTGTGTGATTAGATCACGTCTTCACTGTTGCACAATGACTGTGTCTTGGCGGCAGGAAAACAGTGGAAATCTGTCTCCGTCTTACGTAAGCAGGGCGTGTGAATTCCTTTGGAGTCGGAACATGAAAAAACAGGATCCCCTCAAGGACAAACTATTTTAAATGAAGATGAATGAATATTGTGTTTACCAACATGCAGATATGAAAATGAGGTCAAACCTTGAATAATTTCTGAATGATGCATCTCATTGTTTGTGTGCTGAGGTTAAATGTGCAAATTTATGCAGAAATGCTGCTAATTTTTCTGTAATTAGACACAACGTTAAATGCCCAGGGTCTAGTTTCTATTATATTCAAGCCTGTGGCATTCTAGCAAAGTTTACTCAGCACTTTTAGTTTATAGTTTCAGTGGTGTGATTTCTTCCATCCTTTCCGCAGACCAAAAGAGGTTTTCAGACTTAAGTAGATCCTGTAAGCACATTAGACAATTTCCTAAACCTCTGCAGAAGCATTTAAAGGTCTTGCTGTTGCAATATATGAACTTTTTTGGCTTTCTTGAAGTTTCGTCTTTATAAAAGAGAAGAAAAGTAAACTGGTCTGTGGGCTCTGTTTATTTTTTGACTCCTCGTCTACAGGGTTAGTGGTCTTAGGAAGTATGTAGAATCAGCAAAATGTGGTTGGTGAGGCTCCAGTGTGCTTGGACTATACAGTTGAAGTTAAAAGTTTACATAACACCTTGCAGAATCTGCAAAATGTTAATTATTTCACTGAAAAAAGAGGGCTCATAAAAAATGCATGTTATTTTTATTTAGTACTGACCTGATTAAGATAATTCACATAAAAGATGTTTGCATATAGTCCACAAGAGAAAATAATAGTTGAATTTATTAAAATGACCCTGTTCAAAAGTTTACATACCCTTGATTCTAAATACTGGGTTGTTACCTGAATGATCCACAGCTGGGTTTTTTTTGTTTGTTTTTGTTTAGTGATAGTTGCTCATGAGTCCCTTGTATGTACTATACAGTTAAACTGGTCTCACAAATCCTTTGGTTTTTCAGCAATTTTGGGTATTTGAACCCTTTCCAACAATGACTGTATGATTTTGAGATCCATCTTTTTACACTGAGGACAACTGAGGGACTCATATGCCACTATTACAGAAGGTTCAAACGCTTGCTTCAGAAGGAAACACAATGCATTAAGAGCTGGGAGTGAAACCTTTTTGAATTTAAAGAATGTCTTCTGTAAGTATCTTCTATAGCTTCTGAAAGGCAGTACTATAAAATATTATATTTAGGCAAAACAAGAAAAATGTACATGTCTTCATTTTGTTTAAAAGTTTACATTCCTTGCTCCTAATGCATCATTTTTCCTTCTAAAGCGTCAGTGAGCATTTGAACCTTCTGTAATAGTTGCGTATGAGTCCCTCAGTTGTCCTCAGTGTGAAAAGATGGATCTCAAAATCATACAGTCATTGTTGGAAAGAGTTTAAATACAAAAATGCAGAAAAACCAAAGAACCTGTGGGACCTGAAGGACTTTTTTGAAGAACAGCGGGCACTGTTCAATAACAAGGGACTCATGAACTATCACTAAACAAAAAATATGTTATTCTAATCCTATAGGTCTAATCCTGTGCTATTTGTACTGCTGCTTTTACATTTGAATGTTCATTTTGTAAGGTAAAGGTGAAAATGCTCCTTAACATCAAATCAAATGTATTTATTTCAGTTTATTTCTGACCCTGGTTTGTATATGTTGAACACAGTATGTGTTAGTGTCAGATGCTGTTGTTTAGTGTATGTTAAGGCTGTTAGTATGAACTTTGTGTGGTGCACATATGAAGTCTCATTTGGTACCCCAGCAGCTGTAGCCATCACTGTAGCTTTGACTAGAGACGTGTGTGTGTCAGAAAGAGAAAACAGTCGTTAACATGTGTTTGTGTGTGTGTTCACACACCCGTCCATCGCCTGTCCCGCTCCAGCGTGGTCACAGGACTGGTCTGCTAATATTAGCGTCACAGCTGCGTGGGCAGGCTTGTATCCCTTTGCTCAACATTACTGCCCTATAACACTAATCTAGAAACAGCATTGCCACACCTTAGACTGTTTCAGCAGCCGTAATATAATCTAAAACAGATGCTGAGCAATTGCTAAGAGAAACATCTATTAGGACATAATGTGCAGAAAGAGAGTGTTCGCAGCTTGTGTTGTGTCACAGAAGGCGGTTCCTGCTGGGAATGAGTCACATGACTCACATTTTCTTGGATTCTTTCCCTGATGTTCTCTCATCTGCTTCTGTTGACCTTCAAAATGAATCTTCTGTCGCTGTAGCAAGCCACATTAACACTTTTCCCCCCAAGTGTGTCTGAACAGACCTGATGGTATTTATAGACGCAGTCATATGATGAGAGTAATATTAGATGCTCTTCACAGAGCGCTGCCTGGTCATCGGTTTATATGTTTTAAATATCGAGTCATGGTGATTTGGCTAGGTGGTGTCATTTCCGCTTTCATCTTGGCTTAGTCAAGGACGCAGGTTGTCCGTCCTCCGTAAAGTGACCTCAGTGTCTGTTGACTCCAAATGGAAGGACTGTGCAGGAAAATCCTCCTAAACATGCAGCTTTTCTCTCTGTTTGGCTGCATTTAGACAATTACTTTTTATTTGACAGGTATGTTACTCTAAAAGCAGTTTATTGCGGGGTGAGTCTGGAGTAATTTGATGTTTCTGAAGTAATTTGTTACTCATCTTAAAGTTTAAAGGAAGCATTTGGCCATTAGATTCATTCTTTTTTGCTGGTTTTCAGAATTTTTAAAGGGGACTTATTATGCAAAAATCACTTTCATAAGGTGTTTGAACACAGTTGTGTGGCCTCAGTGTGAAAACAACCAGCCTATAATGGTAAAAATCCACCCACTCATTTTTTTTATAATCCCAATAAATCATAAACAGTCTCTCTGAACATGCGATTCCAGATAGTTTTATCCCTGTCTGTGTAATTTATAACTGGACAAAATTATTGGCACCTTGTCAAAATTGTAAGAAATAATTGCTTTTCAAGCATGTGATGCTCTTCTAATTTGTATTTAGACACATCTGTGGCAACAGGTGTGGGCAATATAGTAATCACACTTGCAACCAGTTAAAAGTGTAAAGAGTTGGCTGTGGATTTGAGAGAAAAAAATGTGGAAAAACATGGACAATCTCAAAGCTACAAGTCCATCTCCAGAGATCTTAATGTTGCTGTGTCCACTGTGCGCAATATCATCAAGAGGTTTACAGCCCATGGCACTGAAGCTTACCTCCCTGGACGAGGACGGAAGAGCAAAATGAATAAAAAATTACAACAAAGGATTGTTCGAATGGTGGATAAAGAACCCAGATTAACTTCCAAACAAATTCAAGCTGATCTGCATACACAGGGTACAACAGTATGAGCTTGCACTGTCTGTCGCTATCTGAATGAAAAAGGACACTATGGTAGGACACCACTGCTGACACAAAGACATAAAAAAGCAAGACTGGAGTTTTTTAAAATTTATGTGACAAAACCACAATCCTTCTGGGAGAACGTACGGTGGACAGATAAGACAAAAGTAGAACTTTTTGGTAAAGGACATAATGGCGCCGTTTACAGAAAAAGAAATGAGGCCTTCAAAGAAAAGAACACAGTCCCTACAATCAAACATGGTGGAGGTTTAAAGATGTTTTGGGATTGCTTTGCTGCTTCTGGCTTTGGATGTCTTGACGGTATCATGAAATCTGATCTGGGGTGCAACATAGTGGCCAGTGTCAGAAAGCTGCGTCTCCACCAGAGGTCATGGGTCTTCCAGCAGGACAATGACCCAAAACACACTTCAGAAAGCACTCAGAAATGGTTATAAACAAAGTGCTGGAGAGTTCTGAAATGGCCAGCAATGAGCCCAAATCTGAATCCCATAGAACACCTGTGGAGAGATCTCAAAACACCAGTTGAGAGAAGGCATCCTTCAAATCTGAATGACGTGGAGCAGTTTGCAAAAGAAGAGTGGTCCAAAATTCCAGTAGAGAGGTGTAAGAAACTCATTTATGGTTTTAGTTGATCAGCAATTGATTTCAGTTATTTTTTCCAAAGGGGGTGCTACCAAATATTAAGTTAAGGGTGCCAATAATTTTGTCTAGTCCATTTTTTGGGTTCTGTGTGGAATTGTATCAGATTTGACTTTTCTGTTTTTTGTGTGTGTGTGTGTGTGTGTGTGTGTGTGTGTGTGTGTGTGTGTTGTTCCAATGCAAACAAAAAAATAAACGTGAATACCAAAACATTTAAAACTGCAACAATTTTCTGTCAGAATTGCAAGGGTGCCAATATTTTTGGCCATGACTGTATAAGGCTGAATAACGCAACTGAGAGTTTCTGACATTTTAAGAGCCTGAGATTGTCCTGTTTCGTTTTTTCAGCACTTGAAGCTCTGCCCTCTTCTGAAAAGGGGGCTGTGAGCACCAGCTCATTTGCAGTTAAAGAAAAAACAGTGCTCATAGTTTTGGCTCATACCCTAAAAGTGGCAATTTTAACAAGCCATAAAAACCTACATGTTGGGTATTTTGAGCTAAAACTTAACATACACACTCTAGGGACATCAGACTTTTTTACCTGTTGTAAAACCGGGCATAATAGGTCACCTTTAAGCCGTTTTATACTGCAGTGTCAGAGAGACGTCACCCTTGATACTTCTGCAGGATAAGCTCTGTTTTACATATTTGCATCAGTCCTCTTCTGCTTCAGTGCACACAGAGACAGCTACACTCCTGTCATGCTTTTTCACATTTTTGTGGGTTTATTTGTGAGAAAATTTTGCTGTCTGAGATAAATTTTGGGAAAATCTGCAGGAAAGGTACTATACTAACTTGGATAAAACTAATATCAGGTAATATAATTTATTGAACCTTTTTTTGTTTATATAATATATAGACAAAAAAAGGTTAAATCAATTATAAATTAAATATATTATATGTAATTATTCTTAATTTACTCACCCTCAGGACATCCGACATGTAGATGAATTTCTTCATGAGAACAGATTTGGAGAACTTTAGCATTACATTACTTGCTTACCAATGGATCTTCTGCAGTGAATGGGTGCCATCAAAACCAGAGAGTCAACTGATAAAAACATCACAATTATCCACAAGTAACCCACACCATTCCAGTCAATCAATTAGGAATTAATAAGAAACAAATCTATAAGTAAAAAAGTATTTTCTCTGTTGTCCTCTCACTTCAAAATCCACCAATATAATTGTAAAGTCATCTTTTGGCCTGTTGATCAGCACTTGATATGTGCATATTTCTGTCCTGATTCAGACGAGACACCTTTTTTACTGGAGAAAGTGATATTATGTATAGAAGACTTGCTTGAGGTTAAAAATGGCTTAGTGTTACATATGTTTATTACAGCGTATCACTTCACAAGATGTAAATTGATGGACTGGAGTCATGTGGATTACATACAGATTATTGTGATGGTATTATCAGCTGTTTGGACTACCACTAGAAAGATAAGTCACTTCGGATAAAAGCATCTGCCAAATGCATACGTTTAAATGTAAAAATAAGACGAATGTTCAGAAATGTGCATTAAGAAAGTAAAAGCATTTCATTTGATTTCCCCATATGCTACTGAAGGCAGCTGCCAAAACATGCGGACGAGTAGATGTAGGTCACTGCACATGTAAACAAAGTCACCGTGTGGACATCCTTCACATCCACACAGACACACACACACACACACACACACACACACACACACACACACTTTAAGCATGTATATTTACATTTGGATGCTCTTTCCATTAAACCTACATTACAGGGCAACTTTAATGTAGATTGATAAAATCCCTTAATGCCGCTTATCTCATCTGAGGCTTTGCTAAAAAATACCACCATGAAAAATACAAAGAACTGTTTTTTGCATGTTCTCACATATATGCTATAAAATATAATGTCTTATTTTACCCTGAATAAGCTGAAGCTGTTTATTGATGCTAAATGATCAATCTCAATAATCACACCGAACAAACATGAAGTGTCTCAGTAGGAGACAAATTATCGCATGATGCAATAGCGCTTACAGGCAGTGCTATGGTGTAAAACGGCTGCCGTTGTTTTGTTTGTTGTGTCTGTAATTGGGACAACCATTTAGACTGTGTGCTACTCATTTTTTGTGCTATGAGCTGTCTAGTATGAAGAAGAACTTTTATCTGTGAAGTCAGTCTTATCCTATTATCTCACAGTCGTATATCAAGATATGAGCTGTTTCTGACTGTTTCCAGTTGTGCAAATGTCTGACTTCATTGAGTGGGAGAGATGCAGAGGGTTGTTAAAATATTAATGGTGTTTGGATGTTTCGAGCACTCCTCTGGCATACTGTTTGTGTCAGTGCAGATGTGGGTTACCCAGTTTATCCGGCATGTTGATCCGCGAGACAGATTGTTGCTACTCCATTGGACACTTCAGAGGAACCCCAAGAGGCAATTCTGTTGCTGTTCATTGTTCTGTTTTGTATTTCTAGTGCTGTGAATGTGCTTGATTTGGTTTTAAAGATCGTGTTTAGTCTTGTCACATGACAAAGGCTCTAGAATAATACAGATGTTTTGTATTAGACATGTACAAACAGGTGTTATGGTTTAGGTAGCAGTGATTTACTGCAGAGATTTTTATTTGAAAGTAGACAGGCTGTTTTTTATCAGGGCTACTGAAACGCTTAGATCTTTAGAGTGGCAGGAACAGCATACAGTATTCCAGCTTTGTTTAAAACATCAGACATACAGAGTTTCTGCTGTTTATTCATACTCTATCAGAAGTATAACTGCGTCATTCTCAGAAAATGGTGCTACTTGTTGTAATTTTCAGGAAAGTTATTCTCAAACTAATGATTAACATTTACCTCTATAGTATTTTGTTCATGTCTTTCTTTCTTCATTCAAAAGAAATTAAGGTTTTTAAAGGAAAACATTTCAGGATTTTACTCCATAGTGGACTTTGGGTTGAAGGTCCAAATTGCAGTTTCAATGCAGCTTCAAAGGGTTCTACACAATCTCAGCTGAGGAATATGGGTCTTATCTAGCGAAACGATCAGTCATATTCTAAGAAAGTACACATTTATATTCTTTTAACCACCAATGCTCGTCTTGGACTATTCTTCGTGTGACCTTTTTTAACCGAAGTACACAGATGAAGTACCACGCTTGACCTTTCCGTGAAGACGTGTATCGCAGAGCTAGTGCAAGACGAGCATTTGTGGTTAGAAATTTTTATTTTTTACCGAAATAAGACCCTTATTCCTCAGCTGGGATTGTGTAGAGTCCATTGAAGCTGCATTGAAACTGTAAATTGGACCTTCAACTCGTTGGCCACCATTGAAGTCCATTAAAAAATTCTAGAACATTTACCTCAAAAACCTTCATTTCTTTGCGACTGGAGACAGAAAGATATGAGCATCTTGAATGACAGAGGGGTGAGTAAATTATTAGGAAATGTTCATTCTGTAAGTGAACTTCTCCTTTAAAATCTGAATAGATAATTAAGTAAAATCACTTTGTGCTTTGATGTAGTTGATAAGCTAAAATGACAAATTAAAAATTAAAATAACTATTTTATGGAAAGTTAAAAAGAACAGCATTTATTTAAAATGTATATATTTGTGACCCTGGGCCACAAAACCACTCATAAGTAGCATGGGTATATTTATAGCAGTAACCAACAATACATTGGATGAGTCAAATGATTGATTTTTAAAGTAAAGAGTGAAGTAAAGATCATGTTCCATGAAGATATTTTTTGTAAATGTTCTACTGTAAATATATCAAAACTTAATTTTTGATTAATAATATGCATTGCTAAAAACTTAATTTTAAAACAACTTTAAAAGCGATTTCCTTAACATTTAGATTTATTTGCAGCAAATAGTCGTATTTCAGCCAAATATTGTCCTTTCCTAAAAAACCATACATCAACAGAAAGCTTGTTTATAATGATGTATAAATCTCTCCGTTTCAAAAAATGTACCCTTTTGACTGGTATTGTGGTGCTGGGTCACATTTTGTAACATTATAAATGTCTTTACTGTCACTTAAATGCAATGCATCCTTGATAAATAAATGTACGTAACTTTTAAATGAATTAAACAGTGTTGAAAGTCAGAATAAATGGCTAATAATATCCGTAACTAGCAAAAACGATCACATTACAGTCAATACCGTTTGTTCTTTATGCCAAGAAAAACAAATCTATTAAACTAATCAATAGTTTTTTTTTAACTCTGCGGAGGTTAAAGTGGTTAAGCATGTTTGAACCAGTCAGAAAAGATGTATAATTATGTAACTGGCTTAAATATGATATCAGTAGGTTCAAAAGCACTCCAGCTTCTTATCAAACTTTGACCAATCAAATGCTCTCTAGGATCCATAGCGTCCCGCCCCCTACACTATAAATAGTCGCTGAAACTGCGTCTGAAATCGGTCGCTTGTTCACAGAGTTAGTATTTTCTGTACGGTAAATGGCACATAATGCACTATATAGTGGAAAAGGAACGATTCAGACAGTGTAAATATGCTTTCCGTTGGGGCGAATTGGGTTGTGCTTTGTTAAGCGAACTGCAGCAGCAAACACACACTGCTCCGGTCCAGAGACACGATAGCCTGGAGCAGATTATATTGTGAATCGGTGCAGACCACAAAATTGATCAGAACCTTTTGAATTCTACTCAGAATGCTTGCCGGTTAAACACTTCATATGCGTGCTGTTCGGACACGCACGCACTTTTCCAGAGCGCGTACGCCTGAAGCGCGCGCACACTAAAAGCTTGTCAAATAGCGCCTAATTACTGAACTAAGTTATGTATCGTGTCTTTTTACGCTAATACTGTCAAAACACTCAATATAAACACAGTTGCTTATGTCTAAAGTGAAAGTAAACGATTGAGAGAAAAATGGACGCCTGCCTGTATGTTAGAAGCCTGCAGCTCTTAAAGGTACAGCAGACTAATTGTACCAAACATGCTGCCATTAAAGGGATAGTTCACCCAAAATTGTAATACTGTCATTATTTACTCACTTACATGTTGTCCCAAACTTGTATTATTTTTTTTCTTGTGCTAAACACAAAATAATATATTTTGAAAAATGTGGGTAACCATACAGTAGCTGGTCTTGTTATTTAATAATAGAAAAGATCAAATAGTTAATTCAAATTCTTAAACGCTAATGCTAAATACACCTACTGTACCTGAAAAATAAAGCACTGTTTTATTTGTATTGTTTATATGTAATGTGTAACTTTGTTCTTATTTTTTAATAACAAAGATAAAGTAATGACAAAGATTTATATCTTCGCTCACCTTGGCCTAAATATCTGCCATTCTTTTGTATTATTATTATTATTTTTTACTTTTTACTTTGTTACCTTGAAAGGCTTTGTTTTTAAAAAAGGTAAATTAGTTTGGTTGCACTGCTCAGACAACTTGCAAAATAGTAAAACCAACATGACAAAATTGTGAATCGTGATATTTCTGAAAAAAATTGTGATATGATATTTTTGCCATATCACCCACCCTATCACCTAACGCTATTGGCTGTTTCAGTTAAAATAATGTCAACACATAGAATAAGCACTTCAGTGGAGTGCCTTCAGGACACTTACAATTAAATTAGCAATAAAAAGCAATAGGTATTTGTGGCATTTTTATGTGTAAACTGTAGGAAACATCCACTCTGTAGATCTTTGTCTGTCTCTCAATGTCCTTGTTTAGCTCCACTGCCGCTCTCTGATGGTCATGTGCCTGCGTGTGCAGATCTCAGGCGCCCTGTGCCATGTTGTGTTCTGTTGCCATCCACACAGACAGTAGAGACGCATGCCGCACATGCCTGAGGTCCGACTGACCCAGATCCACTGAGCCTTGTGCTCTTCCCTGTTATGGACGTGCCACTGACCCACTTCACACCATTGTGTCTGTTAAATCCTTTCAGCGAGCACATATGCTAATGCAAAAACACAGAACGCGGTGTATTTACAGCTGGGTATTTAAATCATGTCAGGGTTTTCACGGGAATAAACACAAATAGAATCTTGTTAATATGCTAGTTCTTAGATAGGGGTGTGATTACATAGAGAGCATATAGAAGTGTCTGCAGTTAGTTTTCAGTGTAAACATTTTTCACAGATTTAAGAATGAATCTTGAGTTATGAATTTTATAGCACTATAATTTTAGTTCCTGTTTCTATAAAAGTAGTTGTCAAACTTCTGTCTATGCTTATTCTTCTAGCATTAACTAAAACTATTACATGTGTTTTTGTTAATTGAAATAAAGTTAAAATAAAATCAAAGTATTTCATGATAAACTCAATGAAAACATGTACATGTTGCCTTTTCAGGTAAATTAAAAAAATTAGAAACATAATATATACTATTTATTTTTATTTAAGTTTTAAGCTATTTTTTTTTATTTATTTCCAGTTCCAGTAACTTTACTGCTTCAACCTAAACTCAATGAAAATAAAAAATGTTGCCTTTGCTGAAATAAATTTTTCTTCTAATATATATTGCCTTTATTATTATTATTATTATTATTATTATTATTATTATTATTATATAGTCATACTTAAATATAATCAAATGATTTAATACTACTAATAATCCCATAATATAAAAATAATAGAAATAATAATACATTTATTATTAAATATTATTATTAATTTTTTTATTAATTATAATTTTTTTTTAATTTTAGTTAACAGTAAAAACCATTTTTTAATATTGCAATTTAAGTTTTTTATTATTTATTTATTTTTCAGTTTTAGTTTTAATTCATTTAGTTAGTAATAATACAGTTTCAGTTAGTTTGCAAAATAACATTTCAAATTTTCATTAATTTTAGTGTTTAATATTTATATTTTATTTAACTTCAACTTTGTTTCACAAAAATGTTTTTAATAGTTTTGTCTTGCATAGCAACACCTTGGCAGCCACCCACAACACCCTATCATTGTGGTGAATTTTGCTTGCAGAAAACGTAAAGATCTACTTTTCTCTCTATATTTTTTAATCTCCTTTTATGGCTAATGAAGGATTGTGGGGTCTATTTTTACTGTAAGCTAGAGGTGAAATTCGATCTGCTGCAATGGACCTGACAGATATGTGTCTGTGTGGTCAGGAGCCCGTCATGTGAACTTTTATACCCAAACGCAGGTGTCTGCATGTTAGCTGACTGTGGTCAGATGCCCAAATCATCAGGATGAAGATTCCTCCTGGCCTTTTTTTCTGAAACACCAAATGTATTCAGCACAAAGCCTGTCAGGAAGATCTTTCTCTTTATACCCCGAAATGCCAGACCTCTCGTCTCTGTAGTGAGGTTTTCCCTTGCTGTGTCTCAGATGATCTGCCCAGACACGTCCTAAACCCTTTTTATGCTTTAGTCTCGAGTTCTACTGCTGTTTTTATCTCTTTGTCCCACTGCCCAAACATTGCCTCATCCCTGGATCACATGCAATGTTTTTCTTCCTCTTTCAAGCTCACAAAACTTTGGTGTTGACCTCTTTTCCTACATTTTGCATCTTGGGAGGTTTTGTATTTTGTTCCTGTTGCCATGCTGATGGGTAATTAAAGACAGTGTCATCCATTATAATTAGTATTACATTATATTAGTATAAATCATACCACATAATAATAATAATAATAATAATAATAATACATCATCATCATCATATTTAATATAGCATATGTATTCTTATTATATTTGGGAATTATTGTTATTATATAGTCACGCTTAAATCTTTAATCTTTTTACCAAATTATTTAATACTAATAATAATTCCAAAATAATAATAATAATAATATTTAATATAACATATGTATTATTATTATATTTGTGAATTATTATTATTATTATATAGTCATGCTTAAATCTTTAATCTTTTTACCAAATTATTTAATACTACTAATAATTCCAAAATAATAATAATAATAATAATAATAATAATATTTAATATAACATATGTATTCTTATTATATTTGTGAATTATTATTATTATTATATAGTCATGCTTAAATCTTTAATCTTTTTACCAAATTATTTAATACTACTAATAATTCCAAAATAATAATTAAAAAAAAAAAAGTAATAATAATAATAATAATACATATATTATTTATTGGAACTATTATTATTATATAGTCATACTTAAATGTAATGACAGTTTTTGATCAAATTATTTAATACTAATATTAATTCAATAATAATAATAGTAATAATAAATGTATTATTTATTGAAACAAATGTATTATTATTATTATTATTATTATTATTATTATATTTTGGAGTTATTATTGGGACTATATTTTATTATTATTATTATTATTATTATTATTATTATTATTATTATTATATAGTGTCAGTTTTTTGACCAAATGATTTAATACTAATAATAATTATTTATTAATAATAATAATAATAATAATAATAAATTTATTGTTTATTGTAGCAAATAAAAAAAACTATTATTATTATTATGATTACTATTATTATTATTATTATATTTTGTAATTATTATTAGTACTAAAAGGAATTGTAATATTTAAATGTAATAGAAAAAATATTTAAAAATAATAATTATTTTATTTTACAGTACAACTTTAAAATTACAGTAAAAAATTATTTTATATTAATTTAAACAGTAAACTTAATTTCTTTATTTTCAAACATGATACTATTGAGGTTTTATTTTGGCGGTAGAACACAGGGATTCCGTTTTTATTATTTATTTAACCTTTCAGTCATAACTCAGTCAAAATAACCTTGAGTCCCCCTTGTGACCCACTTTTTGTGTTTTTTAAAAACATATGCGAGGTAATTGCAGTAATTCTGTAAACGTCCAGCAGGTCTAAATGCAGTCAACGCATCGTTGGAAATCATAACTACAGAGTTTGCACTTGTTTTTAAATGGAAGATTTGCGTTTGAACTTTTTACTTCGGTGGCCTAAAAGATTTCCTGATACGTTAAATCTCCGTCCTAAATTTGCCTAAATTGTTCTGATAACAAATCAGTGTCTACTTGTGGTATCTCACATCTAACATGCTTTATGCACCAGCCTAATTACTTCTGTGAAGTACTAATTAATTTCATCTCCAAATGAGAGTAATTTAGCATCTGATTAGTATGAGCCTATCTGTTTCTAAGCAGAAGAATAATGGCACACTTCTGTGTCTTCTGTTCCCGGGACAGATGGTGTTTCTTTGTTAACGCAGACAGTTTGTCCCGTTGGTCTCAGCAGTAAGACACTGGCCCGCTGCTAACCTTTACAGACCGAACATGGGAACTTGACTCCCTCTAAAAAGAGCACAGAAGGGAAGCTGGGACTTATCATTGGACTTTGATGTGTGGCTGAATTGCTAACAGTGCACTTTATTTTGTGCCATATGTTTTACTCTTGAGTTATTTACAGTAGCAGTAGGGATTGTCTCTTTCCACTTCTAAACAGCAGTGGTGTTTGTAGGCAGTCAAGCTTTTTGTCTTCCTGTCATGAGAAGACGACAGCTGCACATTCAAAGACTGAAACCTTATTGATCTCAGAAACAACTGGAGAAACACAGACATGCCCTCTAATCAAAACAGGATGTTTAGACCCATGCTGACCTCATGTTTACCCCATGAGGTCAGAGGTCAGCTGTTCAACATTTGAAGTTTTGATAAAAGCTTTAGACTTGGTGTGGCACAATAGTTATGACTGACACAAGGTCAGCTGCAAGTTTTTTAAGGAGTCATATGACAGATGCTTATAGACCAAATTGTTTATTACTACTAATTCCCAAATATATAATAATAATAATAATAATAATAACAATAACAACAATAATAATAATAATAATTATTATTATTTAGTAATATTAATAATAAAAATAATATTAGTATTACGTATTGTAACAATTATTATTATTATATAGTCATACTTAAATGTGTATGTATATACCTAAATTTCATGACAGTTTTTTGACCAAATGATTTAATACTAATAATATTTCCAAAAGTATAATAATAATAATAGTAATAATACATTAATTATTTATTATAACAAATGTATTATTATTATTATTATATACTCATACTTAAATGTAGTGAGTTTTTTTTTACCAAATTATTTAATACTTATAATAATTCCAAAATAATAATAATAATAATAATAATAATAATAATAATAATAATAATATATGTGTTTATTAATTGGTTATTTATTATTATTATTATTATTATTATTATTATTAATTATTGTTATTATATACTTAAATGTAATGAAATTATTTAAAATTATGTAAAACTAACAATAATTCTGAAATAATAATAATAATAATAATAATACCATTATTATTTATTATAACAAATTTATTATTATTATTATTATTGTTATTGTTATCTTTTGGAATTATTAGTAGCACTAGATAATAATATATGCAAAAAAAGAAATTGTAATATTTAAATGCAAAATAAAAAAAATAGTATTTAAAAACAAGATAATGCTAATCATGTTATTTTACAGTACACCTTTAAAATTACAATGATAATATTTTTTAGCTTAATTATTTTATTTTCAATCATTAAACTCACAAACATTAAACATATTTTCTTATATCTATATCTTATATCTCTCAATATTTTTATTCTCTGAACCTACAATTGTTCAATGACTTATTATAGTTAACAAAAAAATTGCATAAACGTAAAATTTGTGTTAAAAAATATTGGTAATTATTATAATTTTTTTGTCAAGTGCCAAGGCAACGTTTCTCATTTTGACTTAGTTTGATTTATTTAAATAACTAAAACTAAAACTGAAATAAAACATTTAAACAAATATATATATATATATATAAACATTTTATAAAGACATGTATAACTACAAAAACTGACAAAAACACAGAACACAATCACTAAATCATTAAAATTAAAATAGAAGATAGAAAAAAATTATTGAAAATATTATCAAAAACTAAAATATCTCAGTCATACTAAAATAACAATGATGCAAATTTTTTTTGTTTCATAAGTTTTATGAAATGTTTAAATGTGTAATTTTTTTAAAAGAGAGAAAAATCTGAAAATACTGTCAAAATCCAGGAAAAAATAATAATAAATAAATAAAATGTTATGAACTAATTTCCATTCTTAGACAATTGATATTGATCATTTAGTTGTGATACAGTAGCATATGATGCTTTTCCCAATGGTTTCTTCTCATAGCTATCATTTAGATGTGTTTGTTACAGAGGAAAATTAGTTTTTGCCAATTTTCAACTCTCTCGGTCCAGCACTGTCTGTTTGAAGCTGAGCTGAAGCTGTTGGCTTGAAACCACCAGCGCTTTAATTGCCCTTCATTTTGCCTCTCCAGAGGGTCTCGCTGCTCCAGCGGACCTTCGACGCGTCTGAAGCTGTTTTCTGCATCTGATGTGAACAGAATAAACATATTTAGTCAGCTGTTAAATGAGTGGTTACTACTGATCCTGTTACCTAATTAGATTCATGCCATGATCATTATCCAAACTCATCTGAAGGGCTGCAGTCACGGATTTCTACAGCATAGCATTCGGGTAATCCTTCAGAAGCCACTAAATCCATTATGTTAAGGATGGGGGAGGGTTTTAAGACTTGCATTAAACTAATGAAAGCACTAATTCGGAAAAGCAAGGCCTAGGAAAAGTACAGTCAATGTTTATTGCATATATGTGGTCTAGCCTAGTGCTTAACTATTTCTACAGGCCTAATCCACATTTATATTCAGAGAAAAGAGATCCACGAGAGCCTAGTGATTCTCCGCTGTGTTTCTCATGTGGAAATCCTGCAGAAGGGAGATCACATGTCGTCTTTAATGTATTTTACATGTGAGTAAAGTGTGAACAGGAAGCTAATGCCCTGCTAATGGGTTGAAGTGCTTGGTTAGAGGGTGAATCTAGGTGAAAATCTGATACTGCATGCTGGAGCATACAAATAGCCGAATTAAAGGTGAAATATCATGAAAATCTGGCTGCTTCTGTGTTTACGTGTTATATTCATGTCTTCAGTTCATCTACAAACCTAGAAAGGGTCAAAAGGAAAATCCAGTAACTTTGTCTTGATAAGATTTTCTCATTTTCATTTTGTTTTCGCAAGTTATAGCGTGTGTCAGTTCTAACACCATGGCAAAAGTTCGAGCAAAGCCTGCTAACTGTTATGTCATTAGCTGCACAGACAAGCACAGAACATTATTTAAAGTCCCAGCCTTCAGAGGTGACGAGAGCAGTGGATTTATTGATTTATTTACTGTATATTACACTGCTGCCAAACAGATCTAATATAAACATTGGATTTCTTTCCCAGCTATTTACCTTCACAGACATAACCCACTGTTTTTGTAACTTTGGTGTGTGTTTAACATAAACTTGTGTGTATTTGACAGTTGAAGCGCAATAAGACATGAAATAGTGCTTCGTTTAGTACTCACATACCATGTGACACCCATTTTCTTCAATGTTAGGCTTGTTACTTTAAAAAGTAATTAGTTTACTTCTCACAAATAGTAACTGAGTTAGTAACTGAGTTACATTATTATAAAAGGAACTAATTACCAGGGAAAGTAATTATTGTTTTAACAGGGTGCGCTCTCTGCCATCTCGGTCTGTGTCACCTCTCTTCACAGACACGTAAATAAAACAACCTGAATCTCTGTGAATATATGCCTCACAGACATTTGAAATATATGTATAGAAAGTTTTCAGTTAAGTAAGTCACGTCGAAAACAAATATTATTTGCTAAAGTAATCCGTGCGATACCAACGCAAGCTCCAGTTTTTCCATCTCTTAAAAAAGCGGCTCTGCTTTTAAAATTTTTTAAATCCACATTCAGTTAATCTTGGTTACTTTTCGTTTCTGGAAACGCGCTGAGAGGAATAAGCCAGAATTTACCTCAGAAGAAGAATGCAATGTGAAAACTATAGTAACGCCGCATTTTATTGTCAGTTACGGTAATGCCATTGTAATGGAGGAAACAGTCATTTGTTTGATTACTCAATACTGAAAAAAGTAATACCGTTAGTAACGCTGTTTATTTATAACACCGTTATTTCCATCACTTATTTTCTGTGCGCATGCTTCAAATGTGTGCACTCAAAAAAACGTATATCAGAAGTTTAAACTAATATGGTTTAAAATGCATGATTTCAGCATGATAGACATGATAATCACAACCAAACAGATGTTTTTTAGCAGAGTATCTGAGTTACAAGCTGTAAAGGAACAGCTCTATTCTGGAAAAGTGGGCAGGGAGCAGCAGCTCATTTGCATTTAAAGAGACATGCACGAAAACGGTGTGTTTTCAAAATTATATAATAAGTGATCTGTGGGGTATTTTGAGCTGAAACTTCACAGGTGCATTCTAGGGACACCTGAGACTTATTGGGAGACCCCATCTAATGAACAGGTTTGACAACTTTAGTATTGGGGTTTGTTGAAGAGTTTTTGGCTCAAGGTCTTGCATTTGGAGTCACGCCAGAGGTGTTCAGCTGGGATTAGGACTTGGCTTTCTGCAGATCAAAAAAAAAAAAAAAAGTTGTTCCACACTTACTGAATCAATCTTTTTTTTTTTAAACCTTGCTATATACACAGAGACATTGTCATGTTAGGATAAAAAGAGTCTTATCCAAACTGTTGCTATAAAATTAGAAGCACACAATTCCCTAGAATATCATTATGTGCGTAAACATTAAGATTTGTACTCATGGAAATTACTAAAGTAGTCAAACCTGTTTATTAAAAGGTGGTGTCCCAATACTTTTGGCAATATAGTGTATATTACATACTGTAAAATGGGGCATAACAGGTCTCCTTTAACAGTCCTGGAGATTCTGTGTTGATGCACATGAGTCCTTGAAATGCTAGAGTTGCCATGGAATGATGGCTAAAATCACAAGGATACAAAGTCACATTTATATAGTGATTTATACAATACTGATTGCGCTTTATGTCTTCAATCTAAATTCATTTTCTTTTTTCTCTTTCTTTCTTTTCATTTCTCTCACTCTTTCAGTTTCAGTTCTCACATCTCCTCCGGAGACGAGTGGCACGCTTCAGAAAGAGAATGAATTGGACAGTGAGATCCTGAAAGCTGACGACACAACGGTCACAGACTCTTCTTTCATAACAGACCCTCCCTCAAAAACAGAACCAATCAAATCTGATCCCAGACCCAGCACACCTGGATCCAGCCCCAACCCGCCAGCAAAAAAAGGTACGGTACAACACATTAGCTTTCAGGTGTTGGATATTAGATTTGTCTATAAAACTTTTAGCATTATATTGAAGGAGAGAACTCTGCCACCTAGCAACCACCATAGCATATAATTTGTATTTTTATTGTATTTATTTTGGTTTGATTGCTTGTATTTATATCTAATATATGTAATAAAATAATATGTAGTAAATTATTAAATTATTTTTATTATATTATATTATATTATATTATATTATATTATATTATATTATATTATATTATATTATATTATATGTTATAAGTTATTAAATAATATTATAGTTTTTTATTATAAGATAAGATATGATATTTATTATATTTATACAGTACTCTGTATATTTATTAATTTAGCATTTTAAATGTATTTATTTATATTTATTATATAAATATTTTATTATATTTTATGTAACATTTATATTTATTATTCTGTTTATATTTGTTATATTACTAGTAATTTGTTTTATTAAAATATTAATAGTGTTCTTAATTAATTAAAATATTATTGTTATCTATCTATCATTATTTTTATTTTATTTTTTGTATTTATTTTGGCATGATTGCTTGTATTTATGTCTAATATATGTAACAAAATTATCATATTATATTATATTAAGTTATTTAATAATATTATATTATTTATTATACTAATTATTCCATTTTAGCATATTTATACATTTTTATTTATTTATTATTACATTTTTTAATGTATTTACTTTGGTTTATGTATTATTTACTTTGGTTTAATGTTTATTTAAACAAGTGAGTTTTCCCAAATTTTACTAGTAATTGGTATATCAATTACATGCATATAAAATGAATGAAAATACAAGTGATAGTTACTTTTTCACATTTACATTTACATTTAGGCATTTGGCAGACGCTTTTGTCCAAAGCGACATACAGTTGGGAGAACATAGAGCGATTCTTCTTAAGGAGACAAACAGACACAGGCAGTGCTATAATACCAGATTTCAAGTGGTGCTTCAGACAAGTACAAGCTAGAAAGGGAAGGAATAAAGAGATTAATTTTTTTTTTTTTTTTTTTTATGGTAACAGCAAATAGAGTACAATCAATCAACTAAATAAACTAAATAAACTGTTTAGAATATGTAAAATCTCTCTTGAAAATGTAAAAATACAGTTGAAAAATGCGCCAAAACCTGTACAGTAAAAGAACAAAAAAAAAAAAAAGATGAATCCATACACTTTCAGCATTGTAGACCGCGTGTGAACATCTATGTCATTGGACTGACTTTAAAAAGACCCTTTTCTAAATTTGTCCTAATCAGACATTTATGGCAGCAAGCCAAGTCATTGTTCGTGAAGAGGGCGAGACACTGAATCCCGGCATGGCCATGCATCAAAGCGGCAAGCAAACCTTGAGCAGTGTGTGTGAGGAAGGTTCGCTGAGTGTTCTCGAACAGTCTCAAGTGTATAAGGCTTAGTCGAGTCCTTTTGATGGTGGGCGCGGGGCAGACCGGTTGCCATGGCAACAGTTCGATTCGCTGGGAAAGCGTTGCATGTATATTGCATTACAAGGAGGATACGCATAACGAGAAGAACGGATAGATGAAACACTGATGCATAAGTCTTAATTCGATAAGCATCCTTTACATATGACTGCATGAACAGAATAATACCTGACTCATTACATTCCTTTCAATACTGTGGGTTAAAGCACCTCTGCGGTTAAAGAGCTGGAGTCACACTTATCTTGATTGAATCAATACACTCCTGAGGCCAAGAAGAAAATGGAAAATGTCAGTTACAAGCCTCTTATTTGTCAGGAAAGAGAAATGAAGGAGAAGAGGATCTTGAGAGACAAATTACTCAGCATATGTCTTACCTACCATGTCAGCCAGCACTCATCAGATTAAAACCGATATACTTTACACTTTTTGTAGCATTTTTGTATTGCATTTTTAGCATTTCTCTTGGCGAGTTCATGAGCGTTGAATGG
Organism: Cirrhinus molitorella; assembly: GCA_033026305.1. Lineage (NCBI taxonomy): Eukaryota > Metazoa > Chordata > Actinopteri > Cypriniformes > Cyprinidae > Cirrhinus > Cirrhinus molitorella. Next base: position 30,235,782 of record CM065131.1, on the reverse strand, counting down.
CTGCTGAAGTCCAGTGCATTTTTTGGGTTCTGTGTGGAATTGTATCAAATTTGACTTTTCTTTTCTGTTTTTTCTTTTTTTTTTGCAAAAAAAAAACTGCAACAATTTTCTGACAGAATTGCAAGAGTGCCGATAATTTTGCCCATGACTGTACGTTATCCTAACAAGTACATTTGCCTAAAAAACTCTTAAAACTACATTTTGTGACACAAAAACAGCATTATTTATAAAATAATAGTGGATTTAGGCGTCTGCCATGACACTCGCTGTGAAAAAGACGCAAGCGGAGTGATGCGAGCATCTATTTTTGGTTTGATTGATTATAATTTTATCTAATATATGTAAAAAAAATGTAATAAATTATTACATTATTATTATTAACCCTTTAACTGTCACCGTCCCGTCACCGGGACGCCTACGTTTACTTCACCATATTTCAAATAAATCCTAATCTAATCATGACAAACTATACATCGTTGGAAAGGTCTAAGACTCCTAAATTAATATTTTACCACTGTTTTGTGTTACAAATTATGTAGGAAAAGTAATAGATTAATTTATGACAAGAGTGCACCTCAAAAAATTTACTTCATAACAGGAGTTCAGACCTTTTTCACAAAAAGACTTTCTTTGTTGCCTTTTTTTCTATCACGCTTTAGAAATCATAAGAAATTATATATCACTTGAAGACTTAAAATTTCAAAATTCATCCTTTGGAAACCATTTTAAAATCAGACATTGCATTATCATGAAAATTGTACATGAAAATCATATTACAAAATGTTTTTGTTAATGAATTATAAAAAATTACATTTGGATAGTGCATTTTCATGTCTATGTTCACAGTAGGGAGTGACAGTTAAAGGGTTAAATTATTTATTTAATTATTTAATAATAATATGTAGTATTTTTTTTACTATTTAATTATTATATTTTATATTATTTAATAATATTATATTATTATTCAAATTATATTATTATATAATTATATATAGTTATGTTTAATATTTCTTATTTTATTTTTTATTTTTGTTCTATTCATTGTATTTATTTTGGTTTGATTGCTTTTATGTATATCTAATATATGTAATAAAAAAATAATATGTAGTAAATTATTTAATTATTTTATATTGTTATATTATATTATATTATATTATATTATATTATATTATATTATATTATCATTTTTATTATATATGCAATATTTGTAATAGTTTATTTTTAAATGTATTTATTTTGTTCTATCACTACAGAACTTAGAAAACATTCAGAAAGTTACAAATAATATAGAAATAATAGTCATATTTTTTTAAATATGTGTGTGTGTATGTATGTGTATAGATAGATGTAAATATCTGACATTTTTACTTGATTAATTGATTCTGCAAAGCACTGTTTACTTAATTTGTATTTTATTCTATGTTACACTTTATTTTTTATGGCATTGCTCTTGTTAATATTTATATTAATATTTAACTTTTTAGATAAAGATATTTTTCCCATAAATATCAATTCGGGTGTTAATAGCATTGGTATCGCCTGCTGAAATGTTGGTATTTCATTTGCGTTTCATACTTATGTCAATGGTAATTTTAGTGTAATTTAAAAGGTATGAAAAGTACATTTTAAAGCATTATCTCATCTTTTTCTCAACAGATGGGATAAGTTCAGAGCAACGGCAGAAACAAGCCAAAAAGCGGCGAGAGGAACGGGCCAAATATTTGGGTGAGACTTCATAAACACAGCTTTTGTCCCTGGTAACGTCCAGCCCTGTAGAGCTAATGATATGCTTATGCCACACAAAACATTTATCTGGTAGCGACTGAATATAAATATATATACAGTTAAAGCTAGTGGGACTACAGAGTCAGCGTGAGGCCAAATAATAATTATAAACAATTATATACTATTCTCATGTGTAATTAGGTAATCAAACTTTAACTGCCAACACAAGGCCAACTGGTTTCTAATGATGTTCAGCGTGAGACACATTTCTGTGAAGTCAGCAGCATCATTTAAAGGTACAAACTGACGTGACTGACAGATGTGCTTGTGATTTGTGTTTACCGCTGCAGAACAGCGAACCCAGGAGCAAGGTAAGATACGTCACACAATCAATAATTTGATTAAGTGGATCGTTTCCATTTGTTTCATGTCCTGTGCTCTTTGAGTGCTTTTGTTTTTCTCCTTTAGTTGTGTCCAGAAGAGAAGAGAATTCTTAAAAAAATAAAAAAATCTTACCGGTCAAAAACTTTTGACTGGTAGTGTATATATCATACAAATATAAAAAATGTTTTTTAAACATCTATTGCAGTACTGCAAAATCGCAGGCCGTTCCATGCTACAAACGATCATACATGCATATTTGATCATTTCCATGTGCACCAGACTTCATAAATCAATGCATGTGTCTCATATTCTGCACTTTTAACTATCTGATAGTTCCCTGCAGGCACGGGGTGAAAAATGTGCCATCATTACAGTTCATTTAGCCATGCCTCTCTCTCAGATTAGCTGTAATTACGTTTGCCATTAGCATGATTAGCCTGCTTGGCTATCAGCTCACTTTCAGCTGTACAGACGGAGATAAACCACAGTTTCTCACTGTCCAGCTGTTTATCAGTTCGACAAGTCAGGAGCAGACTCTACATAAAGGGTTTATTGTGTCTCGAGACAAAATATCTTGACAAATGCTGTGTGTACAAAGACCTAAACCTGGCTTAGCTGTTAGAACGAAGCAGGCGTTGTAATGCCGGATTGCTGCTCCACTGGATTGCGTAGAGAATAAAATCTATTTTTCAGCACATTCGCACTGTCATATAGCATATTGTATGAAGCTAATAGGATTAGCAAGCGCTGTTTAGCTCTGTAGCGGTTTGCTGCAGCTGAGACCCAGTGGTTTAAAGTGAGAAAGGCTGAGATCATCTTACTTTGAAGGATATAAAACAGAATTGTTATATCATTTATAAAGGATTGAAGGCTTTTATGTAATTGGATTTAGAGAAAGTCAGAATTACACATTATTCAGTGCACAGACTACATCTCTGCTACACAGTTGTGAACAGTCTACATAAGAGATGATTTAAGTTAATGTTAAAGTAATGATTCTGAAATTTTGTAATATTTTATGAAGCAAGAAAGCTGTATAGTATACCACAACATAATTAGGCAAGAGACTTTAAGTTAATGCTAAAAGTAATTTATGCAACTGAAATTTTGAAATATTTTCATGTAGTAAAAAGCAATGTAAAAGCAATGTGAAAATACAGCTGAGGTCAATATCTTATGTTGGTAATTATGTTAATTATTTTACCAAAATATAAGGGATCATAAAAAATGCATGTTATTTTTTACTTACTACTGACCTGAATAAGATATTTCACATAAAAGACATTCACATATATGTCCAAAAGAGAAAATAATAGTTGAATTTATAATTTGTAGATGACCACGTTCAAAAGTTTTCATACATTTGATCCTTAATACTGTGTTGTTGGACCTGAAGGATCCATGGTTGTGTTTTTTTCTTTAGTGATAGTTGTTCATGAGTTCCTTGTTTGTTCTGAACAGTTAAACTGTCCACTGTTCTTCAAAAAAATCCATCAGGTCACACAAATTATTTGTTTTTTTAGCTTTTTTGTGTTTTTTCAACAATAGCTGTATGACTTTATGATCCATCTTTTCTTACTTAGGACAACTGAGGGACTCATATGCAACTAGTACAAAAGGTTCAAACAAAATTTAACTTATTTTGTTTTCTGGGAAGTATCTTCTGTATAGCTTCTGAAGGCAGTACTAAATAAAAAAAAAGTGATTTTTAGAAAACAAATTTTATTCAAAAGTTTTCACCCCCCAGCTCTTAATTCATTGTCTTTCTTTCTGGGGCATCAGTGTGTGTTTGAACCTTCTGTAATAGTTGCATATGAGTCCCTCAGTTGTCCTCAGGGTGACAAGATGGTTTGCAAAATCATACAGTCATTGTTGGAAAGGGTTGTAATACACGAAAATGCTGAAAACCAAGGAATTTGTGGGCAGTTTAACTGTTCAGGACAAAAAAGAGACAACTATCACTAAAAAAACACACACACAACAGTGGATCATTCAGGTAATAACACAGTATTAAGAATCAAGCGTATGTACATTTTTTAACTATTATCTTCTCTTGTGGACTATATGTAAACATATTCTGTGTAAAATGTCTTATTCAGGTCAGCACTAAATGCAAAAATAACATGCATTTTGTGTGATCCCTTTTATTTTGGTAAAATAATTAACATTTTACAGATTCTGCAAGGTGTAACTTAATATTGCCATATAAATAAATAAATGCCATTACTTAGCTGGTCTCTTTACTTAACTGGACACAGTACAGCCACTTTTTTCTCTTCAGATTTTTCACTTAAGTGCTTCTCATCTCATTATTGAGTCACTGCATTTCCTGTGGTATAAAGCGGATGTGCCTTTGAAATGAAACAGGGTTAAGTAAATACACTAGGTCACCCCACACGGATCTAAAGTGATATTGTGAATGGAAGCGGTTCCTCTGTGTTTGTATTCCTCAACTCAAATTCCATCTGGACTGTTGTGTGTGTGTAGACTTAGTTATGGGTGAGGGACTGAAAAACAGGAAATTCCACAGTGTGATGTCTCGTGTGTTCCTTAAACCAGGGCTGTGAGCAGAATGCATCCAGCTGCCACACAGCATGCTTGGGGTTTAAAATAAAAGAGCTCTGATTGGTTTTTAATTGTTTTTGAAGTGAATCGACTGAACCCACATGAGAGAAAAAATGCTGTTTTATTAGCAGTTTTCCTCAAGCACTGGATTTTATAAATATACAAATCCAGTTCTCAGTGTAAAGTAAATCAACAGCCGGGTGTGACTGCAACTATTAATGTTTAATGAACGTAAAACAATCAGTTCTGATTAAAGATAGGACATTTATAGAAGAGGTATTTTTAATATCTCATTTATTTCTGCCAGATAGTAATGAGATTTTAGCTAAATTGAGACTTTTGCTGAAGTGTCCTGCTTTTCAGTTGTTTTTTTCCTGAGAAAAAAACACTCAATGATCTCACATGTGTCTCCTTGAAGTTTTCAGAAAACATCTCAGTGCTTTTGAATATACTCAGATGAGGTCAGACCAAAGTCTCAGACATTTAAACAAATAGTTAACTGGTCAAAATTAAAATTGGCTGAAAAATGTACTCACCCTCATGTCATCCAAGATGTAGATACGTTTGTTTCTTCATCAGAACATATTTGGACAAATTTAGCAGTGATTGGGTGCCATTCGAAGTCCAAACACCTGATAAAATCATCACAATTATCCACAAGTGATCCACACCACTCCAGCCTATCAATTAACATCTTGTGAACAAAAATCAATAAAAATACTTTTTTTAATGTCAAACCGTTGCTTACAGCTAAAATGTTGGGTCCTTTGTACATTATATTGCTTTCTCAAGTTGTCTAATCTGAAACAGAAGAGTAATATGCACAGATCAAACTCTGTTTACAAGTCCATAAGAGTTAAAAAAAAAAAAAAAAAAAAAAAGTCAGAATTTCTCAAATTTGTTCTGATGAAGAAACGAAAAAACAAATTTCAGCAAATTTTCATTTTTGGGTGAGCAGTTCCTTTAGATGAAATGTAATTGATAACAGAAAATGTCATAAGAAAGAGCAGTCAGCATCACTCAAAAATTCTCTCTGTTTCTTTCAGCGGCCAAGAAAGCTCAGTGGTTGGAAAAGGAGGAGAAGGCACGACGTTTGCGCGAGAGCCAGTTGGAGGAGCGCAGAAGGAAGTTAGAGGAACAGCGACTGAAGGCGGAGAAACGAAGAGCTCTACTGGAGGAAAAACAGAGACAGAAACTAGAGAAAAACAAGGTATGGAGACAGCATGTGCTACTAGCTGCAAGCAAAATGTTCATTTAGGCAGCATGCAGGGTTTCAGCGGGTCCTTAAAATGTCTTAAAAAGTCTTAATTGTAGTTGTGTCAAATAAAAAAAGTCTTAAATTGTACAAGAAAGTCTTAATTATGATTTCAAGAGGTCTTACATTTGCAGTTACCGGGGAAACCACTATATTTCTGCCGTTCCAAAAGCGCCACCTGCTGGTAAAGAATGAATTCGCATTTCTAAAAAGGCTGTGTGCTGTTTTTGTTCAGCCCACAGCGAAAATCAACCAATGTTTTTACACTGCAAACATGCAGAGTAGAAAAAGTAAACTGGTGGATCGAAAAGAAGATAATGCATTATACAAATCGAAACAATTAAGACAGTAAAATATATTTATACATTAATTCATATAAAAAAACATGCAAAATTATGAATAAATGCAGTTCTTTTGAACTATCCATTTATCAAAAAAAAAAAAAAATTATCACAGAAAAATATTAACCAGCTCAACTGTTTTCAACACTGATAATAATAAGAAATGTTTCTTGGACAGCAAATGAGTATATTAGAATGATTTCTGAAGGGTCATGTGACAGACTGGAGTAATGATGCTGAAAATTCAGCTTTCATGGACGGGAATATATTAAAATAGAAAACAGGCATTTTGTAATATTTGTAATATTTTTTGTAATAATATTACCATTTTACTGTATTTTTGGTCAAATAATTGCAGACTTAGTAAGCATAAGAGACTCTGTGATCATATAAGACTCTGAAACTGTGATCATCTTTTTCTCTGCAGGAGAGGTATGAATCCGCCATAAAGAGGTCAACCAAAAAAACGTGGGCTGAGATCCGTCAGCAGAGGTGGTCGTGGGCCGGCGGCTTGAACCAGACCTCCCGCAGAGAGAGTAAGTGTCATTAGTCAAACTTTACACCCTCATACAACTTTAAAATAAGCTCTAGACTTATCATTTCCTTCTAAAACTATCATCAGGAACGTAAAGAAAACTTGGAAACGTCTTATGTTCACACAACATTGTATTTGACTTCAGTAGTGTTTGTTGATGAGGATGAGTTAAAGCAGTCAGTTTGTCTTCAGTGCTGAGATTTTACTCCAGTAGATGGTTAATAGGCATCATCCTCTGGTTATGATTTTGTTGGCCCGCTTTAAGTTCATCTTGACATCAAACTTGAGGGAAGAAAACCATCGTATGATGGTTTCGCCACCACAAAACTAGCTAATCATTGGCATCAACATCATTTATATGGTTTATCTTTGCTTTTGCTTGGTTTTTGTATGTTTCTTATTCTTTAAAACCATTTAAAATCAAATAGTTTTTGTCTCGTGTTGTAGTAGCTCTGCTGGATATATGTAGCTAGAGGACTGTGATAATACAGTTAAAGTCAAAAGTTTACATACACCTTGCAGAATCTGCAAAAGGTTAATTATTTGAACAAAATAAAAGGAATCATACAAAATGCATGTTGTTTTTTATGTAGTACTGACCTGAATAAGATATTTCACATAAAAGATGTTTACATATAGTCTACAAGAGAAAATAATAGTTGAATTTATAAAAATGACACTGTTCAAAAGTTTACATACTCTTGATTTTTAATACAATGTTGTGAGTGATCCACAGCTGTGTTTTTGTTTTTTGTTTTTGTGATAGTTGTGATAGTCCCTTGTTTGTCCTGAACAGTTAAACTGCCCACTGTTCTTCAGAAAAGTCCTTCAGGTCCCACAGATTCCATAGTTTTTCAGCATTTTTGTGTATTTGAACTCTTTCCAACAATGAATGATTTTGAGATCCATCTTTTTACACTGAGGACAACTGAGAGACTCATATGCAACTATTACAGAAGGTCAACTTCAAACGCTCACTGATGCTCCAGAAGGAAACAGGGTTGTAAACTTTTGAAGATGTGTACATTTTTCTTATTTTACCTAAATATAATTTTTTTTTCATTTAGTACTGCCCTTCTGAAGCTACAGAATATACTTACATGTTCCCCAGAAGACAAAATAAGTTAAATTTATCCTGATCTTCAAATTCCAAAAGTTTTCACCCCCCAGCTCTCAATGCATCGGTTTTCCTTCTGAAGCATTAGTGAGTGTTGGAACCTTCTGTAATAGTTGCATGTGAGTCCCTCAGTTGTCCCAAGTGTGAAAAGATGGACCTCATAATTATACAGTCATTGTTGGAAAGGGTTCAAATACACAAAAATGTTGAAAAATCAAAGAATCTGTGGGACCTGAAGGATTTTTCTGAAGAACAGCAGGCGGTTTAACTGTTCAGGGCAAACAAGGGACTCATGAACAACTATCACTAAACAAACACAGCTGTGGGTCATTCAGGTAACAACACAGTATTAAAAATCAAGTGTATGTAAACTTTTGAACAGGGTCATTTTTATAAATTCAACTATTATTTTAAACATTGTTTAAATTACTTATTCAGGTTAGTACTAAATAAAAAATAACATGCATTTTGTATGATCCCTCTTATTTTGGTAAAATAATTACCATTTTGCAGATTCTGCAAGGTGTATGTAAACTTTTGACTTCAACTGTGTCTTTTCTTAAGGTGTAATTTGTTTTCCATATTATTTGACCAAAGAGCTTAAAATAGATAGGATTTTAAAAGGGAAAGTCCACCCAAAAGCAAAAATTCTGTCATAATTTATTCTCCCTCATGTTCTTCCAATCCTGTATGACATTCTTTCTTCTGCAGAATATAAACAAAGATATTTTGAAGACTGTTGTTAACTAAACAATTTTGGTTGACCATTGACTTACATTGTATGGACAAAAGTACACTTCTTTTGCATTCCTTAGAAGATAGAAAGTCATACAGGTTTTAAATGATAACAGAATTTTTATTTTGGGTTGAACTATCAGTGATGGGCGTTGATGTGTCTACTATATGTATGACACTGATTATAACATAAAGACAAAAAGTTTTTCCTTTTTCTTATATGATGATGTGTCTGCAGTGACCAGTGTGTTACAGGAAGTGATGTCATGTTGGATCACTTTGTACAGTTCTACCCTGTTGAAAAGACCAGGTCGGACCAGCATGAAAGTCTAGTATGCAGTTTATAGTTGGTAATGATGGATGAGCAATATGGTTTTTATGGTTAAGCTGGTTAAGAAGCCATGCCATGCTAGAAACAATCATCCATGACACAACACATGCTGGTGATAATGCTGGTGTTTTCAGAAGGATAGTGCTGATTTATCTAGATGTCTAAATAGTCCATTCAAAATTTGGGGGTCATAAAGAATTTTTAATTCAGCAAGGATGCATTAAATGACAGAAAAGATGTGAATAATGTTATAAAAATAAAATAAATAAGCAACAGTTTTCAACATTGATAATAATAATGTTTCTTGAGCAGAAAATCAGCATATTAGAATGATTTTTGAACAATCATGTGACACTGAAGACTGGAGTAATGATGCTGAAAATTCAGCTTTGCATTGCAGAAATAAATTCTGTTTTAAAATGTATTTAAATAGAAAAGAGTTATTTTAAATTATAATAATATTTCACAATTGTACTGTTTTTACAGTATTTTTTATTAAATAAATGCAGCCTTGGTGAGCATAAATAACTTTTTTTCAAAAACAAAAAAAATCTTACCCACCCCAATACTTTTGAATGGTACTGTTTTGGTCAGCATTCATGTACCTTTAAAAGTTAACCATCATATAAAAATGGTGTCAATGGATTTTAATGTACATCTTAAATGTACGATCATCTTACATGATCACAAGTTGATGTAAGAGTGACCCGCCTCCTCCAGCTCTCCCTCTGAAAGTCTGCATGAACCTTCCTTCGGGAAAACCAGTATCGCGCTCCCTCCCTCCCTCCACCGTCGCTCACGGGGTCAGTATGAACGCTCTGCTCTCTGTGTTGCGTTCTGCAGGCAGATGCTCGGCCTCCACGGTCAACCTGCCGCGGCAGACGGAGCCTGTGATTAACAACAGGCTGTCCAAGTCCTCGGCCACGCTCTGGAACTCGCCCTGCAGAAGTAAGAACGGAGCGGCTCCCGCGTTTCACCTCCAAAAATCCCTTCCCTCGTCTGGTTTTTGGTTCTTCAGTTGTGTTTTCTCATGAACTACTTTTGATTTGCTCATTTCTGGTGGCCTGCTTGCCTGTGCCTGTGCCTGGTGATCGATGGTCATTCTCACACCTTTTCTTATTCACTTCCCCACCCCACAACCCCCTCGTTCTTGTGTTGCATCATGGGTAATCTCTTCTTCTTCCGTTTTGATCAGTGCTCAGAATGTTGCATCATAGTCTGTGATGGTTATTTATCTGTGGTCAAGTAAGTGGTGGAAATATCTATTTTTATTTTCATTTCTTTCATATTTTTGTGTTCCCATCATCACTTTCAGTCTTTGGTGTGGGTTGTGGTGCTGGTGGTTGGTTTTTAACTTAAGCGTGTGATCTGAACGGCTGATTGTTGATCAGTGATAAAACAATGGACTGATAATGCAGCTTTAATGTGATCTTTATCATTTTAATTGGTTGATCAATTAATATGAATAAGTGATGTTGAGAAATGTATCTGGCTGTGTTCAGAATGAAATCTTGCAAACTGCTGACTGTATAATGCTCCTTATAAACTGTATGCTAAGGATGGAAAGTAACAGAATTTATTAACACCTTCTGGTCATTTTAACATTTATTTAGTTATATATACCCATACACTACCAGTGCAAAGTTCTAGAACAGTAAGATTTTTAATGTTTTTTTTGTTTTGTTTTGTTTTGTTTTGTGCTCACCAAGCCTGCATTTATTTGACATTTTTACTTTTTAAAATAACTGTTTTCAATTTGAAAATATTTTTAATATTTTTAAAAACAGTTGTTTTAAATAGTACAAATATTTTACTGTTTTAGCTATACTTTGGTTCAAATAAATGCAGACTTGGTGAGCAGAAGAGACTTCTTAAAAAAACATTTTACTATTAGTATTATTATTATTATTATTATTTTGTGCAATAATTTGTCCTAACTAAACTACCATCCAACTTTTAGGGGGTTGGTATAATTTATTTTAAATGTTTTTGAAAATATCTTATGCACTTACTATAAAACAGTAATATTGTAAAAAATATTATTGCAATTTAAAATAACTATTTGAAAGTGTAATTTATTCCTGTGATAGCAAAGCTGAATTTTTAGCATCCATTAATATTATGCTGCTTTTTTTTAGGTTTCCTTGATAAACAGAAAGTTAAAACTAATAGAAAGTATTTGAAATTAATATATTATATAACATTAGAAATGTCTTTACTGTCAATTTTGATCAATTGAATGCATCCTTGCTAAATAAAATGATTATTTCTTCCAAAAAAATGCTAATCTTACTGACCAGAAACTTTTGAACAGTAGTTCAGTACAGTAGTGTGTTTGTTTATTTCTGGTGTCTAGTCATTTGAAATAAAAACTGTTATTTTCCACATTTTTAATCCGCTCTTATCTGTCAAATTAAAGACAAGAGTTCAGAAACCATAACATTCATCATTTTAGAAATGTAAGATCAGTTTGATCGGTATTCTCTCTAATATACTCTACACAGCAAGAGTTAGTGTGCCATCCTGATACTCAATATGCATAATTTACACACTATGCACAGTATGCATACTAAAACCTGGAGAAATAGTAGTAGTATGCTAGTTTTTCTGAACATAGCCTTATTTTAAGTTCCTGTCCAAGGAAATAATGGGTTTTCTAGAATGCTGACATCCACATGCAGCAGAACATACCAATGACAAGTCAGCAAAACTGTGGCTATGCAGATGTGTATAAATCAACATAATAACAGCATTGTGCACCGCATGGTATCCGTGGAGCATATGGTCTGTACTTATTTCACTGTTATTAGAGATGACCACTCATCTCAGAATGCACTTTTTGCTGAGCTGTAACACATAATATTTGGGTTAAACATATTTTAGCTGCAGTCTTATATAGTTTGAGGTATATATCTGCAGCTAGCTTTTGAAAAAAAATTGTTTTTAGAACATAAAGAATAAAGATGGTTTTGAAGCAAGAGTTTATATCCTAGATCGTGATTAAACCTTCTGTTACAGTAGTTCAGGCAACAGCACAATTTGCCGCAGTGGGGGAGAAAAAAAAAGCAGCTGTTGCCTAGCAACAGCCAGTGACCAGCCGTCACGAAGTGTTGTAAATTTTCTCGTGTTGCTTAAGTGTCAGATTGTAGCACCACCTTGTTGCTACATTGAAAACAAGGGTCAATTTTTGTACACAGTGTCGTTTTAATGTTGTGTGATTGCAAATACAACATTCAGAGTGTTTTCTGCCTGTTTGTGCCTGAGTGGAAAAATGTGTGTGTGTTTGTAGCAAAGGAGCGTGGGAGAAAACGAGACCACAGATTCATTTCTTCATCACGTTACTTGTTTTTCTCATGTCTGTAGAGAGCTGTCATTCAGTCATATGTGTGACAGCACACATATCATTTTAATGTGCTCTCAGAATATTAACACAGCAGCATCCCATAATTCCCAGAATAAAACCAGTTTTAACCTGCCGTTGAACCCATGAACTGTTTATTCTCACATTAGAGTGCTGTTCGTCTAGACCTGCAGTTAAATCATTCATAAGAAAGAAAATTTATAAATAGAGTCTCTATACACTCTTAAAAATAAAGGTGTTTTAAAAGGTTCTTTACAGCGATGCCATAGAAGAACCATTTTTGGTTCCACAAAAAAAAAAAAAACATTCAGTCAAAGGTTCCTTAAAGAACCATCTCTTTCTTACCTTTTTATAATCTGAAGAACCTTTTTTCGCCACAAAAAAACTTTTGTGAAACAGGTTCTTCAGATGTTAAAGGTTCTTAATGAAACCATTTAGACAAAAAATTTCTTCTATGGCATCGTGAAGCATCTTTATTCTTAAGTGTATGTTTTCCTCCTAGAGAGCAACGCGATTAAATGAAAAACAAAGTTTTTGCTTAGATTTGTCTTCTCTAGAGATATCAATGATGTCTCAAACCATGCTCAGACTTGCCTAGAATACTAAAAACTAAGATCAAAATGTCTCAACAAGAACTCAAAGTTTCAAAGTTTTATTTTTTTTGCCATCAACACCACCATTTAGAAGTTTGAATTCAAGTCTCTTTTGCTCACCAAGACTGAATTTATTTGACCAAAAATACAGTAAAAACAGTACAATTGTGTAATTTTACTCCAATTCAAATTAACTGCTTTCTATTTAAATATATTTTATATATTTTTTTAAATGTAATTTATTCCTGTGATGCAAAGCTGAATTTTCAGCATCATTACTCCAGTATACAGTGTCACATGATCCTTCAGATATCATTCCAATATGCTGATTTGCTCCTCATTTGATTAATTTAATGTGACACTGCTGAATAAAAGTAATTTCTTACTGACAACAAACTTTTAAATGGTAGTATATAAAAATCGTCAGTGATTGCCTCATTTGTGTCTAATTTAATTGTCACAAGAAATTTAAAGAGAAATACACTTAAATGAAACATAACAGAGCTCCATTAAGAAAAGGCAATCTTTGAGCATCAAAGTCTAACATACTTTAGTTACTGCATTCTTGGTTTAACCAGCATGAGTAAAAGTACTGGTTAAGTTCACTAATTTAATTGAAACGACAACTGCCTTGAAGTTACAATGAGGCGATAAGCAAATGAAGTGTGAATGTGTGTGTAAGTAAGTACAACAATCACAAAATTTGGATTGGAAGTCAACAAACATGTCCAGGTCATGAAATCATTGTCAGTGTTCACTCAGCGTAGGGCCTGAGTATAGGGCTGGATAATCGATTCCAAAAAGAATCGATTCCGAGGCATTGGGGAATCGACTCCTCATTTTAGTTCAACAAAGCTTATCTATGGGTGCCCTTCAAACGGAAGGCTTCATATATCTTCTAAGTCATTAAATGTTACTGAACGTCGTTTCACAAAAAAAAAAAAGAAGGAAAGAATGAAAACGAGTCAGTGCTGAGCTTGTCTTTGAGGATGTAGATTAGAAGTCTGATACGTTTCCATGAAAAGGTTTGTTCGGATAGATCGTTTTAAATAGACCAGTTCAAGTTTAAACTGGTCCTTTGCTGGTTTATGGACCAGCTTAGGACCAGCATATACCAGCAAAGGACCAGCTTAAACCAGCAAAAACCAGCATATCAGCATCAAAACCTACCTAACCAGTATATGCTGTTTTTTTCAACAGGGGTGGGCTATGACTAATTTCATGGGCAATGCAGACAAAATTACGATTTAAATTCAGCCAGAGCTACAGAAATGTATCGATATTTTTACAAATAAAGCTTCATATTATGAAAAGGCTACTTTCTACGATCTTTATTTACTGCAGACATTGCGAAATTAGGTTCCTCCCATCTAAAAAACAACAATCGACAACAACAGTGAGGAATCAATTCTTGGAATCGAAACCCTTCGATTCTAGAACCAGGAATCGGAATCGATTCCAAAAATTTTGAATCGAACAGCCCTACCTGAGTACAGGTCCTTCTCAAAAAATTAGCATATTGTGATAAAGTTCATTATTTTCTCTAATGTACTGATAAACATTAGACTTTCATATATTTTAGATTCATTACACACAACTCGAAGTAGTTCAAGCCTTTTATTGTTTTAATATTGATGATTTTGGCATACAGCTCATGAAAACCCAAAATTCCTATCTCAAAAAATTAGCATATTTCATCCGACCAATAAAAGAAAAGTGTTTTTAATACAAAAAAAGTCAACCTTCAAATAATTATGTTCAGTTATGCACTCAATACTTGGTTGGGAATCCTTTTGCAGAAATGACTGCTTCAATGCGGCGTGGCATGGAGGCAATCAGCCTGTGGCACTGCTGAGGTGTTATGGAGGCCCAGGATGCTTCGATAGCGGCCTTAAGCTCATCCAGAGTGTTGGGTCTTGCGTCTCTCAACTTTTTCTTCACAATATCCCACAGATTCTCTATGGGGTTCAGGTCAGGAGAGTTGGCAGGCCAATTGAGCACAGTAATACCATGGTCAGTAAACCATTTACCAGTGGTTTTGGCACTGTGAGCAGGTGCCAGGTCGTGCTGAAAAATGAAATCTTCATCTCCATAAAGCTTTTCAGCAGATGGAAGCATGAAGTGCTCCAAAATCTCCTGATAGCTAGCCGCATTGACCCTGCCCTTGATAAAACACAGTGGACCAACACCAGCAGCTGACATGGCACCCCAGACCATCACTGACTGTGGGTACTTGACACTGGACTTCAGGCATTTTGGCATTTCCCTCTCCCCA
The DNA here is from genome assembly GCA_033026305.1 of Cirrhinus molitorella. Lineage (NCBI taxonomy): Eukaryota > Metazoa > Chordata > Actinopteri > Cypriniformes > Cyprinidae > Cirrhinus > Cirrhinus molitorella. The sequence goes on along the minus strand of CM065131.1, from coordinate 30,220,565 downwards.
GTCTTCCTCCAGACTGTGGCACCTTGATTTCCGAATGACATGCAAAATTTGCTTTCATCCGAAAAAAGTACTTTGGACCACTGAGCAACAGTCCAGTGCTGCTTCTCTGTAGCCCAGGTCAGGCGCTTCTGCCGCTGTTTCTGGTTCAAAAGTGGCTTGACCTGGGGAATGCGGCACCTGTAGCCCATTTCCTGCACACGCCTGTACACGGTGGCTCTGGATGTTTCTACTCCAGACTTAGTCCACTGCTTCCGCAGGTCCCCCAAGGTCTGGAATCGGTCCTTCTCCACAATCTTCCTCAGGGTCCGGTCACCTCTTCTCGTTGTGCAGCGTTTTCTGCCACACTTTTTCCTTCCCACAGACCTCTTGCTTGAGGGTGTCAATGATGGCCTTCTGGACAGCAGTCAGGTCGGCAGTCTTACCCATGATTGCGGTTTTGAGTAATGAACCAGGCTGGGAGTTTTTAAAAGCCTCAGTAATCTTTTGCAGGTGTTTAGAGTTAATTAGTTGATTCAGATGATTAGGTTAATAGCTCGTTTAGAGAACCTTTTCATGATATGCTAATTTTTTGAGATAGGAATTTTGGGTTTTCATGAGCTGTATGCCAAAATCATCAATATTAAAACAATAAAAGGCTTGAACTACTTCGAGTTGTGTGTAATGAATCTAAAATATATGAAAGTCTAATGTTTATCAGTACATTACAGGAAATAATGAACTTTATCACAATATGCTAATTTTTTGAGAAGGACCTGTATATTGACTTCCAGTAACAGCCGTTCCGATTGGTCGGACAAGCTGTTACTGGATGTTACAGCTAGCAGATTGGATGAACACTTGCTTTGGACCTTCGCCGAGTGACCTGCAGTATATCCACATGTGTTGATGCTAACAGTGCCCTCTTGTGTCAGCCCGCAGCTTGCGTCTGAGTCCGTGGGAGAGCCGCATCGTGGAGAGGTTGATGACGCCTACCCTTTCCTTTCTGGCTCGCAGCCGGAGCGTCGCCACCCTTCAGAACAGCAGCGACCCCCGTGAGTTACACATCACACGCATTTAACATGTCAGGAGCTTGAGGTAATGGTTAAACTCACCACATAGTACATGCACACCCATGTAATGAGTTAAACACACCTCATAAACAAGCCACACTGAGAGAAAACAAGCAGTTAATCTTGACTGCTGAAATCAAACAAGTGAAAAAAACGGTCTGTCTATTCTGTGTATTTTATTAGCCTCAGTTTAACATGAAGCCATTTTAACTTCCAAATGGTGTCTATTTTTTATTTGAGCTTAGTATGTACTGTTTTTATTTAATATTGTTTTTGATGTTCAGAATATAAAATACTTGTACAATTAAAAAACAATTGTACAATTTTTGCACTTTTACATTTAATATACATTTTGAACAGTAGATGTAGATGTACACTAACAATCAAACGTTTTATGTTTTTAAAGAAGTCAAGTGCTCACAAAGCCTGCATTTATGCGATCCAAAGTACGGCAAAAATAGTACAATTTTGAAATATTTTTATTATTTAAAATAACTGCTTTCTATTTGAATATATTTTAAAATGTAATTTATTTCTGTGATCAAAGCTACATTTTTAGCATCATTATTCCAGTGTTCCATAATATCCTTCTGGAATCATAATATGCTAATATGCTGATTTGCTGTTTAAGAAAAAAAAATATTCTCATTATTATCAGTAAGTACATTTTTTCAGGATTCTTTGATAAATAGAAAGATCCAAAGACGAGCATTTATCTGAAATAAAAACTTTTTTTATTGTATACTTTGCCATTCAAAAGATTGGAGTCAGTATATTTTTGGGGGGATTATGTGATTGGAGTAATGATGCAAAAAAAATTCAGCTATGGAATCACAGGAATAAATTACTTTAAATAAATAGTAATAAATTATAAATAATAAATAACATTTAAATAATTTAAAATATATTCAAATACAAAACTTTAAAACTATTTTAAATAGTAAAAATGTTTCAGAATTTTTCACATGAATAAATTACATTTTCAAATATATTCAAATAAAAAACAGTTATTTTAAATCGTGAAATATTTCAGAATTGTACTGTTTGCTGTACTTTACATCAAATAAATGCAAGCTTGGTGAGCAGAAGAGACTTCTTTAAAAAAACATCAATAGTATAAATACTGCATACTAAAAATATTTTCGTATGCTAGAAGACTGTTCTGAACATAACAGATCATCTGTATGTAAACTGCAGTTTAAACATTTGGGTTAGAAAGATTTTTTTCAACATTGATAATAATAAATGTTTCTTAAGCTGCAAATTAGCATATTAGAATGATTTCTGAAGGATCATGTAAAACTGAAGGCTGGAGTCATGATGCTGAAAATTCAGCTTTGCATCACAAAAATAAATTAAATTTTAAAATGTATTAAATAGAAAACAGCGATTTTAAATTGTAATAATATTTCACAACATTACTGTTTTATGGTATTATTAATCAAATAACTTTTAGAGACTTAAAAAAGAAACATAAAAAAGTGTTTTGAACATCAACAACGAGTGTCTTTACACGTTTCTGTCTGATCTCAGATCACTGTTCCCGCTCTGCGTCTGTATCTCCTCTGACACCCTGCTCCCATCATCATCCTCACCAACACAGCGCTGAACGCTGGAGGGTTTCAGCCAGCACACCTGACATCACACAACGCCAGCAGAGACGCAACTCTACACCGGTAAATACATGCACACAATATCACACTCACAAATGCAGAATTATTCATATAATAATGCTAATATACACTATATTCAAAAATGTGTGGTTTGATTTCATATTGTTTTTGAAGGAGATCTCTTATGCTGAGTTCTGTTTGTCATGCCTTTGACTTTAAAATGATCCATCACTGTGTTTACATCTAGTTTGAAAAGAAGAAGAAAGAAAAGAAAGACAAAGAACGAGAGAATGAAAAGGAGAAGAGCGCTCTATCTAAAGAAAAAGTGGAGAAGAAGAGACAGTCCCAATCCATAACCAGAACAAAAACAGAAGCCAGGTGACTCTCTCTCACACACACACACACACACACACACACACACACATGCTCTTTAAGCTGCAGCAGGTTAAATTACTGTGTGCTCAAAAGCCAAAGAGAGGCTCTGATCCAGCTCAGCAGGGTTTCTAGCAGGCTGTTGGCTTTTTACAAGCCTTTGTGTTCAGTTGCCTTGTGGAAAAAGTGATAAATTAGCCTTTATAGAATTAAGGTTATACTGTTATTATGGCTGATCCTTGTCTTGACTGATTGCTTATTTACACTGTTTCTTAAACAAGCTGCAGTTTTCCAGCATTATTTGTTTCCTCACTGTGACAAAATCCACATTATTGCTAAGGCAAACATCACTAGTGTTATTCAGCTTAGGGTTAGTGTATACTGCATATACACTAAGTATTGTTTTCTGAACAATTGAATAAAGTGAGTGTATGTTTTCTAAACAAGAAAAAATATGTCAGTGGGCTAATAAAAAAAAACATTTAATTAATTGAGAACATTTGGTTTTTTTACCCTGCTGACAGATATTTTTTCTTAGCTTAAGCTTAAATTAACTTCATTTTGATCGATTTTTTAAGAAGGTAAGACATTTTCAATCTTAAGTTAATCTTGATTTAAATTTTTTGTGGAAAATCTGCATTGGAAATAAATAAAGAATTAAATAAAAAACTAAAACTGAATTTAAACTTAAACGGGGAAACATTCATATAAACAAGTTTTTAAAAAATGACAAAAGCACAAAACAGAATTACAAAAAATGTGAATAAACAATCAAAATAGTATAATGAAAATCAAATGAAGTAATTTTTTTAGTGTCGCTAGGAAACCAGCCTAAATATGAAAGATTAAAAACAGAGCTTCTTTATCCAAAAAAAGTAAACTAAAAAAAAAACTAAACTAAACAAAAATGAGAAATGCTGTCTTGACAATTAACTAAAATAAGTTTAAGTAAAAACACTAAAATGGCAATAAATATAAAACAAACTAAAACTTACATTAATTAAAACTAAATTGTGATATTAAAAATAAATAAATAGCAAAAATTAAACGGAAATTAAATTGAAAAAGAACTGAAGCACATCAAAAATGACTAAACATAAAATGAATAAAAAATAAATATAAAAAGTATTTAAAAAATAAATTAATTAAAATATAAAATAAAGCTAATTCAAAATATTAAACTAAATTATGAGTATAATGGTGTATAAAAATGCTAAAAAAACACTGGTTGACAGAGTTTCCTTAGTTTTAATAACACAGTACATTTCCAGGACTTTTCCAGTTGTTTTATGATTATTGGATAAGGGTTTTTAAAATAATTTAAAAATTCCTGCAAATGACCTGAGGGACGGATGACGGTTAAATAAAAACTAAAACTGAATTTAAACTAAAACAAAAAACCCTGAACATTAATATAAATAAAAAGTTTGTTTTTTTAAATGACAAAAGCACATAACAATTTTTTTAAAAGTTAAGATGAATTTAAACTTAGAAGTGGAACTATCAAAATAATATAATACAAATCTAAGTAATTTTTAGTGTCACTAGGAAACCAGCTGAAATATCAAAAAATAAAAACAGAGCTTCATCACCAAAAAAAAAAAAACCTAAGCTAAACTAAATGAAAATTAGAAATGTCTTGGCAACTAAATAAAATTACTAAATGGCAATAAATACATAAAAACTGAAACTAACATTGAATAAAACTAAATGGTAATATTAAAAATAAATACATACAATTAAATTGAATTGAAAAGATCAAAATAATGTGATCAAAATCAAGACAAAAGTATGACAATTTTTTGTCAGATCTGTTAAAAACAGATTTATTTTGGCCTATTTTAGGATGTGTTCTAAATTTTCTTCTCTTTTTAGCCCAAATATCAAAGCTAAAAAAAGAGCTTCATCACCTGCGACGCCCAGGAGTCGCCCCCTCTCCCCCAATCCAGCGGTGTCCCCCAAACCGGCCTCCTCTTCAGGCCGGACTCCCTCTGGCACCAAGACCCGACCTAAACGGGCTCAAACTCCCGCGCGAGTACAGCCCCCTGCCGTTGCCGCTGTCGCCGTGGAAACCAAGGAGCCCCGTCAGGCTGACCCTCCCAAGGACACAAAGAGTGAGTGTGATCGTCATGACGACCAGAGCAGAGAGGAGTTTGCTCTTAGATAAATCAGTGTGACGGCTCAATGGTTTTTAAGGACTTGTACAGCTTTAATATGCATGAACGAAATGTAAGCTTTTACTCTTTTTGATGGACTTTTCTCCTTGTTTTTTTGTTTAGCTGCTCCCAGTGTTCCTGACATCACCATCTCGTCCGCTCCGGCCACGCCTCTTACTCCCTCTGCACCAATCGCAGCAGCTCCGCCGACACCAGAGGTGGCCAATGTTACAGCCACACCTTCCCGATCACTCTCTCCTGAGCCCAGCCTTCCGATCGCCAAGCCCACGGCTGGGACCAATGATCCTGAGGAGGCGGCCCGTGTGCTGGCGGAAAAGAGACGTCAGGCCCGTGAGCAGAGAGAGAGGGAGGAGCAGGAGAGACGAGAACAGGAGCAGAAGAGCAAGTTAGTTTTTTTTTTCTTGCATAGCCTGCATAAAGTCCTGTCCACTTTTGCAAAAACCCGCCCACTTCGAAAATGAAAGCTTGATTGACATTTAATATGTTTGCTGTAGGGTTATTATCGTTAACTAAAACTAAAACTAAAACTATTTAACTATTTAAAACTAAAACATTTTTATTGATTGAAATAAGATGAAAGTATTTAAAATATGAGTATTAGATGAAAAACTTGTTGCTTTTTCAACTAACTGAAATAAGTCTGGTATAGCACTAAAATTACTGCACTGCTTCTTTGAATTCTTCGACTTTTTTTTCGACATCTGCCTCTTAGACTTCACATTTCTTCTTCTTTGACTTCTTTGTCTTTTTCTTCAACTTCTGCTTCTTAGTCTTCTTACACTTTTTCTTCGACTTCTACTTCTTAGACTGTTTCTACGACTTTGGGTTCTTGGACTTTTTCTTTGCCTTCTGCTTTGACTTTTTCAACTTTTTCTTCAACTTTTGCTTCTTTGACTTTCGACTTCTGCTTCTTCAACTTCTTATTTCTTCTTCGACTCTTTCTTCAACTGCTTCTTCATCTTTTTCAACTGCTGCTTCTTCGACTTTTTGTTCACCTTCTGCTTCTTTTACTTTCTTGACTTCGGCTTCTTCGACTTAAGCTTCGACTATTTCTTGAACTTCTGCTTCTTAGACTTTTTCTTTAACTTCTGCTGTTTTTTTTTACTTAGGCTTCTTCGATTTTCTCATTTCTGCTTCTATGAGTTTTTCTTCGACTTCTGCTTCTACGACTTCTTATTTCTGCTTCTTCAACTTTTTCTTTGACTTCTGATTCTTTGACTTCTTCAACTTTTTCTTCGACTTCTGCTTCTTCGACTTCCATTTCTTCTTCTCATTTCTGCTTGTTTGACTTCTGCTTCTTCATCTTTTGCTTTGACTTTTTCTTCAACTTTTGCTTCTACGACTTTTTCTTCAATATCTGCTTTGTCTTTTTTGACTTCAGCTTCTTCGACTTTTTTTTTACTTCATCTTCTTCAACTTTTTCTTCGACTTCAATTTCTTCTTATTTCTGCTTCTTCGACTTTTTCTTTGACTTCTGCTTTTACGACTTTAACGTTTTCTTCGACTGTTTATTCAACTTCTGCTTTGTCTTTTTGGACTTCTGCTTCTTTGACTTCGACTTTTTCTTTGACTTATGCTTCTTCAACTTTTTCTTTGACTTCTGATTTTTTGACTTCTTTGACTTTTTCTAAACAGCATCAGAAAGGATTTTCTCAAGATCTAAATTTTGACCGAGAACACAGATGTGCATAAACAGATTGAACCTGAAGCCAGATCATCAAGCATTTTTGCAATGCTTTTTAAAGGATTAGTTCACTTTCAGAATAAACTTTTTCTTTGACTTCTTTTAAAAAAATGTAATCTTGCTGATGAAATATTTTAGAGCTGATTATAAATAATAAAAAATATTATTAATTATAATAATATAAATTGGCATTAAATATAAATATATGTTTTGATTTAATAATTTATTAGACTGTAATTTGAGTTATTTTTTTAAAAGCTAATTTCCACGACTGCTCATAAACAATCTGTAAGTGTTTTTCTCTGAGCAATGATACTTTAGTATCATTGATTTAGTATATTATAACTTTGTATTTTTAAATTTAGATTTAGTATATAATATTATTAATTTATTAATATTATTTTTTTTAAAATATATTTTAATTTTTTTTTAATGATTTTTTTTTATGGTTTATCTTAGTTAACTGTAATAACCTTGCTTCTGAAGTGTTCACTGTGAGTGACTATTTGTAACTCTAACATTGCCTCATCTGCATTCAGAGCACTGCGTGAGGAGCACGCCAGACGTGAGGAGGAGGAGAGGAGGCGCAGAGAAGAGGAGGCACGCTTCATGGCAGAGCAGCAGCGTCTGCAGGAGGAGAGGGAGGCGCAGGAGAGAGCACAAGCCGAGCAGGAGGAAAACCTGCGTCTGCAAAAACAGGTGAGCAGTGCTTCATGGGTACTGGACACCATTATGACAAGGTTTTGAGAGCTTCTATTAGTTTAGCCACATTTTAATGCTATATTTTTGTCATAGATGTCTTAGTATGCATTGTAAATCAGCTTTTCGCTTCTTTTGCTGAAATATTTTACAATCCATCTTCAGTCTTCAGTACAATAATTTTAATACAAAAGACCTTCAAGGCATGAAGGTGACTGAGACACAGGCAGACAAAAGGGCATTAGCTTGAGTCTCCTGTGGTTCAGATCTGTGACGTCACGTGAGCCTCCGGGTTACTCTCATTCATCTGCTGCCCTTCACAACAGAGCCCATCTGACACAAAGCCTGGTGTTCTGGTCTGATTTGATAATGCAGGACAGGCCTAATGGGTCTGTCTATGGCTCTCTGGACGTACAAAGCACATCTGTGGTGTCTAAACAGCATCAAAAAGGATTTTCTCAGGATCTAAATTTTGACCGAGAACACAGATGTGCATAAACAGATTGAACTTGAATCCACATCATCAAGCATTTTTGCAATGCTTTTTAAAGGATTAGTTCACTTCCAGAATAAACATTTCCTGATCATTTGTCATCCAAGATGTTCATGTCTTTCTTTCTTCAGTCAAAAATAAATTAAGGTTTTGGATGAACAACATTCCAGGATTTTTCTCCATATCGTGGACTTCAATGGGAGCCAATGGGTTGAAGGTCCAAATTGCATTTACCATACAATGCAGCTTCAAAGGGCTCCACACAATCCCAGCCAAGGAATAAGGATCTTATCTAGTGAAAAGCTAGGTCATTTTCTATTAAATAAATAAAAATAAATAAAAAATCCATAAGAAAAACGTTCTCCTCCAAATTCAAAATCGGCAAACATCGTTGTTTTCACCTTTTTTTTGTAAAGGCCATTTGACTTTCTTAACATGTTCACTTTGTAAACACTAGGTTGGTACTGCTGCCTACATTACACTTGTGTGATTATGTCATTTGTGAGGTCAAGCTAATGCAAGATGAGCATTTGTAGTTAAAAGTAGAAATTTTTTTATTTTTATTAAAAAATGAGAGATCATTTTGCTAGATAAGACCCTTATTTTTCGTCTGGGATTGTGTAGAGCCCTTTGAAGCTGCATTGAAACTGCAATTTGGACTTTCAACCCACTGGTCACCATTGAAGTCCACTATATGGAGAAAATGAATGTTTTCTTCAAAAATCTTAATTGCTTATTTGACTGATGAAAAATAGAAATGAACATCTTAGACGGCATAGGAGTGAGTGAATTATCAGGATTTTTTATTCTGGATGTGAAGTAATCCGTTAATGCATTTATGTCTATGATTCAGGATGTAATCCATTTTCTGATGTGCAGTTGCAGGATACTGTGTCTAGGTGAGGAATATTAAAATGAATCAAACAGAGAGAATTTTTGGCCACTGCTTCCCCCTTGTGGTAGAGGAATGAAATTAAAACACATTCTGTTTGTACAAAATAGTGAAGATGTAGACGATTTTTAAAATATCAGCCTTAAATTCAATACATTACCTGATCAACTATTAAAGTAATCGTTGTTATTTAAGTGTTAAGTATATACTATTTAAGTATTTTATACTATTAAATACTTTTATGTTTAATTTTTATTTCATTTTTATTTTAATTTTTTTTATTTATATCTTAAATATAGCAACATATATAGCGTTCATTTTTTTCACTGTCTGAAGCATTTGTGAAGTTAAAGTTGATCTAATATTTATTCTTTTTATTTTATACAATTTTTTTTTTTTATATTTTAACTTAAGTCATTTTTAATTTTGTTTTAGTAATTTTAATTATTTATATGCTTTGTTGTTTTTTATAATTATATATTACTTTTTTTGGTTATAGCTTAAGTTTTTCAAGTTTGTATGTTTCATCTGATATTTATATTTATTTAAGCTTTAGTATATTCAGCAGTTATTAGAAACAACTGTAACAGTTGATAAACCAGCCCTTGGTGTCATGTCATAGAATTTATAGGTCATTTAGAGACATATAATGGATATGTAGATAATAAAGTTTCATATGTGTCTTTTCCAGCGAGAGGAGGCTGAATCCAAAGCCAGAGAGGAAGCAGAGAGGCAGAGGATAGAAAGAGAGAAACACTTCCAGAAGGAGGAACAGGAGCGTCTGGAAAGAAAGAAGGTAAAACGAAATAAACAGATGAGATATTCAAGTAATTTTCCTTTCCTGTGGGTTTGACTAACATCTGTGTTCACCTTTTTAGCGTCTGGAAGAAATCATGAAAAGGACTCGTAAGAGTGACGCAGGGGGACAGGTGGGACACATCTGTTTTTTATTGAGTCTGAATTCATTTCACACACACAGCGAAAGGAAAATGAACTTGACTTATTTGTTTCTTTGCAGAAAGACGCTAAGACTCCAGCTCAAGTGAATGGCAGAGTCTCTGACAGCGGTAAAAATCGATTTGAAGTATTGTGCATGTGATGTTACCCTTAAAAGTAAATCTTTACTTTTTACCCTTAAAAATATAATGCTGTTATTCTCTGGTTTTTCAGTAATCCAGAAAAATCCTTCAGAAACTCTCCATAGCGGTGCGACAAATTTTAACCAATCACAAGGAGACGTGAAAACGAGGTAAAGTTGCACAGTTAGGCATAATTTGAAATCTATATTTTGCTGTCAACTGTCTGACTAAAAGTTGAGAGATATACACTTTTCTTCCTCAGCTCTGTGTCCTGGGACGCTGCACCCGTCATTAACGGCGTTCAGCCCACTAAGCATCAGAATGGACTGTCCTCCAATGGAGAGGCAGCAGACTTTGAAGAGATCATCAAGCTGTCCAATCACAGTGGCAGTGGAAACAGTGGGCAGGGCCAACCTGCTGACCCAATCATGGCCTTTGAGGGAGGGGAACCGTTCATGATGAAGGCGGGGCCTATGAAACCTCAACATGTGGCAGGTAAGATTTGATATTATTAGATTAGATCAAATGTTAGTATTATTTCATTAATACATTAAAGACTAATGATCATAAAAAGTATTTGTCATTTTCTTGTAATAAAAGCAACAGGGATTTACACAAAATTCTCTGGATTTTCTGTGATGTATTTAGTTAAAAATACTAAATTCTCCCAAAATGTAGGATAATAAAAAGTACAGCTGTTTATAAATGTATGGATTTTATTTTGAATATACACTACCAGTCAAAAGTTTCTGAACAGTAAGGTTTTCAAGTGTTTTTTTAAAGAAGTCTCTCTGCTCACCAAGCCTGCATTTATCTGCATTTATCTGATCCAAAATACATTGGATTGTAATATTGTAATATTGTGAAATGTTTTTACTATTTAAAATAAATACTTTCTATTTGAATATATTTCAAAATGTAATTGCTGATTTGTTGTTCAAGAAACATTTTTTAATTATTATTATTGTCAATATTTAAAACATTTTTTTCAGGATTCTTTGATGAATAGAAAGAGCATTTATCTGAAATAAAAAGCTTTTGTAACATTATACACTATACCATTCAAAAGTCAGTATAATATATATATATATATATTGTGGGAAATTATAGAAATTAATATATATATATATATATATATATATATATATATATTTAGCCAGGATTCTTTAAATTGATCAAAAGTGAGGATAAAGACAGATAAAATATTTCTATTTCAGGTAAATGCTGTTCTTCTTTTTTTTTTTTAAATGAAAAAATTCTACTGCTGTTGCCAACATAATAATAAATGTTTCTCAGCAAATCAGATTATTAGAACAATTTCTGAAGAATCATGTGACTGGAGTAATGATGCTAAAAATTCAGCTTTGAAATCACAGGAATAAATTCTATTTTAAAACATATTCAAAAAGAAAATAGTTGTTTTAAATAGCAAAAACACTGCTGTACTGTATTATACATTTACATTTACATGTAGGCATTTGGCAGACGCTTTTGTCCAAAGCGACATACAGTTGGGAGAACATAGAGCGATTCTTCTTAAGGAGACAAACAGACACAGGCAGTGCTATAATACCAGATTTCAAGTGGTGCTTCAGACAAGTACAAGCTAGAAAGGGAAGGAATAAAGAGATTAATTTTTTTTTTTTTTTTTTTTTTTTAATATGGTAACAGCAAATAGAGTTGAAAGAGATGAGTTTTAAGCTGTCGCTTGAAGCTTGTCAGGGAATCAGCATTCCGGATAGGGGTAGGAAGATCGTTCCACCAGCCAGGAACAGTAAAAGAGAATGTTCTGGATAGTGATTTAGCACCTCTCTGTGATGGTACCACAAGGCGTCGCTCACTAGCAGATCTCAGAGTTCTGGAGGGGGTGTAGATTTGCAATAGCGAGTGCAGATAAGCAGGTGCAGTAGCTGTGGTTGTCCTATATGCAAGCATCAGAGTCTTGAACTTGATACGAGCCGCAATTTGGGAGCCAGTGCAAGGAGATAAAGAGAGGTGTAACATGGGCTCTTTTGGGCTCGTTGAAGACCAGCCGTGCTGCTGCATTCTGAATCATTTGTAGAGGTTTGATTGTGCATGATGGAAGACCAGTCAAAAGAGCATTGCAGTAGTCCAGTCTGGAGATGACAAGGGCCTGGACAAGAAGTTGTGTAGCCTGCACTGTTAGAAAGGGCCTGATCTTTCTGATGTTGTGCAAAGCAAACCTGCAAGATCAAGTAGCCTTTGCAATATGATCTTTGAAAGACAACTGGTCATCAAAGATGACACCCAGATTCCTGATTGAGTTTGAAGAAGTGATTGTGGAAGAGCCCAGCTGGATGGTGAACCCATGCTGTAAGTTTGGAGTGCAAGGAAAAACAAGAAGCTCAGTTTTTGCCAAGTTAAGCTGGAGGTGATGTTCTTTCATCCACGTTGAGATGTCCGCCAAGCAGCCTGAGATCCGTGCAGGTACTGTTGGATCATCTGGTTGAAATGAAAGATGGAGTTGTGTGTCATCAGCATAGCAATGGTAGGAGAAGCCATGTGACTCTATGATGGGACCCAGTGATGTTGTGTATATGGAGAAGAGGAGAGGACCAAGAACTGATCCCTGAGGAACCCCAGTGATCAGTTGATGCGTTTTGGATACCTCTCCTCCCCAGGTTACCGTGAATGACCTACCGGTGAGATAGGATTCAAACCAGCGAAGCGGAGTTCCTGTGATGCCCAGCGATGAGAGGGTGGACAGGAGGATCTGATGGTTGACGGTGTCAAAAGCAGCGGATAAATCAAGCAGAATTAGAACTGATGATTTAGAATCAGCTTTTGCTGTCCGCAAGGCTTCAGTAACTGACAGTAGCGCAGTCTCAGTTGAGTGGCCCCTCTTGAAACCTGACTGGTTAGGATCCAGTAAGTTGTTCTGTGAAAAGAACAATGATACCTGGTTGAAAACAACTCGTTCGAGGGTTTTTGCTATGAATGGAAGCAGAGAGACCGGTCTGTAGCTGTCAAGAAGTGAGGTGTTCAGTGTTGGTTTCTTAAGCAGTGGGGTTACCCGAGCCTGCTTAAAAGAAGTTGGAAAAGTGCCTGTGAGGAGTGATGTATTTATGATGTGTGTGAGTGCTGGTAAGACAGTAGGAGAGATTGCTTGAAGAATGTGTGAGGGGATGGGATCAAGTGGGCATGTTGTAGGGTGGCTGGAGAGGAGAAGTTTTGATACTTCTGTCTCAGTGAGGGGACAGAAGGAGAAAGTGAGAGTGTTCGAAGTGGGTGTGGTGGGTTGTAGGTCATGTGTATGAGGGGCTAAGAATTGTTTGCTGATTGTTCGAGTTTTGTCTGTGAAGAATTGTGCGAAATCATTAGCTGTTAGTGTAGTGGTGGGTGGTGGTGGAGGGGGACAGAGGAGAGAGTTAAATGTTTTGAAGAGATTGCGCATGTCAGAAGCACTATTGATCTTGTTATGATAATATGAGGATTTGGCAGTGTGGAGTTGAGTAGAAAAAGCAGAAAGCAACGATTGGTACATACTCAGGTCAGACGGGTGTTTAGATTTGCGCCATTTTCTTTCTGCTCGCCTGAGTTTGGACCGATGTTCACGAAGAACATCAGTCAGCCAGGGGTTAGAGGGGGTAGCCCGTGCTGGCCTGGTGGAAAGAGGACAGATATCGTCGAGACAAGGCTTTAAGGTGTTGCATAAGGTGTCAGTGGCTGCATCCACATCCAGAGATGAGAAATGGATAGGTGAGGGAAGAGAGGAGGAAAGTACAGAGGAAAAGTGTGAGGGTGAGAGGGAGCGTAGGTTTCGTCTAAAAGTAACCGGTAGAGGGGTTGGTGATGCATAGGTTGAAAGATGAATATTAAATGTAATAAGGAAATGGTCAGAGACGTGTAGGGGTTTGACCAGGATGTTGTCAGCGATACAATTGCGAGTGTAAATTAAGTCAAGTTGGTTGCCAGATTATATTTGAGTAAATATTTTATAGTGAATAAATGTAGTAAATTAATAGCATACATTTAGTTAATTGCTTTACTTTTTTTACCAACATTTTGTTTTATTTTTAAAATTATAATTTTTTAATAATATATATATATATAATTATTATTATTATTATTATTATTTATTAATTATTATTATTATTTATTTTTTTTTTAGTCTTAAATGTCTTACATTTCATAATAACAAATATATAATAAAACCATGCCTATTAGAAGCATTTAAAAACATGTTTATGAAAGTATTATCTATGTGAAATTTAAATTTACTGCTGTTACAGTTTCATCAATAATATAATGATGACTGATTATTTATTACACTCTCAGTTGATCCAAACCAATCTGACTTTCAAACAAACATAAAAGATGGTTAGCAGAATCTCCAAGCTTTACTTTTCTGCCTTTTAAATGAACAATAATTTACATATCTTTGTCTTTGAAGCCATCTGGTAGCTTTGTGCAAAGAACATTTTGTTATTTTGCCATTTTTGGGAGCTTGACAGTGTCAATCACTTTTATTTCAGTTGCATGGTACAATGTGAATGTTCTGGGTGAACGAAACTTTTAAAGGCTCAGTCAGACTCTTTAAACATGTTTGTTTTTGTCTTGTTTCTCCTGCAGAGGTCCTGTGAGAGCAGAGCCTTCTGTAAGAGAAGAGTAGAGAAGCCTTACGCTACCACTGCTTCCACCCCTGACGTGTGCCAAACCAACAAACAGACTGCTTTAACTTTAGAAACACAGCAAGACAGAAACTGCCGATTTCTGTGGAAGCACTTTGAGGAAGTGAAAGAAGCGGAGGAGAAGCTTAAAAAGACACTTATATACATATAAAAACATTTGCAAAAAGTCTCTGTCTATTTCACTGTGTGTCATGGTGCAAAATTGTTGCGTTTCTTTCAAAAGTCACCTGCCGATTACGTGGTGCACCTTAAAAGAGTCACTATATGATGAGTTTTAGAAAGATACAACTTGGAAATACACAATGTTTGGCTATCATTATGATATTAATTATTATTGTTGTTGTTGTTATGATGTATTGTTATTGTTCTTTTAAGTAGAAAAAAAAACGTGTGTCTTGAATTATTGCGTTATTTAACGTGTGGAGCAGCAGAAGAGGGCGATATTCTGTATGTTAATGTATATTTGCCTGATTATGACAGACCTGTGGAATAAATCTTTATGAAAGGGGCTGTGTGTCAGTTCACGCAATGTCTGCTTCTGAGAAACAGAAAAGTGGAAAGAGCTTGACACATCAACTTTTAACTGAAAAATATTTTTTAACACGGTAGCCATCAGTGTTGGGGATAACGCATTACGAGTTACGTAATTAGATTACTTTTTGCAGAGAAACTAGTAAAGTAACACATTACTTTTTAATTTACAAGAAAATATCTGAGACTTTTTCAGATATGTAAAGCCAGTTACTTTTGCCCCAGTTATTGATTGAAAGCTGTTCTGTCCCCATGTTGAGAGAAATCCAGAAGAAGATGTTACCTTAGTTCTAGAAAAAATGTGAACATGCGTCAATTCATTACATGCATGATACGGTATTCCTCAAAAAGAATAAAAACAGTGAAATGCAACTCAGAATACGACGTAAACCTGCGATAATAAAATGTTAAATAACACAAATATCCTTTATGTATTTAATTTTGTTAACTAGTCTTTGCTGCTGACCGATGATCCAATTCAACCACACTAATAAGCAAAAATGACTCTAGATAAACATTTGTGCTTCTTTTTTTAATGCTGAAGTTAGTTTAACTTTTTCTGTACAGACGTGAATTTACTTTTCCTTCAGCCTAAGGCTTATTCGTTTCACTTTTAGTGTGAAAGGGATTTTACGTTTGCCAAAAACTTTTTGTTATATTAAAAACAAACAAGCAAGCCCTGCCCAGATTTAAAAAGTAACGTAACACATCTCTAACGTAATTAGTTACTTTTTAAGGAGTAACGTAATATTGTAATGCATTACTTTTAAAAGCAACTCCTCAACAAGTTTCCCTCAACACTGGTAGCTATTCTTACAGTATATTATTTCTGTGCAGTGGATCATTTCAACCAGTAGAGGGCAGCTCTGAATGTAAACTTAGCCTTCCACACATGTATGCTGAACAATATCGCAACTCCTGTGCAACAACTAGCATAGACTTGCATTGAAGTGGCATTCCAGTCCTTTTGCTATACATATTTTATTTATGAATTTCACAAACTAGGGCCACATCACTTAGAAAGTCCTCTATCCATAATATTGCTTTCTTCATTAAAAAAAGCTGTCTCGTTTGAATCAAGAGAGATATCAAAGACCAAGCACCGTTTATAAGCGAACAGACTAAACAAATGTTTGGATGGATTTTGATGCACCTGGGATGGACCTTTTTTCTGGAGGAAGCATTATTACGGATTCTGGACTCATATTTTTTGATAGATTTGTTTATTACAAACATGCAGTGTTTTGCTTCACGACATGTTTCACACATTTAATAGACTGTAGTCGTGTGGATTATTGTGATATTTTTATCAGATGTTTATTTTTTTTTTTATCAACTCATTCACTGCAGAATATCCCAAGAGTGTTTTCAAGACGCGTCATCATTTGGATATGCGGCACAGAATGTAAACACTGAACCCAACAAAACTCGCATATTTTACTGATTATTGCTGCTGAAAATGGTCAATAATTGTCATGTTTTGGGCTGTATTACTCGGTCGGACCTATAGACTGCCAAAAGTTATAACAAATCAAAAAGAAGAGTGCAAAAAAAAAAACTGTCAGAGAAACAAATAAACTGAACAAGGATTTTCAGGGCAAAAAATCTTGACAACATTTGTGTTTGTTCTTATGATTTCCGGTCAGGTATGTGAAATATTAGGCTAATTTCTTACTTAATACTGCTCGTATGTATCTTTAGTTTGTTAAAATATTGCGCTATTTCATGCTTACTAAGTTTTTCTCTATATGATTAAACAGATTCCACACGTTTTCTTCGTGGTTTAGACAGCATAAATTAGCAGAACAACATATTCAGTAGTACATTAAGTAATACGTGCAATTCATGCTGTTGTTTACATCCAAGTATCTCCAATATGCCCACGTATCCGGGTAACTGACCAAACCGTGAAGTAAGTGCAAACCCTCTTTAAACAAACAGTCCAAAATAGTTTTAAACAAATGTGTTGATGGATTTTGATGGAACTGGGATGGAATTTTTCTCTGGAGGAAGCAATTATGGTTTCTGGACTCATATGTTTGAAGTTAAAATGCATGATGGCAAAACTGATGGATTTGTTTATTACAAACATGCATGATTTTCTCTTCACAAGACATTAATTGATAGACTGGAGTCGTGTGGATTACTTGTGGATTATTGTAATGTTTGTTATTAGTGTTATTATTGTTATTAGTGTATGTTTGGACTCTCATTCTGACGGCACCCATTCACTGTAGAGTATCCAATGCTAAATTTCTCCAAATCTGTTTACATGAGGTGAGTAACTTTTCAACAATTTTTAATTTTTAGCTGCATATATGAAGAAATCATAGTGACTGTATGACATTATTATCGTATTATCTACAGGAAAAAAAATAGCTTTAATCACATTGTTTAAACTCTGGCAGCGGCCACCGGGAGTTTCACCACCACACACCCACTGACGTGTTTTTGGCCTTGATAGCTCTAGGCTCAACTCAGGCACTGTATTTTTAGATGGATGATAACAGATACAAAGTGAGTTATGAGTAAGGTAGATGCTGCCAGCTGGGTTTGAATTCATTTGGCATGACAGGAACGAATAGGATCTTAATGAGTGACGGAGCATGCCACCCGAGTCCACAGAAACTAGCCTCAGCTTTGCATTTGATTTGAATAACCCCTAGGAAAAAATGGAGAGCTCAGGAGACTCAAAGTCAAGTCATGCTACAACTTTGTCTCAGACGTTTCTCCTAAAATTGTTGATGGAAATAAAAATAGACAGAAATAGAGCTTGAAACGTAACTCTTGAAAGATGGACTTGGTATCTTGGCATATTTGAGCACAGTGAAAAAAAGGACTAAAACTAAAGCTGAAATAAAATAAAATAAAAGCTACAGTTAATAGCAAAAAAAAAAAAAAAAAGCATAGCAAAATGAACTAAAATTGAATGAAAGCTGAAAATACTATATCAATAGTACTAAAAAAGCACAGATTTTAATCTCAAAACACAATTGTGCATTGCAAAGTAACTGAATTGCTGAATTGGCCAAGATGGCTAATAGAGCTCTGGTTCCAAAGTTCATATTTGTCTCTAACCTTTGACCTTTAAAGGCCTTTTAAACAGTATGCTGAGTCATGAACCCTTGGTGCACAGGATGGACAGTATAAAGCCGCACTGAACCGTTTCCCATGAATCATTGCAAGGTGTGAAGACAACTGACAATGTACTGGTTGCTTGTTGTGGAGCTGTTTTGGTAGCTGTTGATAAGCATGTATGTGTGGATAAATGCGGGTACGCTGCATTTATTTGCAACCTCTCTATTTAAATGTGGTCTTGCAGCATGTTTTCATCAGCCACATATTTGCTTTACAGCAAGTTGCTTTGTTTAGTGGCTTCATATACCACTTTGAAGCTGCACCATAAAATATTATTTCCAGAAATGGGTGATATATAAAGTTTCCAGAGCAGCTCTTTCTTGAATGTTTTAGAATGTTTAGAGCTTCTAGAATACATGAGAGACTCTGTCTGCATTCTATTGTCTGATTTAAAATGTTACTATTGAGGATTGCTTTTTTTTATTTATAGGCTGATGTCGTAATAGTAGTAGTGGGAGCCTAGCGTCAGAGAACTTACTGGATAAAACTGTGGAGTATGGAACAGTGAAACATTATTGAAAACTTACAGTTGAGGTCAAAAATTTATAAACACCTTGCAGAATCTGCAAAATATTAATTATTTTACCAAAATAAGAGGGATCATACAAAATGCATGTATTTTTTTTATTCAGTACTGACCTGAATAAGATATTTCACATAAAAGTCATTTACATATAGTCCACAAGAGAAAATAATAGTTGAATTTATAAAAAATACCCTGTTCAAAAGTTTAATGATCCACAGCTGTGTTTTATTTTTTTTTTTTTTAGTGATAGTTGTTTATGAGTCCCTTGTTTGTCCTAAACAGTTAAAATGCCTGCTGTTCTTCAAATAAAAAAAAAATCATTCAGGTCCCACAAATTCTTAGTTTTTTCAGCATTTTTGTATATTTAACCATTTCAAACAATGACTGTATGATTTTGAGAGCCATCTTTTCACACTGAAAACAACTGAGGGATTCATATGCAACTATGACAGAAGGGTCAATGCTCACTGATGCGTCAGGAGGAAAAACGATGCATTAACCCTCTGGGGTCTGAGGTGATTTTGGGGCCCTTGAGATGTGTTGACATGCCCTGACATGCCCCCCCATCCCCCCACCTCTTAATGCATTGTGTTTCCTTCTGAAAATAAAAAATAACATGCATTTTGTATGATCCCTCTTATTTTGGTAAAATAATTAACATTTTGCAGATTCTGCAAGGTGTGTGTAAACTTTCGACCTCAACTGTAACTTCCTTTTATTTTTTATTTATTTACTTTTTTGAATTACTGGAAACATTTTTATAGTTGTAGTTTCTACATATTCAGTATATTTATGCTAATTCTTCTTATTATGTTGTACAAAATTTGAATATGGGCATGGTGACAGTTATAAGTAATAGTAATATTGTTCTTCTTATGAAAGGAGCAATCATAATGTATTAGAAGTATGGCAAAGTTAAAGTTTATTTATACAGCACTATTTATATAGCAGCAGCTGACCAATGTGCTTTACAATGCACTATAAAACATTGCTAAAATAAAAACAGACAGAAGAAGAATGTTAGACTTTTGACTGAGCAGATCTAATCTGAAGTGGCAGAAGTCATCTAAAGTTGTCTTCATATAGCCAGCAGAATGCATCTGTGCATAAGCCAAAAGTAATTCTTTTAGCAAAGACATGACTTAGCATATAGCTCTATCACTGAAATACAGGAAGTTCATTGTTCATTGTCGATACGCTGAATTTACTTTCTCTTTCTCTTGTAATCTCTCCACCACTGAACACCAGAGGTAAGGCTTCTCTTTTTCTCTGCTTGTATCATATTTCTCCTGTGCATGTTTCAGAATAATTTTGAGAGTGATTTAATGTGATCATTTTTGAGGCGAAACTATTTTTGCTCACTTGTGGCATAGCTAAAGTTGTAAAGGGCTAGAAACGGACAAAGTAAACACCCCACTGTACTCAAACCCACAATGGCAAACATGCCACTTACATCGGTTTCAAGACCAAATGCATGCAAAACAAAAACCAGAAAAGACAAATATGGCTTTAAAACATATTGTAGACAGAGCTACTGAGCAGAGCGTGGAGAGAAACAGCATACCCCTGATTTTAGAATGGAAAAATATAGTCTGTTTTAGTACTGGCAGTACAGAACTTTCCACTGAAAGTGTGTTATTCTTTTGAAAAAAAGGTTTGGCTGTGGTGCACATATAGATACACTGGTGGTTTTTCAAGTTGAAAAACTACTTTTCTTCTTTCTCTAGCTCATTGTTCTGCATGTGTTCATGAATGAGTATCCAGGCAGATGACATGCAAAATAAGTTTTCATCTATTTTAATCTACATCAAAAATAAAGACTTTACTGGATGTGAATTAGGCTGACATTAAACTGTCTCAATGTAGTTACCCCCTAGATCAGTTTGGGAATGCAAACAGTTTGCCAGTGTGACAGGCAGGATTGCAAGTGTCGTGCTGTGTGGCGATCTTTCATTCAGTTTGGATTGTGCCATTCAGAATATGATACATGCTGATAATATTACAGAACTTTTAAACATTAAAATGATTTAGTTAGCTTTGATGTGTGTGCATACAGTTGAGGTCAAGAGTTTACATGCACCTTGCAGAATCTGCAAAATGTTCATTATTTTACCAAAATAAGAGGGATCATACAAAATGCATGTTATTTTTTATATAGTACTGATCTGAATAAGATCTTTTCACATAAAATAAATTCACATATAGTCCACAAGAGAAAATAATAGTTGAATTTATTAAAAATTACCCCGTTCAAAAGCCACAGATTGATCCACAGCTGTATTTTTTGTTTAGTGATAGTTGTTCATGAGTCCCTTGTTTGTCCTGAGCAGTTAAACTGCCCACTGTTCTTCAGAAAAAATATTCAGGTCCCACAAATTCTTTGGTTTTTCAACATTTTTTTGCATTTGAACCCTTTCCAACAATGACTGTATGATTTTGATATCCATCTTTTCACACTGAGAACAACTGAGGAACTCAAAAGATTCAAGCACTCACTGATGTTCCCAAAAGGAAAAAGGAAAAATGCATTAAGAGCCATTAAGAAAACTTTTTGAATTTGAAGATCAGGGTAAATTTAACTTATTTTGTCTACTGGGAATCATGTAAGTTAGGGTTAGGTATCTTCTGTAGCTTCTGAAGGGCAATACTAAATGAAAAAATTATGATATTTAAGCAAAATAAGAAAAATGTACACATCTTCCTTCTGTTCAAAAGTTTACATGACTGGCTCTTAATGTATCGTTTTTTCTTATGGAGCATCAGTAAGCGTTTGAACCTTCTGTAGTAGTTGCATATGAGTCCATCAGTGGTCCTCAGTGTGAAAAGATGGATCCCAAAATCATGCGGTCATTGTTGGAAATGGTTCAAATACACAAAAATGCTAAAAAAACAAAAACAAAGAATTTGTGGGACCTAAAGGATTTTTCTGAAGATCAGCAGGCAGTTTAACTGTTCAGGACAAACAAGGGTCTCAAAAACAGCTGTGGATCATTCACAATATTAAAAATCAAGCGTATTTAAACTTTTGAACTTGGTCATTTTTATAAATTCAACTATTATTTTCTCTTGTGGAATAAATGTAAAAAAATTTTATGTGAAATATCTTATTCAGGTCAGTGCTAAATAAAAAATAACATTCATTTTATAAGATCCCTCTTATTTTGCTAAAATAACTAACATCTTGCAGATTCCGCAAGGTGTATGTAAACTTACGAGCTCAACTGTACATGTTTGTGTGTGTCTGTGTATATACACTCTTAGAAGAAAAGGTTCAAAAATGAACCTTTTGAGGTTCCTAGGGATTGCAACTGTGGGGGAACCTTATAAGTTCATTTTTGAACCTTTTTGAAAAGGTTCTATTTGGAACCTTTACATAAAGGTGAATTAATGATCCACATGGGTTCCTTTTTGAACCATTTTTAAACTATTTTAAAGCACCCTTTTGGTACTATTTATTATTATTATTATTATTATTATTATTATACTTTTTTCTTCCTAATTAACAACACAGACACAACCTGCAATTGTCTATGATATTGTTTATTTTTATTAATTTTATACATTTCTGTCACAGACATATAAATATATTAAATCGATTTGTTCTCTTTCAAAAGAAAAAAAATGATAAATGAATGAATGCATG
This sequence comes from Cirrhinus molitorella, assembly GCA_033026305.1. NCBI lineage: Eukaryota > Metazoa > Chordata > Actinopteri > Cypriniformes > Cyprinidae > Cirrhinus > Cirrhinus molitorella. The sequence goes on along the minus strand of CM065131.1, from coordinate 30,198,017 downwards.
AATAAAAAATAGTAATAGTATTTACAATAATTAATATCATATATTTACATTGGCTCTGATCAATTCTTGAAAACCAAAATAAAAAAGAAAGGTTAGCTGAAAAAGAAAGCTTAAAATATTCTTTCATGCTCAGTATGAATGTTTACAAGACAAATTGCATGTTATATAATATATCACATATTTACACCCCCCCCCCCCCATATATATATATATATATATATATATATATATATATATTTAGTCAAACAAAAAATTGGCCATTTTTATCACAGTAGGTGGCATTTTGGTTTCAGTATTATGACACATTAAATACTTTTCAGTGAATTTCAGGGTGTTTCTCATTTTTGACGTATACTCTATGTTGAATATGAAATGTATTGCCATTAAAACAACAAGAGCCATGGTCACATCATCCACTTCACAGATCTTCTCCCCTTCCATCATTATTACAATTACAGACTCTGTATCGAAGGCACGTCCCTTGATACATAGCACAGGGTTGGGTGTGCTTGGTTCCTAAAGAAAAAGAGTATAATATTATATATGGTATACAATACCTATCGTTTGATTGTATGAATATTATTTTTGGTCCAAACTTTTATAAAAGGTTTTCAAAATTAACCAAATTAAAATTCTGTTACTTTGTGACATCATGAGTGTGAATACAATTTACAGCAACACAACTAATATATTTGCATTACAGCAACACTCATGTTGTGGCTGTTGTTATAGTGGAACCTTGACACAGTCAAAGAGAAGGGGCAGAAAACCAGATTTAATATTTGTAAAAGTTAAGTAGATGTATTGGCTTAAGTATATATACCTCATTGATGAGATAGAGAGATCTTGGACTTTCCTTGAATAAAAGTGGGAGTAACAGGACAGCAGCAGCCATTGAGAGACCTTTAACATAAAATTGTGAAAATGTCCATGAATATTATGTTTTCACTTAATTATGATTTGTATATTCAATATCAATAAAATAGTGATTTCTTTAAGTTATTCATTCATTCATTCATTCATTCGTTCATTCACTCATTACCTTTGTGTGCCAAATCAACATATTTTGTTGTCGCTTCAGCCAACTCTTTACGAATATCCACCCCGACTTCTCTTCTCTGGCACTCAGTAATAACTTTCTGTGCCACCAGGCTGAGATTTTTCAGAAAATTCTTCTCAATGTTTGCATCCAGTGTGCTTTCAAATTCTAATAACAGCTGTTAACAAACAAACAAACAAACAAACAAACAAATACATTATTTGCTAATGTTTTGCAAATGTTTGTGAAAATGTTTTGTAGTCAAAATTCGGAATACAATTCACTTACAACAGAAGCGATTTTAAGAGCTGGATATCGGGATAGAATATCTTTTGTGGAGTGATGTTTCATGTAGTCTGCCCTCTCATTTCTTGTCCGTGCCATGCAGTCCTGCAAAAGTCTGATATTTGGTGTCTGCTTTGAGCATTCTGTTCTCATTTTCTCCAAGTGGATCCCTATGCTGTATTCATCTTCTCCTGACTCTGCCTATCCACAAACATAAGCACTTAAACTTTAACAGTAAACAGTAAACTTTAATGTTTTTCTTAATTCCTGATGATTTTTCTATTTGTGGCTCTTACCTCTTCAGTCCTTGGTCTCTTTTGATACATTTCTTGGATTGTAGATGAATCCCCAGTCTAAAAAAAAAAAAAAAACACATTAAAGACATTCATTATGTGTCCAGGAAGGTGTCATTTCATTTGACATACTTACCTCTGCGTTAATTGCCTTTTTTGGAGCATCACATGTCTGTTGGATGGTTGGAGAAATCACCTGGTTCTTTACTTTGCTGAATCTGCTACGGACTTTATTTATCTCTTCAATATCAACCAATGGTGATCTTTCTTTCTTGAATTTGTTTTTGAGCATCTCATGCCATGACTCCTTAAATAGAAACCAATAACACAATTAATGCTAAAACATGCATCGATAACAGCATAACAATATCAAGGAAGTGCTAAAGGGCTTTGAAATGGAAAAACTGTCATGTTCTTACATATCCTTTTCCAGTTCTGTCTCTCAAGAACTGATGTTTTGTAACAAGGGCTGAACACACCTTGTTGTATTGTTCACTTGTTGGATACCTAAATAAGAATTAAATAAATTAATGCATGAATGAATAAATAAACAAATAATAGTCCTCCATCATGCTCTAAAATTATTTACATTTACCATGTATATGTGCACATTTGATCAAACAGTGTTTGAATTATTTTTGTATGTATAGTTTATACATATATATATATATATATATATATATTTGTATATGTATAGTATTTATTTATGTAAAAGATTTGTTTATTTAATTCTGATGTACCCATTGCAGATCTGCACCAGAAACTTTCTCTGGCCTTGTCGCAGATGACTATTTTTGCAATAGCAGCTGCCAGCAGTCTTAATACCACTCAGAGAAGAATGTTTATCTCTACGTTTTCAATAGGATTATCTTATTGGAAGTCAGTGTCAGTGGCATATAATGTAACACCATGTGCACCATGACTATACTAAAACTAACGTTAGTTGTGTTTCTCAATGATTATTTCTTCACTAATGAACAGTCCAAAAAAGGAAAGTGAGATTAGCATATAACAGCGGTTAAACTTAAAATCTACAACTTCCTGGAACGACAGACTCAGGAAACACGTGTTGCAGAGTAAGACCCACAATTTTAAGTACCTTTATGCATCTGTAACAATAGTATTTTTGCAGACATGTCTGAGAGAGACTGGCTTGTGCAGACTGAATCCCTGTGGTGTTTCCTCTCAGTGAAATAGTGCCTGGTGTTGGACTGATTTCTCTGAACTGGCCCTATGGCCTGTGATTACAGCTGTCACTCTGAGAAGCTTTCAACAGGTGTTTGAAATGGAGGCGCTGTGTCTGTTTTACCATGTGTAGGCCAACAGCACTCAGAGAAATAAAAATGGCCATATATTATATTAACATGCAGCTTTTTTGAGACAAAACCCTATATGTATTGAAATATTTAAACATTTCTAAAGAGACAGAGAAGGAAAGGGTAAACACAGTCTATCTTTCAAGCCTATAAAAACCTTCAAACTTCAAGTCTTAAGTCAACATTCATAGTTCATTTATATTCAAGAAAAGAAGAAGAAAACATTTAGCAAAGAAAGCAAGACAACCAGCAGAAAGGGGCGTGTATAATCCTGCGTGCGCGCGCATGTGTTGATCAGGAAGCTCTGGGTCTGAGCTGCTTCAGAAGCATCTTGCGTTTCCTGAGGCGACCAAATGGCTACTTCTCAGTTTCAATACTCAGAAATCTTACACAACTGAACTCAACATAGGTTATACGGGCGAATTACATCAGCATAACTAAAATCAGACGTATACTGCTCGGTGTTTGGCGTATAATACACGTTATTCCCCCGTCGCGTACGCGCAGCGCCTCAGCCAGTGAGCTAGCACTAATCACATCTGACTAGCCCCTCAGGTGAGTCTATTTTTGCACATTTTGGGTCTATAACGATGTTTTCTGTTGGTGTTTTTTCTAGAAATGTTCTTCTATGTTATTTTGTTATCATCGTGTCTGCTTTTGTTGGTTTTAAGTCGTTTCAAATGAGCTAAGGGGGCTAGTGTTAGCATAGTGGCTAACAGCATCAATATAATTGGATTTTTGATAACATTCTGTAACTTAGTAGTATATTAGGGCGACTTAATTTGTCATTTGTCGTTTTGCTTGTAAATACCGATAGGATTGTTCAGACCGATTTGCATATTTTATTTTGAACGCTTTGAGATTGATAAATATAATTTATGTTATTAAATATCATTAATTTTAACATTTAAACAATCCTGAATGAATATGACTGTAGATGATCATATCAAACGAAGTTACATTGTTAATGTGAGTGCATTATCCTGAAGTCGTTTTTTTTCCCCACCATTAACATGAAAGAAGTGAAAACGAAAGTGTTTTTGAACGTGTCTCATAAAATGGCTGTTTCTGAAGAGATCTGAAGAATAGTGTTTTCCATAATGTCTTAATTTAGTGAGCTGTCTATCTAGACAGCAAAACGACACCTAGTTAGCTATTTGAGCCTGTAGGCGGGTTTGCTACCTACCTAGACAGCATTTTTTGGTGTCTCAAAATTTCTCTAAACCTAGTAAATTAGCTATTGAACATCTAGTAACATTACAGATGGAGTCTAAAAAGCTGTTTAGGTAGACATCTCACTAGGTTTTGAGACACAGCCAATGAGTGTACTCTGTACTGATGATTTGATCAATGCAAATGTCGTTTTCCATAGTATTTCCTGAGTAGATTAGAAACTAGCTGCACTGGTTGGGCTGGACTGTCTCTTAACCCCAAAGGGCTGGGTGAAAATTGCTTGGCAGTTGTTCCTGTTGCTGTTCCTGATTTGCCTGTCAAATCCGTGTAGTTCATGTACAGATCTTTCATGCTATTTGACACACCCTGATCTCTATCCCACCGGGAATAATGCTGCATATCAATTAACTTGGGCGTCTCATGTTACTAGATAAATGCAACACACTGGAAAAGCAGAGCTTTGAGATTTTAACATTAACCAGCTAGTGTAAGAAATGTGAGCTATATATTCTTTTCAGAAACTGGTCAGAAATGAAAACAAGAGTCTGTTGTTTATATTGCAAATAGAGTGGCATTGCAAATGACTTCTGTAAAATTTGCATGATATTATAAGGAAGTGTGTTTTGCATGTTTAAGAATTGAAACGGTTTCACCCTCTGCTTTCTGGTCCGTTGAGTCAGTTTGGTTCTCATTTTTGTGGTTATCTGCTGCATACTTTCAGAGTTGTTTTCTGTTAATGTTTGATTTATGTGGTCCACACGGTACACAGAAGTGATCCATAGTGGGTCAAGGTAAAAAAAAAATCAACACTTACCGTAAATGTTTATCAGGTAGGAAATCAAACACGTGTGTTTGAAGACAAATAATTTATTGGAGTTCCATTGGAGTTAGTTCAGGTGACTGTGATTAATACTGCTTTAGTTTACTGGAGGGATAACAGTAATCATTGTCAGCTAGACCTAGTAAAATAAATAGTAGTTACTATGTTGATAAAAAACATTTAAACAGTAGACAATGCCTAAAACAAAGATGTAAATAAATTTGCAACCATTTAGATCTCAGAACTTAGTGCCATTACTTTATGTTTATTTTATTATTTTAAATATAAAGAGCATTATTGTCTTTAAAATAAATAATTACATGACCTGTAGAATTTAATAATAAAAATAATAATAATAATAATTAAAAAACATACTAGATTTATTTTTTTTTCCTGTAAAGGAGTGTTTTCCACCACTGCTAATTTTAACAATTTTAACAACAATATTTGAATATCTTTGAAAGAGAAAGAAATTCATGCATGTTTGGAACAACCTGAGGGTGAGTAAATGATGACCAAATATTTATTTTTGTGTGAACTATTCCTTTAAACATAAAAATTGGTAAAGCTTTATTTTGCATATGACAAACAGGTAAATGGCAGGTTTTGATGGTTTTAATATCATTAAGGTTTAACTGTGTTTATTTATTTTAGGGGATTTTTCTCCACATATCTATATTACTGTATGAGTATGACAGCCTTGTGTTCATAAGATTTTTCTCTTTTCAGATACTCTGAATATAAAGATGTCCAAGCCCCAGAATTCTGCTTCTCGGTCCCGGTCCAGGTCCAGGTCTAGATCCAGGTCCTACACACGATCTCACTCGAGAAGTCGCTCCCGTTCGAGGTCCAGAAAGCGTCGCTACAGGTAAAAAAAAAAACATTTCCTTTGAAACAAACCATTAGTTGAAATAGCTTTTTAAAATGTGACATGTGACCCTGGACCACAAAACCAGCTGTAAGTAGCATGAGTATATTTGTAGCCATAGCCAACAATACAATTCTTTTATGCCAAAAATCATTAGGAAATTAAGTAGAGATCATGTTTCATGAAGATATTTTGTAAATTTCCTACCCTTAATGTATCAACTTAATTTTTAATTAGTAATATGCATTGCTAAGAACTTCATTTGGACAACTTTAAAGGAGATTTTCTCAATATTTAGATTTTTTTTACACCCTCTGATTCCAGATTTTCAAATGGTATTTTGTCCAAATATTGTCCTATCATAACAAACCATACATCAATGGAAAGCTTATTTATTCGGGATGATATATAAATCTCAATATCAAAAAGTTGACCCTTATGACTGGTTTTGTGGTCCAAGGTCACAAATCTGCTATAATATCATGGCTCAGTTTAAAAACAGCTGCGTCTGAGGGCTTTATCCTGCCCTTGACTCAAAGTCAATGCATATTCAAATAGCACTAAAATAGTTTCCTGAAGGTTGCTCCTCCTCTACATCTTGCTCTTCTTTTCTAACAGCCCACCCCTTTTTGTTGTTTTTTTACATGTCATGTGCATGTTAGGCTAAAAACGGTTTCCTTTTGTTTGTCGTGACTACCTCTTTCCACTGAATGTGGCTTAGCATGTTGGTAAATCATTCTTAATCTGTTTTCCAATGAAAAAGCACAAACGGTAAGACATTTTCTTGTTAGCGAATATTTGGTTTAGTCTGGTAAATTTAGACTACGGTGTCTGTAGTTAAGCTCTTAACGTGTCTAACTTTATGCATCGCCAAGTTTAGGTGGCAAATTAAAGCTCCAGTTCCTTTTATAGGACATTTCTATGTGTGTAATTTCACAAGATTGCGATGAAAGCAGACATTTAGGCGGCATAACCTTTTAGTCAGCAGTTGCAAGAGTAGCATCCGTTGGTAGAGTTACAGGAAGTGATTTAACACTTTGTGAAGGAAAGAAAGTGCTTGTTGCAGAAAAGCCATTTGTGTGAATATTGATTCTATAGCGCCATCAAGTGGTCATAAATCATATCAGCATTCTTTCTCTCTCTGATCTTTGTTCTGTGCAATTTACATCTTTCTTGTTTTTTAGTTCTAGATCAAGATCCCGTTCGCATAGCAGAGAGAGGAACTATCCTTCCAGAGATTTCCAGGGAAATCGTGGGTATAACCGTGGTTTTCGTGGCTACCGGAGACCCTTTCAGTACCGGGGCAGAGGGCGTGGCTACTTCCCACGAGGTAACTATCATAGAGGTGGCAGCAACTATGGTTACCGTTCCAACAACTGGCACGGCCATAGAGACCAACAGCAGCAGTACGACCACTCGTACAGCCCTAGGAGGGGGCGATCGCGTTCCCACACACCACGGAAACGAACCCCGAGCCGAAGCCGCTCGCGCCATTCCGATAGATCATCCTCTGCGCATTCCAGGCATTCCAGCTCTTCCTCCCGCTCCTCGTCCACACATCGACGAAACTCCAGCACTGGACGACCCCATTCTAAAGATCGCAAAGAAAGGGGTTCTCCAGGGGAGAGCAAGGGAACCAGTAAGGAATCATCCAAGCCTACAGGAAGCACCCCAGATGAACACAGCAGCAAGTGGGAAGGCCTAGCTGACTACGATACCAGCCCCAAACGCAATGCTGCATCTGCTGGTGGTCAGCCAGAGATCAAAGTGTCCATTTCCGGAGGTGCGGGCAACGGTGGTCCACTGTGGCGAAGCATCGGCCCTGCCAGTAAAAGTCCGCCGGCTAAGACGTCGAGCTCAACTGGCTTCGGGTTCTTCTCAAAGGAAGACCCGAAGACCGAAGACAAATCGGCCTCCATCTCGACCGCTTTCAAAAAGTATGTTTTTGCTTTCGATTTTGGATGTTTTCCCTCTCTTTTCTTTTGTCCTTCAGGCAGTTTTTAATCAATCATCATTCTCTCAAATGTGTTTAGTCCTTGTACAGCCACAAAGATCCTTGGAAGAATAGAGCTTATAATGGAAACCAATTTCAAACTCAAATGTCACAAATGGGCGTTTACCTGTGCTATGAGATTTTGCAATCCCATAATTTAGGAGATAAAGTTTTAATGATGTAAGTATGGAATAAAAACCCATCCTGGTTAGTCGTGTCTGCATTGCTGAAAAGTTGAGCCATAAGTTTGCGCATGTCTTAACTGTTGTTTGTTGTAAGTAACCTTTCTTATCTTGCTGTTAAAGGTTATGCTGGTTTGAAAATGTAAATGTTTTGTAATACAATCTGCTCCTTGATGTGCAAAAACCCAAATAACTTGCGATCGTTCACCTCAGGTTTTTGGCAGAAAAGAAAAAGCCCTTATCAGACAGGGATAATGGCAGGGGTGAGACTTTAAGCTTGGGCGACGCTGACAGCGAGAAGAGCGGCAGTAAGTTAAGAGCAGTTTTCGATGCCGATTCTGGCTATGATGGTGCTAAGACTGACAAAGGACTTCCATTTCTTGATGTAGAAGAAGAAGAGTATCGCCAAGAATTGAAAGACCGGAAGAATGAAGAGGAATCCAAGTATAAGGAAAAAACTCTTGTCACGATGCGGGGCTTAACCGAAGAGCGTTTCGGGAAATGGGATGAAGATGTTGAGGAGGAACTGGACGAGGAACTTTACCGCAGTCGGAAGCATGTGTCTAGAAAAGAAGAGAAGGCCTCCAAGAAGAAAGAAAAGAAAAAGAGCAGGATCAGTCCATCCTCCCCGTCTCCATCCAGAGTATCAGAGAATAGAGGCAGGCCACTGTTTCCAGCTGGAAGAGAGGCCTCGCCTCCAGCTAAATCATCAGCCAAGAAAGACCCGCCATTTAATTTCAGTATTAAGGCGTTCACTGATGAAGGAGAAAGGTATGTATTTGAAATCACATTTCCTGCTGTTTTTTGTATGACATGTTTGTTTATGTTTATGACTCTCATTGCTTTTCCTCAGCTCATCAGGTGCATTAGTTAAAGAAAGACGTTTGTCACGGGATCTGGTGCACCCTGGTAAAAAAGATCATGAGGAGTTTCGCTCGATCTTCCAGCATATTCAGTCTGCTCAGCTTCGCAAAAGCCCTTCAGAGCTATTTGCTCAACATATAGTGACCATAGTGCATCATATTAAAGGTAATTCCAGACTAAGCTGGTGGTTGTGCAATCCTGCATTTTGATTCTGCACTTTGTGCTTTGAGGTGCCTTAGAGTGCAAACCCCCCCTTTTTTGTCACATTTAAAGAATTTAGCTTCATATTTAAACTTTTTAAAATGGTGACATGCAAGACATGACTTTTTTTTTAATCTATCTTCTGAATGTAGCTCAACATTTCCAATCATCCGGGTTGACTCTGAATGAGCGATTTGGAATATACCAAAGAAAAGCTGCAGAGATGGAAATGATGAAGCCGAGGAAGAGTCCTGAGATCCACAGGTACATGTATTTGTATTCTGGTCTGCATTACATTTACAGTGCCTTCATTTTTTCATGTTTTATGTTGCAGCCTTGTGTTTAACTGCTTTAAATTACCTTTTCTTCCACATCAATCTACATTCCAAAGCACAACAACTTTGGAAATTTGGAAAAAAATGAAATTATTCCATTGCATAAGTATTCTGGGAGACTTGGAGAAATTCATCTCAGGAGCATACATATCGCTTGTAGATGTTACTACACTTTGAGTGGAGTTAACCTGTGGTAAATTAATTTAAATCGGTATAACACACGTCTTAATAAAAGCTCTAACAGCTGAAAATGCATATCAGAGCAAAAACCAAGCCCTAAGGGTCAGGGCAAGCCTTCAGTGTCAGGGACTGAGGAACTCTTCAGAGTAGAAAGAAAGCTCAGCACAGCAAAATATAGAGATGGCATTAACGAAAACATAGTCCAGCGCATTCAGAACCTCAGACTGGGCAGAAGGTTCATCTTCCAACAGGCAAGAGTGGCTTATAGACAACTGTGTGAATGTCCTTAAGTGGCCCACCCAGAGCCTGGGCTTGAACCCAATCAAACATTTCTGGAGAAACCTGAAAATGTCTGCCAGTCCAAGCTGACAGAGCTTGAGAGGGGAAGAGATGAGAAGAATGACAGATAATTGCCAAATGCAGATGTGCAGAGCTTGTCACATCATACCAAAAAGATTTGAGGCTGTAAAGGTACTTCAACTAAGTACCGCATTAAGGGTATGAATACTTATGCAATGTACTTTTTTTTTAAATACATTTGCAAAGTTGTCACAAATGTAATGTGATGTGGGGAAAAGTTATTTAAAGCAGTTTAACATAAGTCTGCAACATAAAAAAAAACAAAATATGAAGGGGTATGAATACTTTTGCAAGGCACTGTATGTGTGTCTGAACGTGCCTTGTTCCTCTCTTATCCTAATTGTTTTTTTTTTTGCATGCTCTTCTACAGGCGAATCGATGTGTCTCCCAGTGCTTTTAAGAAGCACTCTCACCTGTTTGAGGATTTCGAAGAGAGCGGCTACAAGGTGACACAGCGTTTTCAAATCTGAAATTCCTGCCCAAATGTGTACCAACTGAAACAGCAGAAATGTGCTATGAGGTGTATAATGCTAATGCACAAGAACCCCAATCTCAGTCTTGTATTACTGAGCGTTACGCTCTCACCCTCCAGCATTTGTCGTATGATTAATCGTGGGTACATACTTGCCCAAACAAAATGGCTAATGAAAAGGAAGTGACAATTGATCCTGTGTCCAAGCCTTTCACTGGACCGCTAACCAATGCAATAGTAAGTATATCTCCTCAAAAATGTGTTTGTAAAACAAAAAAGTGAGGCTCAGTACTAATCGGCATTGGGAAAGCATGGAGCATGCTGCTTTCCCATGAGATCTGTGCATTTTTTGTTTTGGTTATATTTTTTTTTTTGTTTTGTCATGAAGTCTCGCGTGTTAATAGACGTCTGTCACGTTTTCAGTGGGTGTCCAATATACCATGTTCTGTCACATTACGTCTTAAATTTGCAAACGTATTTCATTGGTTTTATTAAAACCTGGACAACATCAGCAAAAACTGAAGTCATAGAGGGTGACTAAAAAAACTGTTATTCCTAAAGATGGCCAATAGATGGATTTTGACTTCCATTGCCATACGTATTACAGTGTGAGGCAAATGTTCTCAGCCTCTTCTTCTTGTGCCTAGGTTAACCCTGAATTAATCATATGTTCAAATTTAAAGGGTTAGATCATATAAAAATGAAATCTGTACCTACTTGTTTATTAGAATCTCTGACTGCTTTTGTGCAATGAAAGTAAATGAGAAAGGTGCAGAGAGCACATTAACCCTTTAACTGCCATTAACAGCCTTCTTGAATAGCTAATGCAGTTAAAGGGTTAAAGTAAAAACAGATTCCGGAAAAGAGATTCTGCTAAACCACATCCCAAAAAAGTGGATTTGTAACAAACACATGGAGAGTAAATAAGTTAAATTTAACTTTTGGATGAACTGCCCCTTTAAGCTTTAAATTTAGTTGAATTCACATACTAGTTGAAGATGAAAGCTTCAGTTGTTTACACTAATGTTTCAAGAAAATGTGTTAATTATTTTGGACATTGTTGTGTCTCTACAGGATCATAGTAAAAGGCATGAGGGCGATTCATTGGACCTTCGCTTGGCTATTGAGCGCCGTAAAAAGGATCCTAAACGAGAGGGGGGAAAGAGTTCAGCTGGCTCACGCACGCCCAGCCACGAACTCTCCCCTGACAGATCCTCCAAACACAAGAAATCAAAGTATGTTCAACTCTTTGATTTTTACTAATGAATAATGTTTGAATAGTACTCTGTAGTACTCTAAGCCTGGGTCAAGTTGTCTTCGTTTTGTGCTGGCTGTAATATTTTGATGACTGAATGTTTATTTAACTTACCATTTTTCATTTACAGTGGAAGATTTTATTCAGAAAACACTTTCTTTAGTTAGTGTTTGGGAGGAAGCACTGTATTATTGTTTAAACTTTATATTTAAAATGTTGTATAATTCAAGTTTCTGTAATTCTGTGATTCTAATGTTCTAATTCTAAATTAGCCAAATGCACAAATGTGACTCAGATTTATTTTGTTTTATGTGTGCTATTTGTTTGTGTATGTATGTCTAGTATTTCTTTCTTTCTTTCTTTCTTTCTTTCTTTCTTTCTTTCTTTCTTTCTTTCTTTAAACAACTTTGTACAAATGCAGGTCGGTTTTTCTTAATATGAACCTTACTATTCACAATCAAACAGACCACAGTGTAATTTTAGATTTTGGCATACTGAATTGTGATTTGTAGTTTCATTGCATTTATTTGCATACTTTTAAATTGCAATTTGGTCTTTTTTTTCTTCCGTTTAACTTAAAGGAGAAGTTAACTTCTGAAACGTAAATGTACAGATAATTTACTCACCCCCTTCTCATCCAAGATGTTCATGTCTCTCTTTGTTCATTTGTAAAGAAATTGTTTTTTGAGGACAATATTTCAGGATTTTTCTCCATATAGGGGACTTCTATGGTGCCTCCAAGTTTGAATTTCCAAAATGCATCTTCAAAGGGCTTTAAAAATGTAAAATTGACAATTTATATACTTTTTAACCTCAGATGCTCATCTTGGACTCAAGACAGTTTTTTTTGTTCAAGACAGTTAGGTTACGTTGAAAAACTCCCATCTCATTTTCTCCTCTGTCTTCAAAATCGTTCTACATCACTGCAGACCTAGAGACCCAGTGTTTCAAAGTGAACATGCAAAGATCAAACGCCCTTTACAAAAATAGGTAAAACGGTAATGTAGGACGATTTTGAAGTTGGAGAAGAAAATGAGATGGAAGTTTTTGACCTACCCTAACTGCCATGAACCGGAATACACTGAGTTCACGCAGAGCTAAACATGATGAGCATTTGAGGTTAAAAAGTATATAAACTGTAATTAGTTTTTAGAAAATAATGGATTGTTTCGCTAGATAAGACCTTTCTTCCAAGGCTGGGATAGCTTAGAGCCCTTTGAAGCTGCATTTCAACTGCATTTTGGCAATTCAAACTCAGGGCACCATAGAAGTCCACTATATGGACAGAAATACAAAAATGTTTTCTTTAAAAAAAGAAAAAAAAAATTTACAACTAAAGAGAGAAAGACATGAATATCTTGGATGACAAGGGGTGAGTAAATTATTATGTTCTGGAAGTGAACTCCTCCTTTAATAGTGCAAAGATGTTATGTATTGTGTTTATTCTCATACAGTTCACACAGATTGCTAAGTGTCTCTGATATAGAATTTAATTTACACAAAAGCACAGCCTTAAACCTTTAACCTAACTTCACCACTATTTCCTTCTGGAATGGCCAATCTAGTTATATCCTCATATTGAAGACTGTGTATAATCACAGTTCTTTTAAACACAAATAGCCAGAAGACAAGTTACAGCTTTTCACTACTTTGTCAAAACATGCATTAAGCACTGATTTATTATTTCCCAGTCACCAGTTGGATGATTTTATACTCTGTTCTCCCTTATTCTAAAGGAAAGGCAAAAAGAAGCGAGAGCGCTCTCCATCGTCCTCTTCATCTTCCTCCTCCTCTCCCTCCCCTCGTCCATACAGAGTGAAAGATTACCATTCAGAGGAGCACATGGAGGGAGGAGGGGGCTTTAACAAGGCCCGCCTGGGGTCAAGGGAGTACCCAGGGCCCATGGATCGGGGCCCCCGGGACTATGAGGGCCACATGGAAAGGGGTTATGAGAGGGGCAGAGGAGGATACGACCGAGGAGGATATGACAGAGGTCATGGTTACGATCGGGGATTTGTGAGTATCCTGCAGTTCTCTGCGACGTTGATGAAACGTATTTATCATTGGTTATTGTCAAACATGTTCCTCTCTGGTGAACTGAAATGGAGCCTCCAAAGTGCCTGATTTCATTTTAAGAGACCTGAGATTCTGAAGCTGTCTAAACAAAGTTTCAGTGAAGGCTTATTTATGTTAGCTTAGTAACATGCACTAAATGCTGCGGTAAAATAAATAAGCACAAAGTTCATTAGGGACAGTAAGATTATTATTATTTTTTTATGTTTTTAAAGAATTCTCTTCTGCTCACCAAGACTGCATTTATTTGATCCAAAGTACAGCAAAAACATTACATTGTAATTATTTGTACTATTTAAAATAACTCTTTTCTATTTGAATATATTTTAAAATGTGATTTATTCCTGTGATTTCAAAGCTGAATTTTTAGCATCATTACTCCAGTAACATGATCCTTCAGAAATCATTCTAATATGCTGATTTGCTACAACAAAAAAACATTTATTATTATGTTGAAAACAACCGAGTAGAATTTTTAAGGTTTCTCTGCATAGAAAGTTCAGAACAGCTTTTATCTGAAATAAATCTTTTGTAACATTATAATGGTCTTTATCATCACTTTTGATCGATTTAAAGCATCCTTGCTAAATAAAAGTATTAATTTCTACAATTTCTTTCCTCCCCCCAAAAATTATACTGACTCCAAGCTTTTGAATAATTTTTTTTTTTGTTACAAAAGCTTTTTATTTATAAATCAAAAATCATGAAATAAATGTACTCAACTATTTTAACTATTGATGATGATGATAATAATAATAATAATAAAAATGTTTCTTGAACAGCAAATCAGCATAATAGAATGATTTCTGAAGGATCATGTGACACTGAAGACTGATGATGCTTAAAATGTAGCTTTGATTAAAGGAATTAATGCCATTTAAAAAAAAATATTCAAATAGAAAACAGTTATTTTAAATAAAAAATATTTAAATTTGCTTTTTGGGTTTGAAAATAAAGACTTTTGCTTTTCTGTGGGCATCTGATGATCATTTTTATTAACTGAAATGGTCAAATACTGTAAATAAGAACTCTCAGAGCAGCCCTTTAGATCAAGGTCATGTTTTCGGTAAAACGGACATAGGTGGATGTTCCAAAATGTGCCAAATTCCATGATAATCCACATACATCCATACAGTTCCATCCACTTTAGAGATTTTATATTTGTATCCCATTGTTCCCAAATTTGTTATTCCATATACCTCATGAGTTCCTCCTCGATTCTCAGTTAATCTGCTCTCCTCTTATATTTGTCATTTGCAGCCGAGAATGAGAGGAAGAGGATGGAACCGGGGAAATTACCCAGGCAACAACACCAATAACAACCCTCCCACTATGGGCGGCCCTCCACGGCCTCAGGACGAGGAGTGGGACCCCGAATACACCCCCAAGAGTAGGAAATACTTCCAGGTGTGCTAACATTGATCTCAGACATACGCGCCCCCGTTAACGTCAGATTAAAACCAAAAACTGGTGGTGGGTTGCTTGGCATAGCACTCTGACAGTCTCTTCCTGTATAAGAGAGCAATTTTGGGACAGTTTGAGCATGGTGGCCAGTAGGAGAGTTTCAATTTACTTCTCTCTCTCATCCAACTGCAGCATGATGACCGGGACAAGGAAGGGGAAATGAAGTGGGTGGACACTCGGGGGCGCGGCAGAGGAAATTACCCAAGAGGAAGGGGCACCTTCATGATTCGCAAGAGCGGTGGCAGCCCAAAGTGGACCCACGACATGTTCCAGGGCAATGCTGAAGAGGGAGAAATTGCAGAAGGAGGCGGAGAGCACAAAGACGACGACAAGTCTGGGGACAACACTGCTTCCAAGCCATAGACTGATTCGTATCCATTTGTGCTTTTCTCTACCGTCTCTAGCTCAACATCACACCTTCTGTGTTCACATGTTGGACTGTATAAAGCCCTAAACAGTAGAGCCGTGTTTTTGTTTTTTTTTAATAGCAACAAACCATCTGCTATTATTTTTTCAGTTTTGTTTGTTTGTTTTCGGGATTGTGGGGAGTGATTGAACGTTATAAATTCAGCATTCGGTGGCTGAAATTAATTGATTTTCATTTAAAAGTGCAATAAATTTGTGCACTTGTGCCTTAGATTTAACTGTAGTTTTATGATTCCTTTTTTACGTTTTTATTTTTGATTATTTTCCCCAGTAGATTTCCCCTTTTTTTTGTTTTGGAATGGCATGTAAATCCATTCATACATGCTGCAATCTTTTATATTTCTTCTCTCGTGGTGTATGGTTCAGTCTCGTTTGAGCATATCCCTTGTGGACCAATACACTGTGTACTGGGCCAGTTTTCTTCAGAAAATTGTGTTAAAAATGTACAGATTCGTTCTTCCTAACAAGTTGGTTCTCAGCTATATTTAACTTTAAATTTAGTTCATTTTCCTCCCTTAAATTATGCCACTAATGACTAAAAAATGGTCCACTTACTTTGCGAGGTGTAATTAAAAGGCTTTTTTCTATTTTGAGCAAAAAAAAAAAATAAAATTGTCACGTTTTAGATCATTATTCATCAGATTTTAAAGTGTAGATAATTATAAAACATGCGAGATGAAGCTTGTAAGGATGCATTTATTGCATCATTGTGTTAAACTCTCAAACAAATTTGTAAAATAGTTCATGCTGCATGTTTAGATCATGTACGCTGCACTGCTCGGCTGTGCTGTAAGGATATAACTGGGAGACTCGGCTGCTTTCTTTTCAGCGTAGAAATCCTGCTTTGTGATGACATTGCTGTAATGCTGTGACTCGACGTTCTGTTAACATTTACAATCTGTTAACTCTGTGCTTTCAGTCTCCATGGTGAATTTGAAATAAAACCCGTCCTCTGTTTGGTACATCTCATCTTGTTTTTGTTTCGATTTGCATTGGCCTTGTAAGACACGTTGGTGGGAACAGCTGCTCTCAACAGCTGGAACCTTTTGGTGATTTTTTTATTTTTTTTTTTTTAATGAAGAGGTCAAACTAGTTACGCAATGTAATGTGAGCCGTTTCATGATTTAAATTCACAGTTTGTGTATTTTTTTGCTTAGCTTCTTTTTACTGTACTGCAGGACTTTTTTTTTCTTACACATTTACACATTTAAGTAACTTTATAAACATGCCTTAGAAAACATATTACTGGTGTGCATCTTGAAACAAAACAAAGGAGGAAGCCTATGGACAACTTCAATGTAAACAGTATTACTGGTTGCGCTACAAACCAGTGTTCATAATTAAGATAATACATTAAAATAACATGGTAAGACACTCCATTTGCAATATGCCCAGTCATTGGAAAAATAAGGTGAGTAGAATAAGGTTTTATAAGCATAATGTTTTCGTATTTGTAAAATATGTTGATTGAACAGTAAATTTGACTAAATTACCTTTTCACAACACAACTATAACAATGTCACAGAGGCTCTGGAATCACTTTCAGATTTTGTTTGAGTTGATAAACAACAAAAACATGGATTGATTGCACACTGACTTCCAATAATACCAATTGCTTCTGTTTCTTTCCCACACTCCCGCGAAACGTCCGTTTTGCAGGGTTGCCAGGTTTTCACAACAAAACCCGCCCAATTGCTACTCAAAACTAGCCCAATTGCGCTTCAAGGGGGTCCCCCTGTTAAAAATCGCATTCTGGGGGATAAAATACACGCTTTTTTGTCAGGATTCCCCCTGTAAATTCGCATTTCAGGGGCTAAATATGACGTTATTGGGGTCGATTTAACCCGCGGACATCAAAAACAACCCGCGGCAAGTGTGTTAAAGTAGCCCAATTCCGCGTGAAAACCGCGGACTTGGCAACACTGCCGTTCTGTGCGTAAATTTGGTGATCAGGTATAAACTGTGTTCCAAACGGGATATCGCCCTCCGAAGAGCACTTCGGAGTGAAAACAATCATGGCCACCATACTGAAGTGTTGTTCCAAACCGAAATGCTCAAAACTAGGTACTTTAATGGGCTCTTCAGATTGAAGAATTACGAAGGGTACAACTGATGGACACTTTGGGTCCCCGAGATTCTTTGCTTGATGATGGCGCCTCCGTGTGGCCACGGGATAATGACGTAGAAGGGTACTTCAAGAAACAGTTGTTTGGTCCCCAACACCCTTCAACCCTTTGAAGCTCTCACTAGGGAATAGGGATGTTCCCTTCTGAATGGAATGCAGGGTAAATTCCACAAAAAGGGCGGATTGCTTTACAGCAGCAACAAATATATGCACATGTTGGTGTGTCCGTGGCTGTATCCGAAATCGCCCTCTATACACCCTTATTCACTATTCACTATCCCCAGAACGCGATATTTAACAGGGGACCCCCCTCGAAATGCGATTGGGCTAGTTTTGAGTAGGTATTGTGCGGGTTTTGTTGTGAAAACCTGGCAACCCTGATATTAGGTCACTTACTTCACTTGAAGGAGTGAATGAGACTCTGTGTTCCATTCGGTAGGGCTCATCCCTATGCCCTAATCCAGGGGAAGGCAACGTCGGTCCTGGAGTGCCGATGTCCTACAGAGTTTAGCTCCAACCCTAAATAAAATACTCACCTGCCTGTAGCCTTAGCAATACTGAAGACCTTGATTCGCTTGTTCAGGTGTGTTTGATTAGGGGTAGAGCTTAACTCTGCAGGTCATCGGCACTCCAGGACAGACGTTGCCTACCCCTGCCTTAATCCCTCAAAGGGTTTACCCTCCGGAGTGAGAACTTTGAAGGGTTGAAGGGTGTAGGGAACCAAACAACTGTTTCTTGAAGTGCCCTTCTGTGTCATCATCATTGGACACCACTAAAAATGCCTGTCCCTATTTGAGGGTATGGGGGCAATTTCGGATACAGCCAATGCCTGTTTCCACTGTAATTACAACAGTGAATTCCACTCACATAACTGTAGGGGGCTCCAAAGTCGCAAAAGGCAAAACTACACAGGAGGCAGGTGACATAACTGCACAGAGCTTATAAAAAACAAATTTACCTTGCATTTGGTTTGGACGCTTATAGAGGATTTGCACTGGTTAAGTTAGACGTATGCGCAGCCATACTGGAGATACTCAGATGTAAACGACAGCATGGATTGCACGATTAATGTACCACTGAATACGTTGTTCTATTAATTTATGCTGTCTAAACCGCTGAAAACAACATGTGAAAGCTGCTAAATTATATAGAGGACTTAGTAAGCAGGTGCAATATTTTGACAAACTAAAGTTAATAGGTGGTAAAGGTACGTATGAGCAGTATTAATTAAGATATTAACCTAATATTTCACCTACTTGACTGGAAATGATAAGAACAAACACAAATGTTGTCAAGGTTCTTGCCCTGAAAATACTTGGTTCAGTTTGGCCAACCACAAACACTTTTTGCACTCCTCTCCTTTATTTGTTATAAGTTTTGTCAGTCTAGTGCACCAAATGTTTTTCCCGGTCCGACCGATTAGTACAGGCCAAAGGACGACAATAACTGACCATTTTCAGCAGCAATAATCAGCAAAATATGTGAGTTTTGTTCAGTTTAGTGGGACTGTTTACGTTCAGTGCTGCCAAAATGACAGATTGACGTGTCGTGAAAACACTCTATATAGTTATGATAACTTTATAGAGTGTTTTCACTATGTGTCATCAATCTAAGTTATCGTTGTTATTGTGAATAGACCTTAATAGAAGGTGAAGCTTCCTCTTCCTTTGGGATGTCTCAACACAACTGCTATGTACCTTTGTCTTCAATGTGGAAGTAAGCCTATGGGTGAGACTTCCAGTTCATTATATTCCTGCTATAGGAAAATAATGAGAAGAATAACAGAAAAATGTAAACAGTAAAATGGAAGCCAGATCCATAAAATTCACAAATGGCCACGCCCACTCTTACAGGAAGAAAAGGGATATTTTTTTAATTTATAATTCACTGTGTGTCACAATTAGGTGAAAATCTTTGCTTTAATTTTTTATTTAAAAATACATACAGAATGTATATACAAACATTAAGTGCTAAATGTATTTATATACAAAAAAAAAAAATGCAAAGGAAAAAAACTGATCCATCAAAACTTGATTTAGAAGACAAGCAAAGGCGAAAACGTTAACCTTAAAATTAAAGGCTTACTCTTAAAAATAAAGATTTTTTATTGGCATCAGTGGTTTAATGTATACAGAACCTTTAACATTTAGTGTGAGGAAAAAATGTTCTTTAGACCATTAATGTACTTCACACTAAAAAAAAAAAAAAAAGGTTATTTTAAGTACTCTTCACTGAAAGGTTCTTTGGGGAATACAAAATGGTTCTTCAGTGGCTTCGCTTTAAAAAGCTCCCTTTCAAAGCCTTAATTTTTAAGAGTGTATCTGTCCCATTTTAAATCTGTTGCACAGATAAATGTCCCGTTGCATTCCATATCTGCATGAAACAACTGTGTCCAGTAGATAAAACACTACTAGTGATAGTGAACTCGTCCGAGTGTGCCTGTGCCGGTGACAAGTATATCCGGCTGTCCATTCCTCCAGATCTCTCTGACGATCCGTTCTCTCTCCTCCAGTCTCCTGGCTCTCTCTAGTTCGTCCGCTGAAGAAAACACGTTCACACTCTTAATAGTTCCGTTCAGCTGGGTCTGATCGCTCATGGGACTCACAGTGACCACTGGGACTTCTAGGTCCTCATCATCTCCTTCCTCACTTTGGTCTTCTTCCTTGTCTTCCTCCTCCTCTTCCTCGCTGGATTCTTTCAGTCTTCTCTTGTCCGGTGAGGACGGTGTTTTTGAGCGCGGTCGGCAGGCGATGCCCAGTATGAGGAGGAGGAGGGCCAGCAGAAGACCTGAACACACACCCAACATGAAGTATAGCGCAAAGCTCTCCATGTTTTCTGCGTACAAAGAGAAAAAAAAGTAATTTTATACCGGAATCAAAATAATTAATACTAATAAATATATAAAAATGGTGCTTATATAAAATTATTCATGTATTTATCAGGGTCAGTAAGATTTTTTTTATTTTTTATTTTAAATTTTCTCGACAGGTTTGACACTGAAGAAAAATGTTAAGCCCCAGAAAAAAAGAGAAATGTCTTTAGGAACATTTAAGCCATTTCTCATGAAGTCAGACGTGTGAAGCCAAATCAAACAGAACACTAAAGTCCATGGAATGAGTTGTTATTTTATTCTTGGGGTCAGACGTGTGATGGGGCACAAAGTTCAACAAAACCAACCCAAATCTATAGAGTGCTTAGCCAGCTGCATTTCACCATTTGATATCTTGATCGGGACAGTAATGAGTTTTTTGTGTTGAATGCTCCTATACCTGTTATATGGGCATAAGTAGCCATGCTGTTACTCAGCAGCTCCATGTCTTTCCGTATGGGGTTCATGTTGGCTTTATCTGGTAGACTGATTTTCCTTCTCTTGCTTTCTTCTCTACTTTCTCACACCGTGACCTTCAGCTTGATCCCTGTGGTAGAACAAAATACAGATGCTCCAAAGACAGCAGTCATATGGTTAAGAAACAACCCAATACAAACATCTGAGTGTTGTGGCTGGTGGCCTATGTGTCGCTATGCAGTTGCTAGGGTGTTCTGGGTGGTTGCTGTGGTATTCTGGGTGGTTACTGCTTGGTTCTATGTTCTGAGTTGTTGCTAGGGTGATTTGGGTGGTTGCTATGCAGTTGCCTGGGTGCTCTGGGTAATTGCTATGCAGTTGCTAGGGTGTTCTACGGTGGTTGCTATGGTATCCAGGGTAGTTACTTGGTTCAGTGTTCTGAGTTACTCCTGGGATGTTTTGGGTGGTTGCTAGGGTGTTCTAGGTGATTGATATGCAGTCTATTGCAGCTATTCTGAGTGGTTGTTATGCAGTTGTTAGGGTGTTCTCATGGTTGCTTTACAGTTGCAATAGTGTTTTAAGTGGTTGCTATGATATTCTAAGTTGTTGCTACTTGGTTCTAAGCTCTGAGTTGCTGTTAGGGTGTTTTGGGTGTTTGCTATGCAGTTGCTAGGGTGTTCTGGGTGGTTGCCATGGTATTCTGGGTAGTTACAACTTGGTTATATGTTCTGATTTGTTGCTAGGGTGTTTTGAGTGGTTGCTATGCAGTTGCCTGGGTGTTATGGGTGATTGCTATGCAGTTTCTATGAGGCTGCTAGGGTGTTCCATGTTGCTGTGTGATTGTTATGATGTTCTGAGTTGTTTGTAGGCTGTTCTTGTGGTTGCTTTGCAGTTGCAATAGCGTTTTGAGTTGTTGCTAGAGTATTTGGTGGTTGCTATGGAGTTACTGTGGTATTTTGGGTGGTTGTTATGCAGTTGTTAGGGTGTTCTGGGTGATTGCTTTGCAGGTGCAGTAGTGTTTGAGTTGTTGCTACTTGGTTCTATGTTCTGAGTTGCTCTTGGTGTGTTTTGGGTGGTTCCTATGTAGTTACTGGGGTATTCTGGTGGTTGTTATGCAGTTGTTAGGGTTTTCTGGGTGATTGCTTTGCAGGTGCAATAGTGTTTTGAGTTGTTGCTACTTGGTTTTATGTTCTGAGTTGCTGCTAGGTTGTTTTGCGTGGTTGCTATGCAGTTGCTCGGGTGTTCTGGGTGGTTGCTATGATATTCTAGTTGTTGCTACTTGGTTTTATGTTCTGAGTTGCTGCTAGGGTGTTTTGGTTGGTTGCTATGCAGTTGCAAGAGTTGCTGTGTGATTGCTTTGATTTTCTGAGTTGTTGCTAGAGTATTTTTGGTTACTATGTAGTTACTAGAGTGTTCTGGGTGTTTGCTATGCAGTTGATAGGGTGTTCTCATGGTTGCTTTGCAGTTGCAACAGTATTTTGAGTGGTTGCTATGATATTCTGAGTTGTTTCTAGGGTATTTTGAGTGGTTGGTATGCAGTTGCTTTGGTGTTGCTATGCGGTTGCTAAGATGTCCTGAGTGTTTGTTTTGCGGTTGCTAGTGTGTTCTGGGTGGTTGCTTTGCGATTTGTATGGTTTCTGATTATTTGCCATGAAGTTGGTATGATTTTCAGAATGGTTGCTAGGGTGGTGTGGGTTACTATGATGATGGTGTATTGAGTGGTTGCTGGGGTGTTTCTGATGGTTGCTATGCATTTAATGGGATGTTCTGAGTGGATGCTATGAGGATGCTACAATATTCCAGTTATTGCTTGGCTGTTCTGGGGTGTTGCTATGGAGTTGTCATGGTGTTCTGAGTAGTTGCTTTACAGTTGCTAGTGGGTTCTAGGTTGTTGCTTTGTTTTTTCTATGGTGTTAGGGTTAGGGTATGGTGTTAGGGTTAGTATGATTTTCAGAATGGTTGCTAGGGTGGTGTGGGTTGTTGCTATGTGGTTGCTATGGTCTTACGTGGTTGCTGAGGTGTTTTAGGTGGTGCTAGAAGATGCTATCTGGATGCTACAATATTCTGAGTTAGTGATGATTTTAAGTAGCCTATCATTCATTTTTGTAGCACAAACAGTGTTGAGTTGCACACAAAGTTTAAAACTTAATATTAGGGCTTTTGAAAAACCAACATTGATGCTTGCTTTAGCATTGCAAGGACAGCTAAAACAACATGCCCTGCTATGCATAATTAGACAAATAGGCCCTAACTTATTTATTTTGGACCCTGAGGCTGCAATTGTGCTAACTGTGCCATTAAGCAGCATTATATCAGTCTCTTTCCACACAGGCCATTTGTAACCGCTGTTATTATTGCATTGACCCATGTCTCACTCTTTGCTCCCAGACAGACTTTCCCAATTTTCCCACAGGAAATGTGAAGACGTTCACATGCTGCCCGGGGTCTGCGTGGGACTCTTCCTTGGGAAACTGGGAAGGATCCAACTTGTGTCACTCTCTCTGAGACGGAAAAGAGGAGGGGGAGAATTAAAAGAGAACATCTGGATTTCCCAAGCCAGAGCCGCACGAGTCCTGGATGTGCGCTTGCCAAGAATCTCCTCCGGCCCGAGTGAGGAAACGATAAAAGCGTGAGACTATAAATGCGGTGACTCCCTGTGTGCGTCCACCACACCATAAAAGCCACAGACGCTGAGACCATGCCGAGATCACGGAAGAGGTGCCATGTTGTTGTCTTCCTGTTTGTTTCCTCTTGGGGCCTGTAATTACAGCAAGCGGTAATCTACGCCATTAAGGCCCAAAGTCTCAGCCGCCCAGATCCCTATCTGCCACACTCTTGCCAGAACTTTAGTACACTAGAGTGAAGCACATTATGTTGACTGTGACTCTTTGTCTTTATGTAGCTTTCCATGGGTCAAAATGTCTACAAATTCTCCTCACAGATGCCTGAAGTACTGTTTTGTTGTTTAGAGGCTGCTGAACTTTTATTACTTAATTAACTTAATATAGCTCTCACTTATGTCTAATTTTAATTAAAGTTTCAGATGCTAATAATAATAATAAATAGACACAAGACTATTTTTAGTATACAGTAAGATCTCATCTGTATTTTTCTCTTTGATTGAGAAATCAGACAAAAATATGATCACAAGATGTACTCAAACTTTTCTCATTAGTTTCATTATAAATTAATTTTAGAAAGTAATACACTAAAATATACTATTACTGCTACTAATTATTATTATTATTATTATTATTATAGAATAACAATTATATTATGATATAATAATTTTTAATTTATGTTTATTATTATTATTAACTGTAGGAGTAGAACTAGGAGTAGTACACTGACTATTACATAATTTAAAAGATATTTTTTTGTTATAATAATGGTAATAATTATAAAATTTTATATAAAAATTAGCATAAGAACAATTTAAACTAAGCAGTTGTTTTTATGTCAGTAATATTACATAATCATAATAATAATTATTATTATTATAAAAACTTTATAATTAAATAATAGAATTAATGTTATAATAATGGTAATATTTTATATAACTATATTTACCATAGAGCAGTTTACAATAAACATTAAACAATAAGATGACAATAAAATAAAAACTATAAAATGTTTACATAAATGTTATTAAATATAATAATACATGTGTGTATAATATATTAATAATCCTCTGCTTAATTATCCAATACTATTGAATAGAATAGAATAGAATACATTTTAATTAATATTTATTAGTAAATATTAATATTAGTAATATTACATAATTTAAAAAATACTAATATTTAAAAACTAAAATTCTTGTTATAATAATGTTAATAATTTATTTATTAATTAATTATAATACTTCATATAAACAAGTAGCATAAGAGCAAGTTTTAAACTATGAAATATTCATAATAATTTTTTTAATTGCAAGCTGGTGTTTTGTGGTGTCTCAGTTTTATGTTATTTTCTGCAGTCCTGTGAAGCCCCTCCAGTGTGGTTTAGCAAAGACAAACTACATTCCCTCACATAAACAAATGACGAACAGGAACTAGGATACCAGGAATATGAGATTACACTAGAAGCTTGTAAACATTGTCAAGTCCTAGTCCAAGTAGCAATTAGCGTGGGTTGTACGCCACAAGTTCCAAAAATACTCCTTTTAGTGACACAGCATACCAGACAGTGGCTAAGTGGCCTGAGTTCTTCCCCACAGCCGTGAGTCATCTGCAGTTCGACACAGGACAAAACATCTCAAACATACCATCTGACACCTGTCAGAGCTTTTCCCAGAAGAGCAAACCTGCAGCAGGGCATGTAGCAGCAGAACCTGCTGAGCTCATGCTTTTCTACATATTCTCCCATCAGCAATCTTTAAAAGCAGCTTTAAAATGCAGTTTGTAGTTGCTAGGGTATTATGGGTGGTTGCTAGGTTGTTTCTATGCAATTTCTATGGTGTTGCGGTGGTTGCTAAGGCGTTATATGCAATATCTGTAGTTTCGTGGGTTGTTGCTAGGGTGTTGCTATGCAGTTTGTAGTTGCTAGGGTATCATGGGTGAGCTAGGTTGTTTCTACACAGTTGCTAGGGTGTTGTGAATGGTTGTTAGGGTGTTGTTATGCAGTTTGTAGTTGCTAGGTTGTTTCTACGCAGTTGCTAATAGTTGTTATGCAACTTCTATGCTGATGTGAGTGATTGCTAGGTTGTTTCTACAAAGTCACTGTGGTTGCTTGTTAGGGTGTTTGCTTTGGAGTTGCTAGGGTGTTGCTATACAGTTTCTAGGCTGACGCTTGGTTATTTCTACGCAGTTACTGTGGGTGCTTGCTAGTGTGTTGTGGGTAGTTCCTAAGGCATTGCTATGCAGTTGCAAATGAGTTGCTAGGGTGTTATGGGCGGTTGCTATGGCATTGCTATGCAGTTGCTAATGTGTTGCTATGCTGTTGTAGGTGGTTGCCAGTTTGTTTCTATGCAGTTGCTGTGGGTGGTTGCTAGGACGTTGTTTTGCATTTGCAAATATTTTACTATGCAGTAACTAAGGTGCTGTGGGTGTTTGCTTGGGTGTTATGAGTGGTTGCTAGGGCATTGCTATGCAGTTTCTAGGCTGGTGTAAGTGATTGCTAGGTTGTTTCTATGCAGATACTGAGGTTGCTTGTTAGAGTGTTGCTTTGCAGTTGCTAGGGTGTTGTGGATATTTGCTAGGGTGTTGCTATGCAGTTGCAGATGAGTTACTTGAATGTTGTGGGTGGTTGCTAGGGTGTTACTATGCAGTTGCTAATGAGTTACGCAGTTTCTAGGCTGATGTGTGTGTATGATTACTAGATTGTTTTTATGCAGTTACTGTAGGAGCTTGCCAGTGTGTTGCTTTGCAGTTGCTAGGGTGTTGCCAAAGTGATGTTATACAGTTTCTAAGACACTGTGGGTGTTAACTAGTGCATTGCAGCATAGCTGCTAGGGTGCTGTGTCTGGTTGCTAGATTGTTTCTACACAGTTGCTATAGGTGCTTGTTAGGGTGTTGCTTTGCAGTTGCTAGGGTTGCTATACATTTGTTAAGGTGTTGCTATGTAATTTATATGCTTATCTGTGTGATTGCTAGGTTGTTTCTACACTGTTAGTGTGGGTGCTTGCTAGGGTGTTGCTTTGTAGTCTCTAGGGTGTAGTTGGTGGTTGCTAGGGTGTTGATGTACAGTTGCTAAGGTGTTGCTATGCAATTTATAGACTGATGTGTGTGATTGCTAGTTTCTTTCTGCAATTACTGTGAGTGCTTGTAAAGATGTTGCTTTGCAGTCTCAGATATTCACAGATATTCTGTTTTTATATAATGGTGTTTTTATGTTTTTTATATGGTTTATATGGTGATATTCTCGTTGGTATGACTAGAGTCACTCCTTTAATGTAAATCTGTGGGATTTTTCACTTAGATTTTTTGTCAGACAAAAATCTCCAAATAAAAGTAAGAGCAAGCTCTTAACTAAACTAATCCTCCCACCCATATTACACTTTTATCTGCTATCAGAACAGTTTCACAAGTCAAAGATAGTTTTGATGTTTTATACCTTTAACAGAAATTAAGTATTTAATTTCTTACCTTCTCTAACGAACCATTGTTTCTATCCAGATCGTCCTGGTGGAGGAAAGATGAGTCCGGTATCCAGAGGCACAGTGACCTCATGCACTGGCAGATGAAGCGGGAACACGAAACGCTGAGAGGTGCTTTATCTCCAAACACACACTTTCTCTCTCTCTCTCTCTCTCTCTGTCTGTCTACTCACACATGTCTGTGCCTGACATCAGGAGAAGCAGCAGAAGCAGCACTCTGTGCTCACACATAGACAGTGGCTCTCTCACTGGACCAGACCATAGAAAAGCAGTTTGGGCAAAGGGAGGTGTTTCCTGTCAGAGGGGAAAATAGAGTCAGGGAGGGGCGAACGACATGAGACTAGAATTTACACCCTCTTGATGGCAGTGCGATCCAGGCCACATTTCACGCCCGCTGGTCACCAGATCAGTGTAAAACTTTTCTTCAGGTCCACACATGTGTATTTGAATGTGTTGTGTGGGTGTGCAAACCACAGAGAGACATACACCTCATTTTCTTTAAACTCAGACAGACTATATATTCTGTGCTAAATGTAGCAGCTTAAATATAGTTTGAATGTATGGTCTAGTATTGTTTATACACTACATAGTGGCCTCAAAAAAAAAAAAAAAAGATTTTTTTTTAATGACAAGGACCCCAAAATATGATGGTCCCCTTGTGAGCCCCTTTTTCCAATATACACTACCCCTCAAAAGCTTTTGGACGGTAAGATTTTTAATGTTTTTTAAAGATGTCTCTTCAGTAACATTTTTACTATTTAAAATGACTGTTTTCTATTTGAATATATTTTAAAATGTAATTTATTCCTGTGATCAAAGCTAAATTTTCATCATTATGATAAATACTGTTCTTCTGAACTTTCTATTCATCAAAGAAACCTGAAAAATAATCTACTTCACTGTTTTCAACATATTAATAATAAATGGTTTTTGAACAGCAATTCAGAGTTTTAGTAATGATTTCTGACAGATCATGTGACTGGAGTAATAATGCTAAAAATGCAGCTTTGAAATTTTAGAAATAAATTACATTTTTAAAATATGTTCAAATAAAAAAGTTATTAAAAAACAGTTATTTAAATTATAAAATATTTCCAGATTTTACTGTTTTTGCTGTACTTTAGATGAAATAAATGCAGGCTTGCTGAGCAGAAGAGACTTCTTTAAAAAATATTGAAAATCTTATATATAATCAACAGTAAATACGTATTCTATTTAAAAAATGCTTTCTATTCATCAAAGAATAAAAAAAAAAAAAAAAAAAAAAAATCAATACAAGGAAATTTGCACCAAATCATCATGTTACAAGAGTGGAGTAAAAGTTACAATACAAATATGTTACAATATTAGTTTAAATTACAATAATGTTTCACAATATTACTGTTTTTAGTGTATTTTGTACATTTGTCATTTTTAATTTTCTTTTATTTTTCTTAAAATTAAGAATCAATATTGTGCCACTTTGCCTTTCTGAGAACATTAAAATCTCTAAAACCTCAGCCTTTTTTTGCAAGATCAAGCCTTGCTTGCTTTTCCTTCAGAAAATAGTTTTTAGAATGTTAAAATTTCTAAAGGGAGCCAAACAAGGTGTCTTATACAACACGCAAAGCTCAAAAGTAATACGTTTCTAATATAAAACTCAAACTAGCCTCTTTCTGTTTTTGTTTGTCTTCACTTTCAACATTCAAACACTCCCCTAAATGATTCTTCTGTCAAGCGTGTGCAGGCTTGAATAAGGCCGACTGGCCAACCTCTGGGACGGGCCACGTCGAGCATGCCAGAAAGATCCCTGTCTGTTGATGGGTTAACCCTGTGGGGTGGAACAGGAAATGTCTGCAGTGGGCACAGCGCCTGATGCTTTAGGCTATGGCTGGATTAAAAGGGCTCTTTGTGTTCCCGTCTGACGAGAGTTAAACACCTGAAGCAACACTTTAACCGTATGGCGTCCCAAGCCTAGCAACAGCCAGTGAGAACCTTCTATCTTTAACGATACAGTGAATCACGCTCCTCAGATAAGTTGAGTCTGACGGAGATAAGAGGACATTATGTAGACAACATACTCACTTTAACAGCTGCATGCTGGGAAAATTTAGGATGTTTAGGATAGAAAACCTTCTATCTTTAACGATACAGTGAATCACGCTCGTCAGATAAGTTGAGTCTGACGGAGATAAGAGAACATTATGTAAACAACATACTCACTTGAGCAGGTGCATGCTGGGAAAATTTAGGACGTGGAAATGAAAGGTTGAGTTGAATCGCCCATTGAGCTAAGATGATCGCGCACAAAATTTCTCCCAGCGTGCACCAGCATCCAAACCCTTATAAAGGTGTTTTTTTCTTAACTCAGCTTTAAAATGTTGTAATTTTTTTCAAATTAAAACAATGAATACAGTTTTGTGGCTCTTTAATGTTGTGACAGATCACTGTATTGTCTTTTTATATTTACTTAAAGAACAAAATAAACATGAATAAACATCAGTACCTATTATATTTCAACTGCGGAAAGACGTCAATACACACAATTTTTCAAGTTTAAGTCCACCGAAGTTAATCTACTCTCTTGTCTGATTTGTTTGTCGGACAAAAAGGCAGATCGCCTGTCAGTCAAGCTGTTTGCGAAGGGTCAATTGGGATTCAAGTTTCTTCATAAGCAGAATGTGTAATTGTCATGTTGTGCAAAGTGTTTTGTTTACCAGAATATTCCTGTGTCCGGACAGGAATGAGGTTTGAGTCATTGCAAAGATGATGATTATGTGGTCACTGAAAACCTTACATCCTCATACGCAATGCCAAAACATATGTAGCACTCTGAAAGCAAAAAAAATATTGTTCCAAAATAAGACGTGAAGTCTCTTGCCACACTGGCCACAAGCTGAGACAAAAACAGAAGAAAGAGACCGTTTAGTTGACAAAAGCATTTGAATTCCTTCTGTTTGTTAGTCTGATTTGAAGGTTCGGATTAAAGGAAATGTTCACACTAAACTTTAAATGTGAAACAGAGCCATTATTAAAGCTCTTTTTTAACTTTAGACCACTGCTTTTGGCTAAAAAGCGAGTCCTCTATCTAAAATATTGCTTTTACCAGTGAGAAAAAATACTTATCTGAATCAGGGGAGAAAAATGCATAGATCAAGCACTGTTTACAAGCAAAAATATGTTTTTAAACAAATATATTGGTGGATTTTGATGTGAGAGGACATCAGGGGGAGGACTATAGAGTCATATTTAACTGGAAGCAATGATTTAAAGTTACAATGTCTTAATGATTGATTTGTCTTTTTTTGGACTGATGTGGATTACTTGTGGATTATTGTGATGTTTTTATCAGCTGTTTGGACTGTTATTCTGACGGCACCCATTCACTGCAGAGGATCCATTGGTGAGTAAGTAATGTAATGCTAATTTCTCCAGATCCGTTCTGATGAAAAAACAAACTCATGTACATCTTGGATGGCCTGACTACATTTTCAGAATCATTACTCTATTCTTCAGTGTCACATGAGAAGTCATTCTAATATGCTGATTTACTGTTAAAAAACATTTATTATTATTATAATTATCAATGTTTACAACAGTTGAGTAAATTTTTTTCAGGATTCTTTAAATCGAAAGATCCAAAGCTCAGCATTTATCTGAAATAAAAAGCTTTAGTAACATTATACACTATACAATATATTTTGCAAGGATGCTTTAAATTAATCAAAAGTGACGTTAAAGACAATTATGTTATAAAAGATTTTTAGATAAATTGTCAAAGAAACAAAAATTCTACTTGGCTGTTTTCAACATAATAAATGATTTTGAGCATTGAGATTTCTGAAGGATTGTGTGACTGGAGTAATGATGCTAAAAATTCAGGTTTGAAACCACAGAAATAAATTACATTTTAAAATATATTCAAATAGAAAACAGTTAAAGTAAAAATAATTCAAAATGTTACTGTTTTTGCTGTACTTTAGATTAAATACATGCAGGCTTGGTGAGCAGAAAATACTTCTTTAAAAAACATAAAAAATCTAAAAACTTTTGACTGGTAGTGTATGTACTTGTATATCTTTATTCCCAACGTCTTTATTCCGAAAACTCCTGTAAAATCCAATCCATTCACCCATCCTGGGGCCGGTTGCATTAAAGGTTTAGACTAGTCTTTAAAAGTTAGTCAGCTAATTTTTTCTTTAAGACTGGTCATAATTTCTTTTATACAGTTACAGAAAAATTTTGATTAGTTTAAGTTGAATCCAAAAAATAAGACCGATTACCCTTTGGTTAAATGATAGTTGGTCAAACTAGTACTTAAGATACTGTCTTAACATAGAGGCAGTTTATGCAACTGGCAGCTGATCTTATGAAACTTTTGCAATAAAAAAAAAACAATGTTTTGAAGTGCACAAATAAAGACTGTGAAGTACCAATATTTGCATATAAATAATGATTGTGGTTCAAGTTGTTGTTAACAGATATTGACTTCACTATTAAGAGACAGATCAAATATTAAAAGTAATAAGACGTCTTGTCTAAACAAACACAATGTCAACTTAAAGAACTCATCAATCAATGGTTATTTCATCATTTATTGCTTTTCCAAACCACTAGAGCAGTAGAACATAAACAGAATTTAATTTTCCCACACTTTTCCTAGAGATGATATTCAGAGCTCTTTCAGTCACCAACTAGCAGCATTTTCAAAATAAACTACGCAATACTTTTTTGCTCAATATTTGCATTACTTAATGAAAAGCAAAAGTGTGCATTACACAGACTATTTTTTCTTAGAGTACTCTTTGCGTCCACCGGTTGCTCCAAAGTTTCGCACGCGGTGTATTTTGGCGAGCTGCGTCTCTATTGTCTCTATAATGTTCATGTGGTCTGGGATGTGAACGTAACGCACGTTTCGGCCCGTAATGAACAAGTCGTCCATACTAGACACGCGTCCACGTCTGTCCCTGTACACAACCTTCTCCAGTCGAATGTTCATGAATGCGTCCACGTTAATTACGCGTCCCCTCGCTGTGCTCTCATCTCGCAGGTCAACGGTGGTCACCTGGCCATGCAGACCCTGCAGGAGAATCACCAGACTGTTCTCAGCGATGGTGCGTTCACGAATTGAATGGCTCACGTCCATGTCCACCTGTGCACAGAGAAGATGTTAACAATCAGATAATGTTTCTTACAGTGTGAGTAATTTAAGATTCCCTTT
This sequence comes from Cirrhinus molitorella, assembly GCA_033026305.1. NCBI lineage: Eukaryota > Metazoa > Chordata > Actinopteri > Cypriniformes > Cyprinidae > Cirrhinus > Cirrhinus molitorella. The sequence continues at coordinate 30,165,713 of CM065131.1, read as the reverse complement.
TGTATTTTAGTTTTTTTGAAGATGAAAAACCTGATGAAAAGCACACTAGTGATTCTCTGCCAGTTAATTTTAAAAAGGTAGCCCCAAATAAATGTATGATTTGTATTGCACCTTGAGGTACACGTTCAACATTTCTATTTAAATGTTTTTAAGCATGTGCACACTTGCACATAATGAATGATAATTGCAGGTTTCTGAGAAGTTCTGCTGACAGACAAACCACACATTACATTGCCAATATGCAAATTAGGTTTGTTGTATAAAGGTAAAATCCAGAATGAAAAATGAAAATGTCAAATTTAAGTAAAAAAAAAATTTTGGCCACATGAAATATTGATTGATATATTGCAAAATGTTGTTACAGTATAAAATAATGGCTTCTATTTTAATATACTTTAAAATATAATTTATTCCTGTGATGCAATGTGGAATTTTCAGCACCATTAATTGTCTTTTAGTGTCACACGATCCTTCAGAAATCATTCTAATATGCTGATTTCTTATTAGAACCATCTAAGTTGGTAACAGTTGTCCTGCCAAATATTTTTTGGAACCTGTAAAACTTTTTTCGGGATTCTTTGATGAATAAAAAGTTGAAAAGAACAGCATTTGTAAGAATTTCTAATTTCAACTTTTTATTTGTTTAAGAATTCTGAAAATGTATCAAAGGTTCCAAAAAAATATTAAGCACAACTGTTTCCAACACTGATAATAAATCGGTATATTAGAATGATTTCTGAAGAATCATGTGACACTGAAGATGAGTAATGATGCTGAAAGTTCAACTTTGGATCACAGGAATAAATTTGACTTGAATGTATATTAAAAGAGAAAAATGCTATTTTATATTGTAATATTTCATAATATTACACTTTTTCTGTATTTTTGATTAAATAAACGCAGCCTTAATGAGCATAAACTTCTTTAAAAAGCATTAAAAATCTTACTGATACAGTGTTGGCCAAAATTATTAGAACAGTACTATTTTCACCACCTAAAAAAATAGTTTTAAGTCAGTTATTTCTATCTTTTGCTGTAGTGTGTCAGCAGGAAATATCAGTTTACATTTCCAAACGTTCATTTTGCCATTAACTGTAATAGTTAGATTTTTTTTTACAACAGTTAGTGCTCCACACAGCGATCAGGGGCCAGTTAAGTACAAGTTTGACCAACTATCAGTTAACCAAAGGGTAATCAGTTTTATTTTTTGGATTCAACTTAGACTAACCAAAATGTTTTTGTAACTGAATTAAAAAAATAGCTGACTAACTTTTTAAGACTAGTCTAAACCTTTTATGCAACCATCCTAGATCTCATTATCATCCAGTCTGTCTGGAATGACATGAAGAAACACAACAAACTGAGACAAGATGCTTCAAGAAACTAGGGCTGTGTATCACCAGCAAAGTCACGATACGATACGTATCCCGATACAGAGGCCACGATACGATACGTTTTTAAATCATCTTTACATTGCTGGTAGGTTACCATTACACAAATCATCACACTCTCTACATTTAAAAAATAAACAAAAATTAGAAGAGTTCTAAACTAATGCACAGTCTTCACTGTAGCTCACGCACACACTTGTCACTCAAATGGATCACGTTGCGCGCGCACAGACATTCAGAGAAGAGATACGTTCTCTCTCAACAAGGAGCTGGTAACATTTCTAAAGCAATAGCTTCACTGTGAATAAAGAAACATGGCAAAACTGTGGTAATTCATACATACACAGCCTCTGCCTCTCTCTCTCTTATAAATTAACACTTGATAAATTACATTCAGAATATTTAAACTGAGATCGCTAAACTGCAAGCTAACCGGTGTTTTCAGCGTGTTTATCCACATTGGAGAGTAAGCTCGTACACATGGTTGCCAGGTTGACAAAGACAAGTAACATACTTAGCAGATACGTTTCGGGGATTACGTCTCATTATATCGGGCAACCCCGGATGTGTTCCTCTGCAGACAGATTAAACCTTGTTGGAGCCTATATATTATGCCCTATTCATTATCTTTTACAAACCGCTTGCACTTTTCTACTCTGTTTTAAACTGTGTTCTTGTATTCAAATTAAGCACGGTCCACTGCTACGTACTTGCCACAATATCGATACAGAGACAGCTGTATCTCTGTGACGATACATCGACGTATCGATGCATCGAACACAGCCCTACAAGAAACCTACCTGCAAAACTACAGTACTGTTTACATTTTTAGGCACTTGTGTAAAAATGCTGTAAAATGAAGACACTGTCAAAAATAATGTCACCAATAGTTTTCATTATCAATTAACTTCTATTAACTAAATTAAATCATAATTTGGTGTGACCAACCTCTGCGTTTAAAGCAGCTTTTGCCCTAGGTGCACTTGCGCATAATTTTTCAGGTAGCTTTGCAGGTTAGATCTATTGAAGCATTCTGGAGACGTTTTTTTAATTGCAATTTCATGTCTCTCTCTCTCTGTCTCTACAAATATATAGTGTATACTTATATGCTACTAAGTACTGGTATGGAATGAAGTTCTACTTAACGAATACTAGTGATCAATGAAAACAATACTAGTCACAAATCACGAAAATACGTTGACATATATAGGCTAAAGCTTTCCTGCAACTTCATCTTCAACGTCCTAATCTTACAGAGACCAAATATTTACGAAGATCATTTAATTCTGAACCCAGAATCACTCATAAATGTTGATTATTAAAGTAAAATATTCATTTATTACCTTCTTTTATGTTGTCTAACACGCTCAAAACATCATGTTTACATCCTGAATGGTTTCGAGCGCCGCGCTTTGTCGCAGCGGAGAGTGACGTCATCAAGACGTACCGGGCTGAAATTGTTCGCGCTCCCTCTAGCGAGGTACTTGAGGAGAAACTATGGCTAGTTGTCATACTTTTTCCCCAGTGACTATTTCTTTAAGTTTGTTCTTGAAAGTCAGCCATTTCAGCTGTTTTTAATAAGAAAAAAGTACAGTTCATTTAGCGGGGCACGTTGTCACATTGGATCTGCTGTTTGGTTTATATGAAATACTGTCTGAAAAAAGCAACATATCTGTATGCAACATGTATTATATTTTATTTAATGGCTTTTATGCTAATTCTGAACAGTAAACTACTTATTTGTATAATTTTTAACAGCATTATTTGTGTTACCTACTTAAATTTTAGATTTTTATGTTACAACATTATTGTACACAGTAACTGGACATTAAATCATATAGAGAAGGACTTAGTAAGCAGGAAGGGGAGCAATATTTTGACAAACTAAAGTTAATTGGTGGTAAAGAAATGTACGAGCAGTATTAATTGAAATATTAGCCTTATATTTTACCTACCTGACCAGAAATGATAAGAACAAACACGAATGTTATCGTGAAAATCTGTAAAAATCCTGGTTCAGTTTGGCCACAAATGCCTTCTTTCCTCGGACAGTATTTTGCACTATTCTCTTTGATTTGATATAACTTTTGGCAGTCTATAGTACTCCAAATGTTTTTCCCGGTCTGACTGATTAGTACAGCCCAAAACATGACGGTAACTGACCATTTTCAGCAGCAATAATTAGCTAAATATACAAGTTTTGTTCGGTTTGGTGGCATTGTTTACACTCAGCGCCACCAATATGGACATTTTAACGAAGCATTGTGAAAAAACACTCTATAGAGAAAGTCATATTGTTGAAACTTGTCTGAATGTATGTTGGTGTGGTTGTCTGTCAGCAGAATGAAACACTTTCTGTTCCAGTGAACTCAAAATGCTTGACTTTCATTTTGCCACAGTACAACTAAATAAACAGATAAATCAGTCATGTGCATCAATCAAAAAAGACATATTAAACTGACATTCAACACAATGTGTTTCTTTATTTAAGACAAAAACCTAAAAAAAAAAAAAAAAACCTTTTTCAGTTTTCAACATTTTTAAAAATATTTTTCAACTGGTTTAAAGTTTCTAACATCATACAGTGCGTTACAGTGCGATTTTGCTTCCAGCTTGTATTTAATCATGTTTCTGAGTGTACAAATGCCAGACATTTCCAAACTCACCATATTTTTCTGTAACCTTTCAGACCTATCACATGTTTCCTGACTCACAGTCTACAGTCACTGACCTTTAGAGCTCATCCATCATGGCCAGCAAGTCATCCCCCTTGTTCCCGTGTCTCTCTGTTGGGCTTCCTCCTTCATCAAATTCTCCTGCTATGCGTGCCAGCTCAGTACTGGCAAGCTGATTCTAAGAATACAGAGGTAAACATTTTTAGAAAGTGATTTGAGCCATTTACTGTAGCTTAAAGTTTGTTGTTAATAAATTATGAGTACACTTACAAGTGTGTCACTAATCTTAAAAAAAAAAAATTTAAATACTGATGTGGTTTGAGATTATCACAAACTCAGTATGTACTTATTAAAGTAATTGTCTAGGGCTATTAAGACTCGAAGATTACTGCAAACTCATAAAACATTCCTGAATTGTCAGGGACAAATGTGTGGTTGTGTCTTTAGATATTAACTTCCCGGTAACTTACATTTGAATGGAATTTAATCATATGCCAAAAATCTTGAAGTTAAGCTCGCCCTGGAGGAATGCTGGTGTTTCTTAGTAAATGATAACAGATTTCACTAGTAGCATAGGACATTCCCAGCTCTAGGCAGCATAATAAAGCAAGACGAGGACATGAACTGATTTGTAAAGTGAATGACACAGCACCTGTGTGGCTTGTATGCTGATGACTCTAGATGATTGATGCTCAGTTCCTTCTGAAATTCCACTGGAAAACATTTTGGGAGATTGGTTATTTATAGTAACATACACTACCAGTCAAAAGTTTTTGAACAGTAAGATTTTTAATGTTTTTTAAAGAAGTTTCTTCTGCTCATTAAGCCTGTTATTTATTTGATACAAAGTATAGCAATAACAGTAAAAGTGTGAAATACTGTTACTATTTAAAATAACTGTTTTTCATTTGAATATATTTAAAAATGTAATTTATTCCTTCAAAGCTGATTTTTAGCATCATTACTCCAGTCACATGATTCAGAAATCATTCTAATATTCTGATTTGCTGCTCAAAAACATTTATTATTATTATGTTGAAAACATAATGGAGCATAATTTTTTAATTTTTCTTTGATGAATAGAAAGTTCAAAATAGAGTTCATTTCTCTGAAATAGAAATCTTTTATAACATCATAAATGTCTTTATCATCACTTTTGATCAATTTACAGCATCCTTACTAAATAAATGATCAATTTCTGTAATTTCCATGGAAAACTAAACACACAAACCAAAAAATATATTTTTACTGACTCTTTTGAGTTTTTGAATGGTATAGTGTATGATGTTACAAACGTTTTTTGTTTCAGATATATGCTGATCTTTGGATCTTTCTATTCATCACAGAATCCTAAAAAAATAATATTGCTAATAATACAAAATCAGCATATTAGAATGATTTTTGAAGGATCATGTGACACTGAAGACTAGAGTAATAATTCTGAAAATTGTGCTTTGAAAAAAAAATATTTTCAAATAGAAAGCAGTTATTTTAAATAATAAAAATATTTCACAATGTATTTTGGATCAAATAAATGTAGGCTTGACGAGCAGAAGAGAATTCTTAAAAAAAAAACATTCAAAATCATTTTGACTGGTAATGTATATCATAAAAAATATTCTCAGGTCAATATATGTTAATTCACATCTGCATATAAAGATTTACCAATAGTGGGGCTCATGCCATAGAAAAAAAGCAACACCCCACACTGTGTGTGTGTGTGTGTGTGTGTGTGTTTGTAATTTTTGTAGTAATATAATTTTTTTTTTGTATGTATGTCTATATTGTTTTTATTCATTTTTATTTCAGTACATAAAGTTTAACTAAATGGAAAATAGAAACATTGCATTGGCAACTACCTAAAAATAGTTTCTTTTTTAACATTTAATTTTAATTAAGTTAAAGTTTGTCAGGTTAACCATAATAGTTAACTACAATAACTATGTATATACACTGCCCTCCAAAAGTTTGGAAACACCTTGACATTATCAACTTGACATTATCATTGAAGACCATCATGTCCGTCATGGAATGGCCTCCCCAATCACCCGACTCAACCAACTGACCTACTATGGGAGGAACTGGACCGTGATGTCCGTAAGAAGTGTCCAACCAGTGTGAATAATTTTTGGGCAATCCATTAGGAGGCTTGGAGTAATATATCAAGTCAATGTTGGAATAAACTGACCGCTCGGATGCCCAGATTATGCAAAGCTGTAATAGCTGCTAATGGTGGATATTTGGATGAATCGAAAATTTTATTTTTTTTATGTATAAATTGTTTATGTAATAAATGTTTTTGTAGTTTGTGTTGTCCATTATTAGTGCAAATTTATCACAAATTAAAAAGGATTCATACCTATATTGTCCAAAACCCCACTTTTCTGGGGCGTTTCCAAACTTTTGGATGGCAGTGTATAAATAAATATATACACATACTACTTTTAAGTGTGTGTGTGTGTGTGTGTGTGTGTGTGTGTGTGTGTGTGTGTATACTTAAATAAAAAGATAACTTATTTAATATATTATTTGTGTTTTATATTTATACACAAGCACTAATAAGGATAAAGAAGCAACATAAAAGCACCACAGAAAATTAAGCAAGCCTTTGAGGTTGTGTGTGGCTTGTTGCAGGATTATGTCTGGATTAGTAATGCTTACATGCCCTCCTCATCCTGATCTAAAGTTAGCAGGTTCACTTTGAAAGCAGCGTCCACATTCAAGAGTTTCTGCACCTCCATTCCGCCCATCAGTTTTGCGAGCAGGTTGAGTTCCTCTGTGGCCAGAGGATTGGGCGTTGTGTCTGCCTGTCCACAACATGTTCAGATATTCAAACAAAAACATATAACATCCAGAGAGCCTTGAGTTGCAAAAATAAGATTTCAATAAATCTACGTGTTATCAATATATTAGTATTACATAATAATATTATATTAGTATTAATTTTAAGCCTAGTTTGTTTGTTTTGTTTTTTCCTCAGCATGAGCTATACCCTTGGAATCTTGCATGATGCCTGCAGTGAGGGTGTACCTGCTTTGGTTTCCTTGTTCTGTTAGAGGTGTTTGATGGATTCATTTCTTCAGGTGTGGGTGTGCTGTACCTGTAAGCAGGTCAACAGAGATTTACATATACATACATACATACATACATACATACATACATCTATGTTGGCAACAGTTGTGCTGCCAAATATTTTTTTGGAACCTGTGATACAAGATTCTTTGATGCAGTGGTTTTCAATCCTGGTCCTGGGGACCCACTGCTCTGCACATTTTTTGTGTCTCCTTTATTTAACACACCTGATTCAGATCATCAGCTCGTTAGGCGAGAGATCCATGAACTGAACTGAGTGTGTCATATAAGGGAGACATACAAAATGTGCCGAGCAGTGGGTCCCCAGGACCAGGATTGAAAACCACTGCTTTGATGATTAAAAAGTTAAAAAGAACAGTATTTATTCAAAATACAAATCTTTTCTAACAATATAAGTCTACGCTATCACCTTGTTATCCATTTAACACATCCTTGCTGAAAAAAAGTTTCAGAAAAAGAAAGAATAAAAATGTACTGACCCCAAACCTTTGAACAGTAGTGTATATTGTTAGTAAATATTTCTATTTTGAATAAATGCTGTTCTCTTAAACTTTTTATTCATCAAGGAATCCTGAAAAAAAAAAGAATCACAGGTTCTAAAATATTAAGCAGCACAATTGTTTCCAACATTGATAATAAATAAGCATATTAGAATGATTTCTGAAGGATTATGTGACACTTAATACGGGAGTAATGATGCTGAAAATTCAGCTCTGATCATGAAAATAAATTATATTTTAAAGTATATTAAAATAAAAAAACGCAATTTAAAATTGCAATTATATTTCACAAAATATTTTTTTTTCTGTATTTTTAATCAAATAAACGCAGGCTTGATGAGCAGAAAAGTCTTCTTTAAAAAACATAACCAATCCCAAAGTATATATACGTGTGCATCTAAATAAATTAGAATGTTGTGGAAAAGTTCATTTGAACTTCATCATTTTAAGTCTTTGGTTCTTTTAATTGTGATGATTTTGGCTCACAGGTTTCCTGAGCCTTCAAAATGGTCTCTCAGTTTGGTTCACTAGGCTACACAATCATGGCGAATACTGCTGATCTGACAGTTGTCCAGAAGACAATCATTGACACCCTTCACAAGGAGGGTAAGCCACAAACATTCATTGCCAAAGAAGCTGGCTGTTCACAGAGTGCTGTATCCAAGCATGTTAACAGAAAGTTGAGTGGAAGGAAAAAGTGTGGAAGAAAAAATGCACAACCAACAGAGAGAACTACAGCCTTGAGAGGCTTGTTAAGCAAAATTGATTCAAGAATTTGGGTGAACTTCACAAGGAATGGACTGAGGCTGGGGTCAAGGCATCAAAAGCAACCACACATTTGGCTACAGTTGTCGTATTCCTCTTGTTAAGCCACTCCTGAACCACAGACAACGTCAGAGGCGTCTTACCCGGGCTAAGGAGAAGAAGAACTGGACTGCTGCCCAGTGGTCCAAAGTCCTCTTTTCAGATGAGAGCAAATTTTGTATTTCATTTGGAAACCAAGGTCCTGGAGTCTGGAGGAAGGGTGGAGAAGCTCATAGCCCAGGTTGCTTGAAGTCCAGTGTTAAGTTTCCACAGTCTGTGATGATTTGGGGTGCAATGTCATCTGCTGGTCTTGGTCCACTGTGTTTTTTAAAAAACAAAGTCACTGCACCTGTTTACCAAGAAATGTTAGAGCACTTCCTTCTTTTAGAGCATGCTTCCTTCTGCTGACCAGCTTTGTAAAGATGCTGTTTTAATTTTCCAGCAGGATTTGGCACCTGCCCATACTGCCAAAAGCACCAAAAGTTGGTTAAATGACCATGGTGTTGCTATGCTTGAAAGGCACGCAAACTCACCAGACCTGAACCCCATAGAGAATCTATGAGGAAAGAGGAAAATGAGAAACAAGAGACCAATAAATGCAGATGAGCTGAAGGCCACTGTCAAAGAAACCTGGACTTTCATACCACCTCAGCAGTGCCACAGACTGATCACCTCTGTGCCACACCGAATTGAGGCAGTAATTAAAGCAAAAGGAGACCCTACAAAATATTGAGTACATGTATAGTAAATGAACATACTTTCCAGAAGGCCAAAATTCACTAAAAATGTATTTTTTTTATTGGTCTTATGAAGTATTCTAATTTGTTGAGATTTTTGTTAAATTGAGGTTTTTGTTAAATGTGAGCCAAAATCATCACAATTAAAAGAACCAAAGACTTAAACTACTTTAGTCTGTGTGCACTGAATTTATTTAATACACAAGTTTCACAATTTGAAGTTGAATTACTGAAATAAATTTTCAGAACTTTCTAATTTATTGAGATGCACCTGTGTGTGTGTGTGTGTGTGTGTGTGTGTGTATATATATATATATATATATTATAGAATATATTTACTACATTTTGTTTACATGTTTACAATATCAGAATTGAAAACTATTAATTAATTATTAATTTTGATATTTACATGTTGGTGCCCAAAAGTGTGACCCTGTCTCCAGAGAGGTCGAATGAGCCCTGGCGTACAGCACTTGTGTAGCTTCCTCCACTGGGAAACCTTGTTCTCCTCACCTCTCGGCCTTTAGCATTAAACCACCTGTGAGACGAGAATGTTTAATGCAATTCTGACGGAGCAAAGTGACTGTTTACGTATGGGTGTGTATGGCTGTAACAATGTGATCTTGCTTCCATGAAGCCTCTGTGTTTTCCAGTGAAAAGCTAAAGAGCTCACTATAAAAACTGTGAACTCTGACCTTCATCTGCCTTACCTGATTAAACCAGGAACCTCAAATCCGTAAGGCACCGGCCCCGAGGTCTGTAGCACAAAGTGGCCGTTTGGGTTCTGGATTTTTTCTTTCAAGAAAATCGAGACCTGATGAAAGAACATGTCACAAAATGTCATGAAATCAGTAAGTTTCACTACGACCACATGGCAGGATGACAGTTCTTGAATGCTTTTACAAAAAATGTCATGACCCAGTAATGATTTGCATACAACCTTATGATCTGGCAGCTATCCATCACAAACACTAATGACAATGAGCTTTCATAAACAAACTGCTTACCCTGATTTGCATATCTTGAAACAGAACCAGAAGCGTATGTCGGATGAGTTGAAACTCACCATCGGATAAGGGTGTGTATACCTTAGAAAGAGGTGTTTTTAAATTTGACAAGCGTGCACTTGAAATAGCAGTGACATTGACAAAGAAAAGCAACATGATGATGTGCGATACATTTTAGATATACAAGAAAAATATTCATCTTTACAACAGTTATTAAGGACATTTGTATATTTTTACACATAATGAAACAAGATTTACAGCATGTTAAGCTAGTTCTTGGTGGGCGATGGTGGAGCTTTACCTCAATAAGCTGCCTCTGGACTTCGTTGATCTGGTTAACAAGGCTGGGATTATCCTTAACCAGTTCCTTGATGGTGTCCATGTGGTTGAAAGTGATAAGCAGTAAATCTTGTGGACGTGGACACAGAACGATCTGATACTTAAAGGCCATAGTCATCAAATCGTACAGCTAAAATAAAGACAGCAACAAACAAACTTAAACAGAAAATTGGTAATAAATATAGATTGTGAACATTTTTGTGCCACAATATGTGGTCTAAATGAAAAAAAAAAAAGTACAGCAAAAACAGTAACATTTTGAAATATTTTTACTATTTAAAATGTTTTAAAGGAATTTTATTCCTGTGATCAAAGCAAAAGCATCATTTCAGCATCATTACTATAGTCTTCAGTGTCACATGATCCTTGAGAAATCATTCTAATATGCTGATTTGCTGTTCAAGAAATGTTGTTATTATTATTATTACTATTATCAATATTTAGTTGAGTACATTTTTTCAGGATTCTTTGATGAAAAGATCTGAAATAAAGACATTTATAATGTTACAATATGTTCTAAACTTCTATTCATCAAAGAAATCTGAAAAAAATCTCATCAGCTGTTTTCAACGTGATAATAATAATAATAATAATAATAATACATGTTTTTTGAGCAGCAAATCAGAATATTAGAATGATTTTTGAAGCATCATGTGACTGGAGTAATGATGCTAAAATTTAGCTTTGAAATCACAGGAATAAATTACATTTTAAAATGTATTCAAATAGAAAGCAGTTATTTTAAATAGTACAAATATTTCACAAAATATAAAAAAGTTTTATGGTTTCTGCTGTACTTTTGGATCAAATAAATGCAGCCTTGGTGAGCAGAAGAGACTTCATTTAAAAACATTAAAAACCTTACTGTTCAAAAACTTTTATACTTTATACTTTTTTATACTTGCTGTTAAATGTTAATGCTTTGTAGATCAATAAAATAATGCTACATTTTTTTAGATTTTTGTTTACTTAATATTCAGAAGTACAATGTTCACAAACATTTTGTTTTTAATGTGTTTTCTCTAAATAGTTTTAATTTGACACCACACTGCATGTTTTTTTTGTTTTTTTTTTTCATAGAACTACACTGAAAAAACATTCATGGTTCAGTTGCATTCAACATCTTCCGAGAATGCACTGGGGCATGAAACTTAATATAGTTGCACTCCTTTTTTTTTTTCTTTCTTTCTTTTTTAACATTTAATAACCTGTTGATCATGTCATATTTTTAAAGGAACAGTTCACCCAAAAATAAAAACCACACACACCATGAATCTATTTGTTCATTGGAACAGATTTAGAGATTCTGATGTGAGAGTACAACAAAAGAGGAAGCATTATTTTGAATTATGGACTCGTATTGTTGGCCCATAGCCAACGTTAAAACAACTTACTGATGGATTTGTTTCTTACAAACATGCAGCTTTTCACTTCACAAGGCATTCATTGATGGTCTGGAGTCATGTGAATTACTCATGGATTATTGTGATGTTTTTAACGGTTGTTTGGACTTTCATTCCGACGGCACCCATTCACTACAGCGGATCCATTGGTGATCAAGTGATGTAATGCTAAATTTCTCCAAATCTGTTCAGATGAACAAACAATCTCTACTGGACATCTTGGATGACCTGAGGCTGAATACATTTTCAGCAATTTTTTAGTTTTGGATGAAATACTCATACTCATGGCAATGCAAACTGTTAATTTAAGATGCAAACAGTTCATTTAAAAAACATAAAAAATAATAATAATAATAATTGAAGTGAATTTTTAATTTCAAAGTTTATTCTGAGCAAATATTTCACTAGTTATGTATTTAATTACACCAATTATTATTATTTATTTACACTTTAGGACACTATAAGAAAAATTAGTGCAAAAAGAGTGTTTTTCACCATTGTTTTTGCCTGGGGAGAGCGTGAGTACCTTATCCATGCTGGCCGGGTTTAGACGCATAATAGAGGCATGGGCTATCCGTGTCAAAACTGTCCGCAGGGCTCGATGGGAGTACAGATCCTGCGGCCGTAGGAGCTCCTCTAGAAAAGCCTTATTGAACATAGTCCCCACTATTTCATTCATAACTTCAGAACGAGCATGAAAAAGATGAGTGAGAACAGTAGTTTGTACAGTAGTTAAGTATGGGTTTGGTTATGAAATTTAGACATTATTTGAAGTGTGAATAAAAGTCTGACTTTTATTATGGTATTACTATGAAAAACTAATGTACCTCTTTTCCTGTCATCATCTGTCCAGCGACCTGCAGCAGAGAAATGAACCTGTGTTCAGGCCAAATTCCTGTTACATCTGAGCAAGTTCAAGCAATTCCCAGGACAGGATGTAGTTTAGTGTGATTGAAAATTAGGCAAGGTACATAAATCTGTCAGTTACACAAACTGCCTTTTGACAGCAGCTGAGATAACATCCAGTTATGGATGTGAACAGATATATTTCTAAAACGTTTATTATATTCGCATTATACATATATTTACTCTTAATTATATTTAAAGTAATGGATCGATTTATTATTGTGTTTTTAGTTTATTGTTTACATTTGAGTAGTTTTCCCCCTTTCCCCACATAGTTGAGAATCACATAAATTCATATAACACGTCAGTTTTTGTCTTACATTTTTATTTAATAATACTTTAATTAAACAAAAAGACGCTAAGGCCATTTTGATGCACTAGTTGTTGGCAGCTTACTAAAGCAGGGCTCCGTTAGTTAGGCAGCTATTGTATCTATGGGGGTCGAAACTACTGTTGTTACCTCTCTGAGTTTTATCATCGTTTTCGTCCTGCGCCCTGAGGCGCTGATCCAGAATGTAGATCATTTCTCCGCCGAGGTTTATGATAAGCAAAGGAAGAGTTCTTTGAGACATGATGAAAAGAGTTATTGTACGGTTTTATTAGCGGTTCACGTATTTAATAAATCACACTAACAAGCTGCTGCATGTGGCGTGTGCTTTTTCTCAAGTTGAGTTTCTTCTGACATACGCCGCTCTAGCGGGGCATTATGACGTCACGTAATGCCACGCTGACCCGCTGCTCTTGCGGGCGCGCTCACACACCTGTCATTACAGAAGCGCATGGCGTGTAGATTAAGTATTGGCATACATATTCGGTTTTTTTTTTTTCATTCAATATATCGTTCTTTCATTCAGTTAATATTTAAAAAAATTATTTATTTATTTTTTCCCAGTTATGAAACAACAGGAATATATTTAAGAGTAACATTCAAACAAACATTCAAACAACTTGCCCCAAGCTGACATGTAAAAATGAAACTGAAAACACAGTGTTCCCTTTTAGTTAATATCTACCTGCCTCACATAGTATACAATGCCGTGTCGTTATTTTAAGGTACCAAAATGATGTTTGTATAAGATATTCATTCATTGCTCTTAAACTGACACAGTGAATTAATGCAAACTATTTCAGGGCTCATTTTACATTGACTGTTTAGGCAAATGCAGTCAAATGCTGTATAACTGCCTCAGTTAGAGATGTAAAGTGCATGGCAAAAGGAAAGACTGTACTGTCTGATGCCAAGGTCAGAAAAATTCAGTGCAAACTAATTCTATAAACATTATTTATCTTTGTATTCTACACATTGCACTAGTAAGTATCATTATTTTTGTTGTAACATATTCCTAAATATGAAATACATGTTTAGCATGTTTATTTTGGCTTGGTGGCTAAATGCAAATTACTTTTACAGGGAACTCAAACATGTGGAACTGTTGAAGATTGAATTTCTCAAGGTTTTACAGGTGAGTTTTGCTGTCAAGACCATGAAACTAGCTTTTTATGATTGCACTTTTGAAAATGTTTTAAAATAGCAATATTCAGTTATGTGACTAATGATTTTAGCTCTTCAATCATATTCAAATTACTGCCTATGATTATAAGCTTTATATGATTAACTCTTTTCATTTATGTCAATTATCAGTTTTTCAGAAGTGCTGTTGCAGTAGGAAATAAAACATCATGGGAAACCTTCAGTACCTTTCTGTGTTTATAGTGTAAGTTCCATTGTGGTGAGTAATATGCATATGGCAAACATGAAAACATTTAGACTGATTGATTCTGTGCATATAGTGCCATTATATTTCTAAAATTCTATATTGTATGTGTGTGTGTTTATTTATTTATTTTACCTGCAGAGTGGCTATCTTTAAGTGTGAGGGTATAAAACACGTCAGCATGTCTGAAACTCTCAGTCACAAGTATATCAACCATAATTGGATGGAGAAAATAGAAGATGACAAGTTTCTATCAGCTATATCAATCCCTGGAACACATCAAAGCAATAGATTCTTAAAAACGTCAACACCAATGTTCCAAGCATGGAATCTGCACAACCAACTGGATGCAGGCGTGCGTTTTTTTGACTTGCATGTGTCCTCCGATAGCATCAAGATTGTTAAGACTAGAAGCGTCCAGGAATCAGAGACCCTTAATTATTTTTTGAAAACTATGGCGGCGTTCCTTGTAAAACAGAAGAAAGAGACACTGTTACTTAGAGTGACTCCAGATGAGGGTGCTGTTGAGCAAGTCACAAAATTGTTAGAGAAAGATTACTACTTAGAGGTTGTGTGGAAAGACGAAAATATTCCAAAACTGGGCCAGGTGAGAGGCAAGATAGTCTTGATTCAGAGTTTAACATTAAAATTAGGACTTCCTGTTCACATCACAGAATTGAACGCAGACATGGATACAAAAGAAACAGAAATGAGAGAAAACATCAAATTAGCTTCACAAAAGTGTGAGAAGGAGATGATGCTCACATACACTGGGGCCAAAGGAGAATCAGAGGACCCACTGGAAATCGCAAAAAAAATTAATAAGCCAGTTGACGATTATCTCCTCAATCTTAAGGGAGACACAAATAGACCACATTGTGTAGGTATAATTGCGATGGACTTTCCTGGTCCAAAAGTCATTATAACGATCATTAATTTTAATGGCAATTTAGGGAAAGGGTCACAGATAGTAGATGAGTCAGATGGCAATGCAGATGTTGTCCTGCCTGATTCTGAAAAAGAAGGTGAAGAAACAGCACAAGAAGGATCGCACTCTGCAGATGAGGAGCATCATGCCGAAAGTGGACACGAGGAACATCATGAGGAACATCATGACGAAGGTGGACACGAGGAACATCATGATGAACATCATGACGAAGGTGGAGACGAGGAACATCATGACGAAGGTGGACACGAGGAACATCATGAGGAACATCATGACGAAGGTGGACACGAGGAACATCATGATGAACATCATGACGAAGGTGGACACGAGGAACATCATGATGAACATCATAACGAAGGTGGAGACGAGGAACATCATGACGAAGGTGGACACGAGGAACATCATGAGGAACATCATGACGAAGGTGGACACGAGGAACATCATGATGAACATCATGATGAAGGTGGACACGAGGAACACCATGAGGAACATCATGACGAAGGTGGACACGAGGAACATCATGAGGAACATCATGACGAAGGTGGACACGAGGAACATCATGATGAACATCATGACGAAGGTGGACACGAGGAACATCATGAGGAACATCATGACGAAGGTGGACACGAGGAACATCATGATGAACATCATGACGAAGGTGGACACGAGGAACATCATGATGAACATCATGACGAAGGTGGACACGAGGAACATCATGAGGAACATCATGACGAAGGTGGACACGAGGAACATCATGATGAACATCATGACGAAGGTGGACACGAGGAACACCATGAGGAACATCATGACGAAGGTGGACACGAGGAACACCATGAGGAACATCATGACGAAGGTGGACACGAGGAACATCATGACGAAGGTGGACACGAGGAACACCATGAGGAACATCATGACGAAGGTGGACACGAGGAACATCATGATGAACATCATGACGAAGGTGGAGACGAGGAACATCATGACGAAGGTGGACACGAGGAACATCATGAGGAACATCATGACGAAGGTGGACACGAGGAACATCATGAGGAACATCATGACGAAGGTGGACACGAGGAACATCATGATGAACATCATGACGAAGGTGGAGACGAGGAACATCATGATGAACATCATGACGAAGGTGGACACGAGGAACATCATGACGAAGGTGGACACGAGGAACATCATGAGGAACATCATGACGAAGGTGGACACGAGGAACATCATGATGAACATCATGACGAAGGTGGAGACGAGGAACATCATGATGAACATCATGACGAAGGTGGACACGAGGAACATCA
Organism: Cirrhinus molitorella; assembly: GCA_033026305.1. Lineage (NCBI taxonomy): Eukaryota > Metazoa > Chordata > Actinopteri > Cypriniformes > Cyprinidae > Cirrhinus > Cirrhinus molitorella. Next base: position 30,148,893 of record CM065131.1, on the reverse strand, counting down.
TGAGGAACATCATGACGAAGGTGGACACGAGGAACATCATGACGAAGGTGGACACGAGGAACATCATGATGAACATCATGACGAAGGTGGAGACGAGGAACATCATGACGAAGGTGGACACGAGGAACATCATGATGAACATCATGACGAAGGTGGACACGAGGAACACCATGATGAACATCATGATGAAGGTGGAGACGAGGAACATCATGATGAACATCATGACGAAGGTGGACACGAGGAACATCATGATGAAGGTGGACACGAGGAACATCATGATGAACATCATGACGAAGGTGGACAAGAGGAACATCATGATGAACATCATGACGAAGGTGGAGACGAGGAACATCATGATGAACATCATGACGAAGGTGGACACGAGGAACATCATGATGAACATCATGACGAAGGTGGACACGAGGAACATCATGAGGAACATCATGACGAAGGTGGACACGAGGAACATCATGATGAACATCATGACGAAGGTGGAGACGAGGAACATCATGAGGAACATCATGACGAAGGTGGACACAAGGAACATCATGATGAACATCATGACGAAGGTGGACACGAGGAACATCATGATGAACATCATGCCCAAGGTAGACACGAGGAACATCATGCCCAAGCTGGTCAACGTCATAGAAAAAAAAAAGTCAAATGCCACAAAGTTCATGCAAGACCCCAACCATCTCCTTTACTTTAAACATTATTAGTGGAATCATTTTGGTGGAGTCTCTTTACAGAATAAACAATTACTTAGATACTGAATAGCTTTTCATTGTGATTTCTATGAACTACAATTCAAAGTTATTAAGCAGAGCTCACTAACATTCTGTCAGTCAAATAAAATATAAAAACTTACAACACATCCCAGTATTTTGTCATTCATTATATGCATGTTGAGTAGAAAACGATTCAAACAAGAAGGCAGGTGAGATGAGACTAGATGCAATCTATGCACCTAACTCTGGTCTGAGTCAGTGTTCACTTAGGGGTTTCCCTGTTTTGCAAACCACAAAAGAATGACTTTGAACATATCAAAATGTTCATGATTCTGTAATTGTGGTTCACTTGACATTTGTGTTCTTGACCCCAAGATAACATCAACTAGACATGACAGTGTGAAAATATCTGGTTGTCGTTAAGGAACTAATAACCTGGAGTAATAGTGAGAAAAAAGCACCAAGATTACACCCTCATTTCTCACCGTCATATGCTGTATATAGAAAGAGGAAGTGACATTTACATGTGAATTAAGGTTTGCTCAATAACATCTTGCCTATTTCAGTTCAGTTGAAGAAACTAATTCTTAGACCATTTTTATTGCTGATTAAAAGCAACAAATCTATAAATAAGTTAATTATTATTGTTGCTATTATTTTACGTACATATTCAAACACATAATACATATTAAAATAATAACATGTTAAAATGCATTAATAAAATCACAAACTATACTTGGTCAGTTCTTTGCATGACCTCAAGTTCATCAAAGACATTCATCTTCTTATAAAGAACTATTATTAAAATAAATAGTTTAATTAGGATTATGATTCATTAGGCTATTCTTCAGTTCAGCATATTGGCTTATGGGTTTTCTAGGAAATAAAAAGTGGAACTTAAATTTCTCATGTGACCTCCGTTCTCATATGATGTGTAAAACACTTGATTCTAATGGAAACTTTTAAACGAATGATTTAAGAATGATAAAAAAAAATCACGTACTGTAGTATCAATAACAAAAAAGTGAGAAAAAAAACAAAAATTTCTATAGAAATAAAAAGTTAAATTAAAACACTACAAATTTTTACTTCTTTTAAAGTTAAATATTTTTTAGATTACTTCTGCCTTTAAAAATAAAGCCCTTTATATCGATTATTATTCTTATTAGAGGAAGCAGAGAGAAAAATCTCCTGGATGGTAAAAGCCGAAGGCCTCCATGACGTCATCACGTGCGTGACTTCCTGGTTTAGCTTTTGTAACTTAAAAGGTGTGTCGATTCTGTCGCCAGTATTTTGCTGCTCTGTGTTCAACAAGAACGGAACTGACGAACTTATTAACTTTATTACAAGAAGACAGCAGCTCGAAACACAAAGAGAACAGCTCAAGTTAAGGTTCGTATAACTTTTGTCTCGCTTGTAACTTTCCCAACTTATATATTTGTACATAGTTTCGGTATATTGACGAATCTAATAGTTGACATTACACATTTGTGATAGTAAACTGTTTAATATCTTAACTGTTACTTATATTGTGATCTTATGTAGAAATAAGCTTTCAAATATTAGTAAAGTGCTGCGGGTTTAGTAAGGGGACAGCGCGCGTCCATGTAGTGGAATGCGGGAACGCGCCGCAAATAAAAGAGAATGGAAACAGTGAAATAATATGACGCCGCTGTTTCAGTGTCAATATTTCATAAGCTAAAAAGACAGAAATGAGTTAGGCAGTAAAGCCTGAAGTTTCACGTATGAAAAATGACATTTCCTGTGCAGTTACAGACTTAGATGCATTGATTTAGCTTGTTTGGTTATAGATGTTAGGTGTTTTAAGTAATTATACGTTTTAATACAAATACAGACTCATTCATGTGTATTTTTATAGATTTAAAATATTTTAATAAAACATTGTTTGAAATATTAACCAGACTGCCACAAAATATAACTCCATCATCATGTGATATTTAGATAATTTGATGTAATGTTATAATGTTATCTAAGGCTATCATTAAGTATCTTATTTATCTATGAATGCTTTGTTTAATGTGTCTGTTATTACACACTCTTAACAGGTGTGACTGAAAGACGTTTTTCCGGATGAAGAGATGAGTGCTGAAATCAGCACCATCCCTGCTTTACAGTTGTATTTGGATTCCTTTTGGTCATCCAGCGTAGGATCCCACAGCTCTGACGGAAACACCACCAACGCATGGGTAACAGCACCCACATCTTTGTACAGCCCTCCCATTTCCAGCAGCATTAGAATGGACCCGTCCCAGCCCAGTCCGACTCCAGATGAATCCTCAGAACTAGGCTCGGAGGTTCAGGCCCAGCTTGACCTGTTCCTCAAGCTGGGGTTTTCCCAAACGCAGGTCCACGCCGCTTTCCTGAAACTCGGCCTCAATGCAGACACCAACAGGGTGTTGGGTGAGCTCATACAGGCTGCTGGGGAATCAGAGGAGAGAGCGGAAACTACAGCCTCCCCGGTGCTGGTTTCACGTGGGGATGGTTCCAGTAAGGTCCGAAGCGCCCAAAATCACAGTGCTTCAGCAGTGACAAGCATTTCAGAAGAACTGGTGGAGGATGAGGACGCACTTAGACCAATAGTCATTGATGGGTCTAATGTAGCCATGAGGTGAGTTTACTGTAAACATGACATGTGTCTCTCATCACTTTGCTTGAAAGGTGATATTGTGTTGATGTTGACCTTTTTCTTTGTGTCAAATTGTATGTGGTTTTGAAAGATATGCTGTAGAGAATTCAGCTTTGCTTTAACATGAATAAATTAGTTAAACTGGAAGAATGCTTTATAAAATTTCACTTTTGATTGTGATTTTGAAAACAAACTCAATTCCATGTAATAAGACATTTGTTTAATATATTAAAGCTTAAGTGTTCAATTTTGTGCCATTAGCATCACCAAACGGAATATCAAAATATCATGTTTTGGAGTAATGTTTTAATGTTTTTAAGACCTTTTGGCTTAATTATAGTTGGCTATATCAAGGAATACTCATTACACCATGGCAAAGTGTGTTTGTTTACTGTAAAATAGATCAATAGAGTTTTGAAACTGCAACTTCCTATTTTTAAGGAACAGCACTGCCAAAATTTAAACCTTTTAGATGTAAACGTTTTTAGAAAGCCTTCAGTAACTGTGTCATAGTGCAGGGCTGATAAAACCCAGTATTTCCTCATACATTTCAAGTAAATGTGCAACTTCCTTCTCTTTTCTTTCTGAAAACATAAGTGGATTTGTGTTTATGTAAAGGCATACAATTTGACTGAATATCGTGGTTTTCATGTTACTAAAAAAAAAACCCCGGATGAACGTTATATATACATTCATATATAAATGACATGAATATAAATATATACATGTAAATATTTTCAAAATATATATTGTATGTGTGTCTTTATATATATATATATATATATATATATATATATATATATATATATATATACACACACACACATATATTATATACACAGAAACTTTTATTTTGGATGTGATTAATCATAATCAGTCATTGCCGAGCACTAATTTATAGACTTACACATTAGACACAGTTTTTTTTCCTCGAATGCTTTGCGTGAGATTTGTCGAGGAACTTCTTCCAAATGTCAGCTCAAATAGGTATTTGGAAAAGTTAGATCATATGATGCCGAAACAGTTTATATTGATAGATGACTTTTTGTATGAATTTCACGGCACCTCGAGTTTAATGACTTTTTAAACCCTCCCTTTGTATTTTCACCTACATTTGCAAGTGGAGTCCAGATTTGCCCCTGCAGGCTCCTGTATCTGTCATCACTCCAGTATGCAAATAATCTTATATGCAAATCAGTGTCGTTTCCCATCCCCTCCCTTACCTCTTACTATCCTGAAGGAGAATGTCTGCGAAAAGAACTCTGTGTAACAAAACAGGCCCGACAGCATTGCAACACTGCGTCTGATTGGATAACTCAGCCCATCTTCGCTATTTTTGTTGCCATAAATCAGATGCTTTTTATCTCAAAGAACAGACAGTTTTCACACACCCAGTTCTGTTTATTTCAGGCACTATTGAAAGATTGTGATTCATTCGATTTTTAACTCTTGTGCTGTGCTAAAAAAAAAACTTTTGTGTTCCTTGTCAGGAATGACCAGCCTGTTAAAAAAATGTCTGTAAATATCACATTATGTTAACTTACCACCAAATCTTGGATTTAGTCTTTTTGACCTCATTGATTTGAGACTCAGTTTTTGAGTGAAAAAAATATTATTTGTAGATAATTTTGGCAATGTTCACTCATAAGCTCAGTTAAATGAGGCCTATGATCAATCAGGACTTCAATCTAAGGATGTCATTTGGACAACTTTAAAGTCGATTTTCTCAATATTTAGATTTTGATTCCAGATTTTCAAATGGTTGTATCTCGGCCAAATATCCAATCCTAACAAACCATACATCAAAAAAAGCTTATTTACTCAGCTTTCATATGATGTATAAATCTTAATTTAAAAAATTTGACCCTTATGACTGGTTTTGTGGTCCAGGGTCACATATATTAGTGTCCATTGTCGTCTATGACCAAAAAAGGAGGATAACAACTTTCACTGTAATGTACTTAAACATTTTTAACAGGAAATAAAATTGCTATCTTAATGCAGCCACTGTTTCCTGCAAACCTGAAGAAAGATCTCATAATATGTCTCTGCTGCTGATGTAGTTTGATTCACTCTAAAATAATATGAAAAAATTAGGGCTGTCAAACGATTAATCGTGATTAATCACATCCAAAATAAAAGTTTATGTTTACATACTATATGTGTGTTTACTCTGTATATTTATTATGTACATATAAATATACACATGCATGTATATATTAAAGCAAAATATTTATATGTGTATATATATATATATATATATATTTATACCTGTATACAGTTTTGATTATAAATAAATATAAATAATAGTTATAAATCTAAAATATTTTTCCTTAATATATACATGCATGTGTGTGTATTTATATATACATAATAAATATACACAGTACACAAATATATAGTATGTAAACATAAACTTTTATTTTGGACGTGATTAATCATGATTAATCTTTTGACAGGACTAGAAAAAATGTTTTTTTTGGACAGAACAGTCTACTACATTAATGTCTGCACATGCAATACAATTTTATTATGCAAATTCCAAACGAATTGAAATTCACAAGTAAAATGTACTGTTTTTCAGCCACGGAAACAAGGAAGTATTTTCCTGTCTGGGAATTCAGTTGGCAGTGAACTTCTTCCTGGAGCGGGGTCACGTTGATATCACAGTGTTTGTGCCTTCCTGGAGAAAAGAGCAGCCGCGACCTGATGTACCCATTACAGGTGAGTAAAAGGGAATGCACCGTGTGTCAGGAACAATTCCTGCTTTCCAGAAGGATTTCACGTTTCCATAAACAAAGTCTGTTTCCTCGTAGCAACGGAATGGCTCCCTGTTGGAAGCCACTTGAGCAAATGATGTTCAACACAGTTCTGTTTTTTAGGACTGGTTTTCAGCCTCAGGTCTCAAATAATAGAACTGGGAATATGGAAAAACCCCACATCGATTTTATTTGTGTAGCTGTTTGAATGAACATGTCATAAGATATATTGGCAAGTACCTGGGGTTTTTAAAACCTTAATAACTTCCTTATGGTCACAGTGAAATAATACAAGCGCTGCTTTTGACAGGTAAGATGTACCAGCCTGTTTGATCTTCATGTTTGGCAAAGCTTCCCAAGTCTGACCTAGCTTGACGAAAATAATGCAACTCTGTGCTTAGAGATAATACTGTGCGTCCAAAAAAATAGTTGTGATGTTGTCTCAACAGTTGACATTTAACTATGCAAACATGCGCAAGTTATGTTTGAATTCCTGCTTCCCCTGAAATAAACTGTCTGTGTGTAAATGGGCACTTGCCCAATAAAAATCACAAGCAAATTAAAATGCCAAGAATCTTTTCCCCCTCAGGGTGTTTGTTCCAGCTGGTACAAAGTGTAACTTAATACCAAAAAGCCCTTGTTTAGTTTTAATAGAATAGACGCTGCGTTCCAACAAAGTCTGTCAGTCAATATTAATGTCAAATTAATTATACTATGAATCGCATATGTCAAACAGTATTTGCAAATACGTTAGAGAACATTGTGTAATTGTGGCAGATATAAGCTATTATGTGCTATTAGAGATCAGTATATTGCTTGTTTTATTTGCATATATAAACTAAAAATTATTCAGACACCAGATATTTTTTTTACTAGTGGGTGCAGGACACTATAGTTTATTTATGTAAATGAGGATGGCAAAATAAAGTAAACTGTGACATATTATACCCAAAAATCAGCGGACTACCAATAAAATTGATAAAATATGGGACCAAAAATGATTCAGACACTTTGATCTGGCCATGTTTTGCTTAAAGGGTTACTCCACCCCAACATGAAAATGTTGTCATTAATCACTTACCCCCATGTTGTTCCAAACCCCTAAAAGGTTTGATCGTCTTCAGAACACAATTTAAGATATTTTGGATGAAAACTGGTAGCTTTTTGAGTGTCCCATTGACTGCCAAGTAAATAACACTGTCATGGCCCAGAAACATATGAAAGACGTCAAAATAGTCCATCTGCCATCAGTGATTCAACCATAATTTTACGAAGCTTCGAGAATATTTTTGTACACAAAGAAAACAGAAATAATGACTTTATTCAACAATTAGTCTCCTCTGTGTCACTATAGCACCATTTTGTATAGTATCCCCTGGACGCAAACAGCGTACCTTGTTCTCTGTCAGCTGTGACACGTGGATACGCTGTTTTCGTTCAAATCAAAGCGTAAATAAATACACGTAGAAAACGTATCCGTGTGTTGTGGCTGATACAGAACAGCGTACGTTGTTTACGTCCATTGGATACTTTCCAAAATCGCGATACGGTGACGTAGAGGAGACAAATTGTTGACTAAAGTCGTTATTTTTGTTATCTTTGCGTACAAAAAGTATTCTTGTAGCTTCGTAAAATTATGGTTGAATCACTGATGGCAGATGGACTATTTTGTCGACGTCTTTCGTACGTTTCTGGGCCCTGACAGTGTTATTTACTTGGCAGTCAATGGGACAGTCAAAAAGCTACCGGTTTTCATCCAAAATATCTTAAATTGTGTTCTTTGTACTTTAATTTTAAAATTCATGACTAAATATGTGTTTTTTATTATTGTTCAGATATTTAAAGCAACAAAATGACATAAATGCAAAACGCACCAACAGATTTAAATTTTTCCTAATATTTTTCCTCAGATCAGCACATTCTACGTGAATTAGAGCGGAGGAAGCTCTTGGTGTTCACACCATCCAGAAGGGTGGCCGGAAAACGTGTGGTTTGCTACGACGACCGCTTTATCGTGAAGCTGGCGTACGAATCTGATGGCATCATCGTATCCAACGACACTTACCGAGATCTCCAAGGAGAACGTCCTGAGTGGAAACGTTTTATAGAGGAGAGGCTTCTGATGTATTCGTTCGTCAATGACAAGTAAGTGCCATTGCGTTGTCAAGTTTGATAGCCCTGCTGCTAATTCATTCCACTTTAATTAAATTCACATTGCTTGTAGGTTTATGCCACCGGATGACCCTTTGGGAAGACATGGACCCACCCTAGATAACTTTCTGAGAAAGACTCCACGTATTCCTAAGAAACAGCCCTGTCCTTATGGTAAGGTTATCAGGGTGTGGCATGACATTTTTATTTTCCATGGTCCATATAAAAAGTATAATCCAGATACAAGGAAACGATAAACAATATACACTGCCGTTCAAAAGTTTTGGGTCATTAAGGCTGTTTTCTTTGTAGATTCCTGTAACGCAAAGCTGAATTTTCAGCAGCCATTATTTCAGTCTTTAGTGTCACATGATCTTTTAGAAATCATTCTAATATGCTGATTTGCACCTCAAGAAATATTTCTTTTTATTATTAATGTTAAATACAGTTGCACTATTTTATATTTTTGTGGAAACCAAGATACATTATTGTTTAGGATTAGGAATAGAAAATAAAAAACAGTATTTATTTTAAAAATAACTCTTTCGTGATGTTATAAATGTCTTGATTGATAGTAAAACTTTTTAAATGGTGACACCCAAACTTTTGAATGGTAGTACACAAGATTTTTAATGTTTTGTAAATGAGTCCCTTCTGCTCACCAAGCCTCCATTTATTTGATCCAAAGTACAGCAAAAACTGTAAAAAAATTTAAATATTTTTACTATTTAAAAAATTTTAGTATTTGAAAACTCAAAGCTAAATTTGCAGCCTTATTACTCCAGTCTTCAGTGTCACATGATCCTTCAGAAATCATTTAAATATGCTGATTTGCTTTTCGAGAAACATTTATTATTATTATGAATATTTAAAACAGTTTAAACAGTATTTTTTGATTAGTAGAAAGATTCAAAGATCAGCATTTATCTGAAATAAAAAGCTTTTGTAACATTGTAACGTACACTATAACATTCAAAAGCGTAGAGTCGGGGGGGATTATAGAAATATATACTTTTAATTTTTTAATACTTTTATTTAGCAAGGATGCTTTAAAGATCAAAAGTGATGATAAAGACACTTATAATGTTAAAAGATTTCTATTTCAGATAAATGCTGTTTCTATTTCAGATAAATGCTGTTTATTTATCAAAGTAATATGAAAAGATTCTACTCAGGTGTTTTTTTTAAACATAATAATAAATGTTTTTGTGTAGCAAATCAGAGTATTAGAATGATTTCATGTGACTGGAGTAATGATGCAAACATTCAGGTTTGAAATCACAGGAATAAATTACATTTTAAAATATTCAAATAGAAAACAGTTATTTTACATAGTAAAAATATTTCAAAATTGTATTGTTTTTGCTATAGTTTAAAACTGTAGACCAAATACAGTTCAAATAAATGCATGCTTGGTGAGCAGAAGGGACTTCTTTAAAAAAAAAAATAAATAAATCTTGTATTTCCTGACCACACAAGGATAGCATGTATTCTGCGAACAAGAATTAAAACCTCCTGTTTTTAATGCAGGAAAGAAGTGCACTTATGGAATCAAGTGCAAGTTTAATCATCCAGAGCGAACCAAACAATCCCAGCGTGCCCTGGCCGACGAGCTCCGAGACAAAGCCAAAATTTCATCCACACCGCAGAAACCTCAGCCGGTTTCCAGTCAGAGTCCGTCTTTGGAGGAAGTTATGGAACAGAAACTCTCCTTGGATGCTGGATCTCTCAAGAAGAGTTACGCTAGTGAAAACGTCCTCGTCATTAAAGCAGCCCCCCAGCCAACTCAAAGGAAGTTTCCTACAAAAAAAGAACGTCGGCCTTCGCCAACAAGTCTAGATTCCTTTCCCAACGGATCTCAGGAGCGTTTGGATTCTGGCTTGGGTTCCTACGAATGCCATTCTCCTGAAGCTTCACATTGCGATCGCTACTGCGACCACAGGAAGTCCAAACCATCCAACAGTGGGAGGCATCTCTACGTTCCTCCCAATAGCCAACCCTGCAGTTGCTGTTCCTACCAGTCCCTCAGCACCGGTGGAACTGGTCAGCACCATAGCATTGGCCTGCCCAGTTCACCAAACCCAGCTTACACTCAACCTCGTTATCACTCCTATGGAGGAGGTCCAGCTTACCCACCTGTTAACATGTCCCAGTATTCATTTCCACAAAACAGAGGGCCTCCTCCCCAACAGGGCTACTGGTCTGACCATTATGGTGGCTATCCGCCAACATCCCACAATGCCATGCAGCAAGAGAGAGGACATGGACACTGGTCGCCTTCCAATCACAATCCTCAGTGGTCCGAACGGGAGCAGGTGAGGAAGAAATTACTTGCAATTTTCAATGCACGTTTGGTGGACAGAGCCATGGACATGTTCCCGTATCTCCTGGACCCACAAAGACTGGCCGCAGAAATTTTGACCCTTCAGTCTCAGGATGGGGCTTTTTAATTTATCATAGTTGAAGGACTAGATGATAAAACAAACAGTCTGGCACCTAAGGTGTTACAATAAGTTCTCAGACCCAACCACAAGAAGTGATTTCATTGGAATTTCCGCCCACAGTGAAATTTCATTGATCTGCAGTCCCGCTGTTTTTGTCATGCATCATTTGCTTTTCAACAAAGACAGAAAAATTACTATTTTGTTGGAGTCAGTCACATAATGTGGTTTAGGCTCCGCCCAGAGCCAAATCTCATTGGTCCACAGTTGTGCTTCACATTAGATTAAATGTTCTGATTGTCTTTTTTTTTAATGCAGCGTATTTCTTTCAGCAAGGACAGAAAACAATTTTTGTTGGAGTCTTTTGCGTTATACTCCATCCACAGAGAAATCTCATTGGTCCACAATCCTGCTATACATCAGATATGTACTGATTAGCTGTTTCAATTTGTCAGTCTGTCGCATAATGTGATGTAGCTCTACCCAACGTAAAATCTCATTGGTCTACAATTCTGCCATACGTCAGATACATTTTGATTAGCTGTTTTTTTTCAAGTCATTGGAGTCTGTTGCATAATGCGTTGTAGCTCTGCCCATAGTGAAATCTCATTGGTTGACAATCCTGCTATACATTAGATATGTACTGATTGGCTGTTCCAAATCGATTGTCGCATTATGCGGTGTAGCTCCACCCAAAGTAAAATCTCATTAGTCTGCAATCTTTCTATGTGTCAAATATGTACTGATTGGCTGTTTTTGTCAAGTCATGCAGCGTATTTTTTTCAGCAAGGACAGAAAAATTTTCATTGGAGACTGTCGCATTATGCAGTGTAGCTCCATCCACAGTGAAATCTGATTATTCTACAAGTCTTCTTTATGTCAAATATGTACTGATTGGCTGTTTTAAGTTGTTGGAGTCAGTTACATAATGCGGTGTAGCTCCGTCCACAGTGAAATCTCATTGTTCCACTTCACATCAGATTTGTTCTGATTAGCTGTCAAGTAAAGGGTTTTGCTTTTAGCAAGGACAGAAAAATGACTTGACTATCAAAAAATTGGCATTCCTAATCAGGACACATTTTGAAGATTTGAAAATAGACATTAATTTTTATTTAGTCGATGTTTAATCTTTGATAAAATGGACTTGATTCAAACTATTCTAACTATGGTGAATTCACTATTGGTTGTATTAACCAACAATGTTTTCTGACTTGAAGTGGTTCTCAAGAGTTTAATATCAGGTTTGATATGTTGTTTTTACAGAAAATTAGATCATATTTAATAATGGAATGAAAAACCTTTTTTTTTTTTTTTGTCCTTCAAGTGTTATTTGTGGTTCTGCATGATTCGCAGTACTGTGTATGTTGAATGTGTTGGCACCGTGTGCCGTAACTGACATTTTTTAAGCAGAACTACCACAAAGGTAGAAGAGTATGCACCCTTTGGTGTATTTTTCCATTTTATTAAGTGTAAACTTATAAAATGTTCTCAAGAATGCAAACATCACCCGTGTAACTTGACATCATTTCTCAAGTAAGTTCTCAAAGGTAATTGCCAAAAGTGTGAAAAGTCGTGGAACTTTTGGTGGCTCTAGGTTGTATTAAAGCTATTTAGAGTTTAAAAGGGAGTCGGCAATACTGAGTAGGCAATTTTTTTTTGCCATTTTGTTTTTATTTAGCTGCATGTTCTTTGTTCATTGAAATGTTTTGGCTTTTTATGCTGTATCTCATATTATGAAAATAAATACCATATTTATGTACACATATCAGTCTTTGACTTTTATTGGCTTGTGTTGTAAGTATAAGAACATAAGTTTATGACAAGCAAGAGCAGACCTGACCTTTAGAAGCTTTTACGCTTCAGGCGACGGCCTAAATTTGTGAAAGATGCATTCCACAGAACTCACTGTTCCTTTCAAGAAATCACCTAATGTATATGCTATATATACCACAGACAGGTTCCACTCCACCTAAAGAAACCGCATGACAGACATTTTGACTTGATCATTTGCTTCATAGAGATCTGATCCAGCAAAAAGTTCTTGAGTTTTCCAAAAGCTAAAACGTCCATTTAATGAGAATTCATAGTGAAACATTTGTCATTTTTAATTTGAAATGGAAATGACAAACCACACCATACAGCAACACAGACGTCAGAAAAGAAGGTCTACGGGAAGAGCTGTAGATGTCCTTAATAGATAGAGTTTATCAGAGGAAGTGGTCTGTGGGGGTGAGGATTTCAGAGGAACTAAAGGTTTTATGAGAGGGAAAACGGCATGTGTGAGTTATTTTTCAGACTAAATTTAGAATGCTTTTTTATTATTTATTATCATGTGACAAAGCCTGTGCTTATTTCAGGAATAACGTCTGTCATGCGCTGACACGACGATACGTCTAAAACAGCATCTTTTTGCACTTTCAGTGGTTCAGATGCGTCATGACTGAGATCATGTCTCTAGTGCGCATGGTCCAGTGGATTTCCCCAAAACTGTGAAATCCATCTGTAATCTTTTTTCTTTTTGTCTGTTATTAAGGGTCATACACTGAAAGATGAATGCAGTGAAAATACCACAGTGGTGTAGAACACACTTTACTGTCTGTTTCACTTCCCCTGGTTTACTGCATTACAAAATGTCCCAAACTTTATAAGTCCAAACTAGTGTGTTGTGAAAATTATACAGTGCCTTTCAGGCGATCAGCTTTTTAACCAAATGTCAACTATTTTAGTTACATCAGATTTGATGTTCTGGTTGGCTGTTTTTGTCAAGTCATACAGCATATTTCTTTTAGCAAGGACAGATGATAGTCATTCTTGAGAAGTGGGACAAAACAGGGTGCAAAATTGAAAAAATAAAACCATGTACTCAGACAAATTAAACCACATTTATGTATCTTATATGCACTAAGATACTGAACTATGCTTTGATACAACCTCCCAACCTTTGTTTTTTTAACAAAATGTGCTTTTTAACTTGGACTGTGTAATATAATTTTATTAACAGCATTCTAGATGTATTTAACATTTCAAAACACATTCTCAAGCTAGCAGACAGATTACACTAACACATGTGACCAATGATTCAACAACAAATATAAAATATCATTATGAAATATTGTCAAAATATTCATCTGACGGAGGTGACAAATCTGACGGAGTTGACACATCTGACGGTGTTGACCAAAACCTGAATTTGTAGTCATTTTAACTATCAAATGTTAAAACTATATTAAAACAAACACAACAAACAGCGAGTATGTTATTGTTTTTGAAGCTTCTATTCAGGTGTCACATTTAAGTATTTTGATATATCATTGAAACAAAATCTTATGGTGGTGACATCTGACGGTGTTGACAAATTTGCATTTCTTTCACAAAACAAATGGATGCTAGAGGCTAATGGAACCTGCTTCTGGAAAATGAAATGATCTAAATATTTCAAATAATTTCCTCAGAAATTGGAAGATGGTGTTGACATATTACGGTTGTGACACAGGAAATATTAACATTAGAATTTAAAATATTCTAAAACTATAAAACTTAGCACAGTCTGTCTGACACTAATGTACTCCGCAGAGGAGCACTGTGACAGTGGGGTACTTTAGAGTGACAGCTGCCCATCATATTTCCTGATTTTATTACATTTTAATTAATATCTGACGGTGTTGACAAAAAGTGAGGACACAATTTCGAAACCTTATTAAACATACATGTGTCATTGAAAAACAACCTTGCTTTGATATATTATTAATTGTTGTTTTTGACAAAACAAGCTCTCTTTAATCATTAAAAAACATTTTTATCCATTTTATAGCATATGAATGAATGAACCCTTCTCTGTGGACACACTGTTTTAGATGTAGTGAGAAGACAAGAAGTGTCATAGATTTCACATAATAATGATAAAATTAAACTGAAGGGGGATAATTGTGTTAAATACATTCTATTATTGATCCCCATAACATTTATAATTTGAAAAATATTTTTAAAACTAATAGCAGTTATAATTGGTGGACATGTTTTGTCCCACTTCTCAAGAATGACTGATAAATTATTTTAGTTGGAGTCTGTCGCGTCATGAGGTGTAGCTCCGCCCACAGTGAAATCTCATTGGTCCACAATTCTGCTGTGTCTGAAACCGCTCCCTATCGACTATATAGTGCGCTATATCGGGTGTCAGCGATTAAAAATGTTCGTTGTGTATTCATTCTGATGCTAAATTAACGGTCGCCTGAGGGCGCTCTACGACCATTGTCATCTTATGTGACAAAACGTGAATGCAAAACGCTGCTTGGAAGTTTCAAAATACTACAAACAATAAATATACAATTATGAACACGTGTTGAAGTGTGCTTATTTTGTGGACAGTATTTTAATAGTATTTAATTATTATGAACATTACAAATATAAACTCAATGAAACCACAAAGCTGACACGGAGGTATGTATAATTAGGATATCAACTCATTTTAAGTGTTATTGCTATTAATGTTATTTTTTTTTTAAATAAGGTACATGAAATATAGAAGTATCTGTGATGAAGATGTTTGTTACACGCAGTGTATAGCCTACGTCACCGTCCGAATCCGTTCACTTAATTTTGTTCACTCCCGATGATATAGTCCACTCAACTGCCATACACTATATAGGAATTAGTGAATGAGTGAACGAGGGAACGGTTTCGGACACAGCTAGAGCGACACGCGTATAATCTGAAAACCACACCCACCGGCGGGGAAACAATCCAACCCTTCCATTGACTTTGTATTGCGGGAAGCTGCCTCCGCGTCGTTTCTGACTTGTAGCAAAAAACAGAGCAATGTCTAAAAGCTGCTATGTGACAAGGTGTACAGTAAACAAGCTAAACAACAAAGAACTACGTTTTTATAAGCTGTCGACCCGAAAAATGAGCGTTTGAGGGAGAACAAATATGTTGTACGCAATGCATCCCAGTGAGTTCATAATATGCTGCTGCACATTAATTAGATCGTGTTTGTGACCGATTGTGAGCACTTCTCCTTTGCCGAGATAATCCATCCACCTCACAGGTGTGGCATATCAGGATGCTGATTACACAGCATGATTATTGCACAGGTGTGCCTTAGGCTGGCCACAATAAAAGGTGCAGTTTTATCACACAGCACAATGCCACAGATGTCGCAAGTTTTGAGGGAGCGTGCATGGCATGCTGACTGCAGGAATGTCCATGAAAAATTGCCCGTGAATTGAATGTTAATTTCATTAGGACCTACACATCCAGCATCTTCACCTCCAAGATCGTCTGAGACCAGCCACCTGGACAGCTGTTAGAAACTGTCTCAGGGAAGCTCATCTGCATGCTTGTCGTCCTTGGGGTCTCGACCTGACTGCAGTTCGACGTTGTAACCGACTTGAGTGGGCAAATGCTCACGTTCAATGGCATTTGGCTCTTTGGAGAGGTGTTCTCTTCACGGATGAATCCCGGTTTTTACTGCACAGGGCAGATGGCATCTCGAGAGAAATTGCATGCTTTGCGTTGTGGGTAAACGTGCAACTGGCTGTGTGTTGCGATCAGGGCCGTCCCAAGCATGGTTGCAATGTGTTCATTGTCAAACTCCAAAATTTGATTATTAAAAACAACAACAACAACAAAACAAAAAACGCCGTTATTTATTTGAAATAGTTAATAATTAAATTTTATTGACAAAATATTTTAGTTTGTCGTGTATATTCTTTTTATTCGATCAGATAACATTTTAAGCTGTCACATGGTCATGTTACAAGGTGCCCGTCATACGCTGTACCACATGGGGCATGTTGTTACATTTCACTTCCTTTCTTTTGAGGTAAATAATGAAAAAGGTATACAATTTAATTATGTGAAATTAATGTGGATAAAATAAACTCTGAACCATACGTGTTTCACAACACACAAATTGAGAAATTCAAAAAGTGTTACGCTGTGCCCCGCGCTCCCCCTACTGAGTGAGTGGGTTAAGTATTTATTTTTTGACGTACATTTCAATTCAGATCTATTACTATACCCACTTTTTTTTTATTGCAAATCAATATGCAGTCAGAGCCAGTAACACCCTGCCTGCGTCTTATCAGATATTATTGTTTTGGCACAGTGTGCTTATCTTCCTGCGCTCACTATGAAGGGGGATGTACCGAAGTTTCCTCTACAGACCATTTTGATCCTAATCATTGTAATTTTCTGTAATCAAAAATGCTGTGGCGGACAGAATTTTTTTAAATGGTTTCCGTTCTTTCATCTCTGTTTTTGACATGACAGGCTGGAATTTTGCAGTTGTCAAAGTCAAATTTCAAGCATCACTATTAGGTTAGGTTACGTATTACTCATACTTGTAACTCAAATTAATATCCTGTTTTTCCCTGAATCTCTATTAATCACACGCTCATTTTCGCTCTGTGATGATTGTGTGCGTCATCAATTAGCAATGTCAAAGCAGGATATTTACTATCTGCAGATCATCACAACCATGGATCTAGGCTACCCCGTGCTGTACTTTGCTTGAGAGCCGTCTGATGTGACTCAAATATTGACTCATGACTTTATTTTCTGCACACGGATGCAAGTCTGAGCTCGCCGCACCGCAGAACAAACAGACGACCGCGTCACAAGTCCGCAGAAAACAACGCTGTCGTTTTTGTGGCTACTAGATTTTATCTTATACATGATTGTTATTAAAATCCGCTGTCAAATAGTGCAAATAAACTTTAAGCAGACACTGCTGTAGATAAGATAACAAAAGTGTCATTCTGACATTCACACGCGCACAGAGACGTAAGATTCTGTCAGACGCTCAGATTTGTGATTCTTATCTGTTGCTGTTAGCTAAACATTAGCCGCTATGAAGGATTAAACAGAATCAACAGTCTTACAGACTTTAAGACTGTAGCACCATATTTAATATTTGACTGGAATGAAAACGAGTCTGTAAGGAATACACGTATTATAGGGTGTCCTGTTTTGTAGGCTAGTGATTGTTCTGACGAACAAACAAAAAACTTTAAGACAAAAGCACCATAAGTTTGTGAACTGGCAAAGAATTTTTACAGGATACAGCAGGGGTGCCCAACCCTGTTCCTCGAAATCTACCATCCTGCAAAGTTCAGCTCTGATCAAAACACACCTGAACCAGTTAATCTTAGGTACCACTTGATAATTATAGACCGCTGTGTTGGAGCATGGGTGGAACTAAAGTCTGCAGGTAGGTAGATCTCCAGGAATAGGGTTGGGCACCCCTAGGCTACAGAATAGAGTGTTTTCACGACGAGTCATCAATCGGCTATATTGGCGGTGTTTTGACGATTTGTGCTACCCTGTCAGATTTTGCTACCTCCCTAACATAAACAATGCTACTGAACCAAACAAACTCGCATATTTTGCTGATAATTGCTTCTGAAAATAGTAAATTTCATGTTTTGGGCTGTACTCATCAGTCAGACCAGGAAAAACATTTGGAATACTAGACTGCCAAAAGTTATAACAAATCAAGGCAGTTATAACAGTTGTTTGTTTTTATTATTTTTAGTCAGGTAGGTGAAATATTAGGCTAATGTCTTAATTAATACCGCTTGTACTTATCTTTACCACCTATTAACTTTAGTTTGTCAAAATATTGCGCCATTTCCTGCTTATTACGTCCTTCTCTATATGATTTAGCAGCTTCCACACATTTTTTCCATGGTTTAGACAGCACAAATTAGCAGAACAACATATTCAGTAGTACATTAACCATGCACTCAATGCAATTCAATTGTAACAACGTGGCTAAAAGGTTGTGTAGTTCAGGTTGTCACTGCGTTGTCAAAGTTGCCATTCAACCACGGTTCAGGGCCATCTGTGAAGGTTGTGCTTAGGCTGTCTGAACGACACTCATCACTGTTCCAAAGCGCATTTTAAATTTTAACAGACCGTTGGGCTGTTATTATTCTTAAAGGTCCACCGAAGTGCCATGAAACAAGCAGCATTACTCTATGTGGTGACGCAATTTTAACTGAAACAGAAAAACAGGGCGAGCCATATCCGGCAGCCCCGCCCAATTTTTTACAATAGCCAGTAGCGTTCCATATATATCTGTTTGAGCCAGAGCCGTTGAGCTCTGTAAAGCCTCATTTGACAGCTTAAAAATGCCACAGTCTAATAGATTACCCCTTAGATTTATTATGAAACTCTTACTAAAACAAAATTGTGATCATAATCATGCTGTGTAGTTTAGTAAATCTCCGTGCTATTGCGTCTCTGGACCGGAGCCAAAGTCCGGAGTAGACTGCGATCTGCCGCGGTTCGCCTGACACAACGCGAAACCAGACCTCATTTGCCCGACGAAAGCATATTTACACTGAATCGTTCCCTATCGCTTACATTGCGCACTACATGCCATTCACCATACAGAAAGTACTAACTCTGTGAACAAGTGACCAATCTCAGCCGCAGCTTCAGCGTCTATCAGGGTTGCCAGGTTTTCCCAACCGTGTTTCGAGGGGGTAAAATACATGTTTTGTGGTGGTGGTCCTCTGGTAAAATTAGCATTTCAGGGGCTAAATATTATGTTATTGGGGACGCTTCAAGCCGCGGACATGAAAAAAAACCCGCGGGCAACAGTATGAAAGTAGCCCAATTCCGCAGGAAAACCGCGGACTTGGCAACACTGGTGTCTATTTATAGTATAGGGGGCGGGACGCTACAGATTCTAGAGAGCATTTGATTGGACAGAAAGTTTGACAAGAAGCTGAAGTGCAGCGTGATATCATCAAAACCATTGATTCATATTGGCGGAAGTGATGAGACTGTAAGTTTTGAATGCTCATATCTTGTAAAGCGAATTTTGTCATTGTTTTGGAGCACACTAGTTTATAGATCACCGTAAGGCTAACATATTCATACCAAAAGCTAAAAAACGTTGATTTTGATTTCATGGGGACTTTAAAGCCAGGATATGTGAGTAACAGTTATTGCTTTTGATTTCTTGAAGATAAATAAGCTATGTAAACATTCAAGCAAAACCTACAATTTTTGTGTACAATGTGAGATTTATTTGTTCTGTTAATGGATGGCTAACTGATATTCACATAGGAGTGTTAGTTTGCGATCGGGTTTGGTGTAATGATAACTCTGTTTCTTTCAGTATTCAGCTATCCTTACTGATATTTGGTATTGACTTGTGCCTACCCTCTAGATTTGTTGATCTTTCTTGGACTGTTTTCTACCTACTGCCTTGCCTTTGACTACGTTCACCTGTCCACCGTATTCTCCCATCCCGAGTTCGCCTCATCGTCCGGTGACTGCTGTTTTGTTGCTTTTTTTGTTTAATAAACATTCTCAGATGCTTTTGCTTTTTTATTTGTAATGTGATATACTTAAACTATAGTTTATAAATTAATTTACAGTCACATATAAATGACGTAATATATTTACATACTCAATATACTCTGTATTGCATTTTTTCTCAAATGTATACCTTCTGGTAACGTATTTAGAAATCCTTTGTAAGTATGAAATGTTTGGTATGAAATAAAGCTTGATTATATGAATTTGTATGGCATTTTTACTCTTCAAAGTTACACAAGCAGATGTTATGTTAAAGGTGCAGTCCGTAAGTTTTGCCTCTTTGTCGACATCTTTGTCTGAAAACCTGCAATTATAGTTAAGTGCGGCATTATCTTCCATGCCTGGGTTGTGCTCTGGCACGGCTCCAGCGTGAATGAATCTAATGTTTTGGTAGCTGTCAGTCACTGCACCTTTGTGGATTTTCACTCTCTTTAGGACAACAATATTAATCAATGATTTTTAATATTAAACTGTATTTAAAAGTATTACATACTTATCCCGTGTCTGATATAACACGCAGAAAAGGCTATATTTACAGTCTGGCATAAAAAAATACATGTAGTCAAAACGTTGCCTTAAGGTTGATGAATGTTGCGCACAAACGTTGTTACAGCCCTTTCGCATCTTACAATTCAACATTGTTACAATGTTGCGAGCACGTAGACAACAACAGTGCACAGTAAAAATGGAATGAGGCAGCAAGGTTGCCACAACGTAAATGTGTTTGTTGGGAAGCAAGTGCAAATCCTCTATATAAATGTTCCTTTAATCAAAGACTATAGAATACCTAAGACGTGTCACTCGTATAGTTTTGAATGGGGAAAAATGCAATACTCATTATGGCCGCGAAGCCCCGCCTTTTAATGAAAGAGCCAATCGTTGATTAGTAAAGTCAGCGCTATAGAAACAATCAGCGTTCTAAGAGACGTGCGCTGGCTGATCTAGCCTAAAAAATTAACTTTTTTATAACGCTATTGGAGCACAAGGAGCCATATTTATGAGGCGGTTCTTGTCAGATTTCATTGGTGATTTCAAATATGAAATTTAATCGTAATCTTGGCGAACAGTTTTGGAGAATTTGATGTTTCCCCATTCCAAGAGATAGGAGCTGCACTTGCATGCCCGAGAGGCGTTTCAAAAATGTTCGCCGAGTGGGACTTAAAGGGACTTTGCTTTAAAGAAAATTTCAGGTGGAATTGTGAAAAAAATTAACATACATAACAAAAAATTATTCATGAATATTCAACATCCAAATTAGATTATTTATTAGTATTAAATTAATAAATCTGTTTATGTTAACTCGCTGTGTGCTAGAAAAAACAACAATAACCATACGACATGTTTTTAAAAGCAGCTTTCAAAAAACCCAGATAATCACAAGAGCAGGTGTGGCGGAATCAAATTTGAAAACAGCAGTCATTGTGAGACAATTGCGGCCTCTACTGGAGACTTTTGGGAATGCTTCTTATCCCATAAGTGATGCAAGAATGCATATAGATTGAGATATTTTTTATTTCTATTGATAAATTTACATTGTGAAAAATAGCAAAAAGCTGCAGGCGTTTACAATAGCAGTTTCAGTGCGAAGCACCAAATCCACTGAGAAGGCCAGGGAATATCAAGGCAGAATGATGATAAATACTCCTTAGTGTTGTTGTGTGTGTTTTCGTGCTTTAATTAAGGCAAAACTACAGAATATTCTAACATTTTAAGGTAGCTAAAAAATAGTGAATTATTATGATCATGATAGTGACCAAAAAACATGGTATTACCATGGTACCGTGCCAAATGTCACACCATGGTAAAACCATTTACGTTTTACCATAAGAACAGATAAGCAAGTTAAATTGTTAAAAAAAGAAAAGAACAACAGTAAAGGTCTAGTAGTTTGCATCACATTATATTGCTGTTAGTTATTTTCCATTTCACACAAACAGTTAAATATTAAATATTCAGCTACTTACATATTGCCTCACACTTTTTCACTATTAAAAACAGAAGCGTGCCCTAGATTTCATGTCTGGTATCTGGGAGCAGTAAAGCCCATCTTCTTTCATTTGTTTGGCCATCTCTGTCATTTCAACATTGATGAGCACTGTTAGACCACTGAGACAGAGCAGCACACAGTCTACTTCTAAAACATTTTTTCATCTTAACAACATACAAAGCAGCATCAATATATGCAGAGGAAGGGGACAAACTGGCTATTTTTTATATATATGTTTTTATATTTGTTATTACTTAAAACTAGATCCATGTCCCCACAGCAGATGACTTTTTATTCACATTTCTTTTATGGGCCTCTGTTTTGGAAAAACATAATAGATTGGACTGAATAGATACAAGAGCCTGAAAGTAGCAACCTCTTCATACAACAGAATATTTCAAAGACCCTTGTGGACACATCTGACACTCACAGGTATGTGATAGAAATTGTCTGGATTAGTTAGGTTTATATTTATGTCAAACTAGAATAAACTGAACAGAACCAGATATATGCATGTCAAATACTCAACTCTAATACTTTTTATATATATTTACTGCACTGAAATTCTATCAAAATCTATGCTAAAAGCATGTTATTTTGGTAAATATACACTGTTACTTGTAGGGTGTACTTTCTTTTAACCAAAACAGCAGGTCATATTTCAGATTATTTAGTGAGTTCACTGCTGTTTCAATCTGATGTTGTGTTTTACAAGAAGTGATTGTGCTTCTCTCACTATAAACTATAAAGAATTCAAAAGTAATATTATTTAAATTGCCATGATATGGTTTAATTTTTATGTGATGCTCATCGTTCCGAAAAATTGACCACAAACTTCCATAAAAGTCAAAATCTGAGTGATAGATATACATTATGCAGAAAATATTATGTCTTATTCTTCATAATGGATTTATCCTGCAATTTAGTCATCAGGTTAATCAAAACAGCGGTCACATTTCAGATTATTTAGTCAGTTTTTGATTTAATTATTTAAATGGCCTTGATATGGAAAACTAGCTATTTAGAAAATGTGTCATGTTTTTTTTGAGAATAAATTCAGGTCACATCAGTCAAGCCTGCATCAGCTGACACGTTTACATGCACCAATTTTCGTCAGTCCGAATGAATTGAATCCGATTGCAGCTCTGTTTACATGTACTCTTAACATTGTAATCTGATTCAAATATCAGTTTATATGTGTTTTATATACATTCCGATTAAAACATTTGCGCACGCGCTCTGCCTGTGATGTCATATCAATCACACTTGTGGAGACAACCATGGACGTGACAGAGCTCATCATTTTTTTCATCACCCGTTTCAATCCGATCGAAATTTCATTCAGATCGAGCTCAATCGGATCGATTAAGGTGTTTATATGAACGTTTTTCAATCCGATTGAGCCGTCAATCCGATTACAAATGGATTATTTGGGTGCATGTAAACGTAACCATGAGTGCTGATCCGTGTCTACCTATAAATGCAACGCCTATCATGGCATCAGGGTTGCCAGGTTTTCACAACAACCCCACCCAATTGCTACTCAAAGCTAGCCCAATGGCATTTTGAGGGGGGTCCCCGTTACAAAATCGCGTTCTGGGGGATAAAATACAAGTCTTTGGTCAGTGTTTCCCTGGTAAATTGCTAAATATGACGTTATTGGGGTCGATTCAACCCACAGACATCAAAAACAACCCGCGGCAACAGTGTTAAAGTAGCCCAATTCCGCGGGAAAACCACAGACTTGGCAACACTGCATGGCATCCCCAAGGTATATTCAGTATTCAGAAAAAGAAACAAGTGATAAATGGATATACATCACACGGAAAATATTATGTCTTGTCACTATTTATTATGGATATTTTTTATCCACAATTTAGCCATCAGAACTATGAAATAACATGAATGAGAACTTTTTAAACAGTTTTGAAGGGCTGTTCACCATCCAAACAAACACTTTTTTCTTCAAAACAAACAATTTACAACATTAAAGCAGAAGTCAAATATATTTTAAGGTCATGAGGAACATAAATACAGTCAAATGTTTCCAGACTTTAGTCTAATTTATCTTCATAATTTCTCTTTCCAGTCTTGTCATCCTCAAGAAGTCACCTGACCAAGGAGCTTCAGTGCTCTGTATGTCTATATGTGTCTGTGTTCACTGATCCAGTCAGCACTCCATGTGGACACAATTTCTGTAAGACCTGTCTGAAAGAACACAGATATATATAAAAAAAAAAAAACACAAACGGATCGACCGTGTGAGTAATTTAACCCTGTTACAGTCATTTTAACTGAACAAAAACAGTCTGTCCTTGGTTGAGAAACACTGTTGTAGTTTGCTGTAGTGGAAAAGGCAAAAGTTACTAAAACCTGCTTGAAAAGGGCCCATATTATGAGGAATCACGTTCTTTGATCTTGTGAAGAGTTCAATATGAAAGCATAGTATAATCTCTATTGTTATAAATGTGTTTGTGTTCTCTGTCTGTAGAATCAACTGACGAGGATAAAGAAAGATGTGCAGCAGATGATCCAGGTCATAATTAAGAAGATTCAGTATATCAAACATTCAGCAGAAGTCAGAAAAGTAAGTTTAAAATAATTGAATTATATTGATCTAAATATTTATTATCCATAATTTAGTTATGGTTCTTCAATACTGCCCAATTGGGAAACGGACTGCACTTTTCCACAGCTTCTGGTTTTGATTCTGCCTTGAAACCTCAAAACCACCAGCAAACGGTGTAGGGTGAAGTTTAATACTTTGGTTGAGGGATTTTGAAAACACTGTTAAAACACTTAAGCATGAGCAATGGCAACATTGATTCTTGCCTTCGCAAACAATTTGTTTATTGACTTGATACCATAACACTCTCCGTGCTGAAGGATTGCTCCTCTCTCTTCTGCTGTTACTCATCCCCGTACAGCCCCACAAACACTAGGAATTGGCCTCAGATCAGTATGAAGACTCATAAAAGTCTGGAGAATCTGAGAAGAGCTCTGACTGAACTGAGGGACACTCTAGATGAGAAACTCATGCAAACTGGTACAGAGACAGCACTCCTGAACAATTGTGTGCAAATCAGTTTAGCAGATTAAGAGAAGATTTTTAAATATGTTACTAAAGACACAAAAAACAGCAACAAATCGATTGACAGCATGGGTTTAGGAGAAGAGGAAAATGTTGTCTTTGATGGAGACACATATATTGATCAGAGAATTACATTATGTTAATAATATAGCTATTATTCCACATCGCAAAGATCTCATGATGTTTTATTTTGACAGTCTCTACAGAGCTGAAGTATTTGTATTGTGCAGTTGTGATTCATATCTCTTCATATCCACTGTCCCTCTGTCTCTGAGAGATTTGAATGTCATCCAACAGGATTTTAATGATCATGGGGTGGGGTTGAAGACACTGAATCTGGAACAGCATACTAGCATTACTACTACTACTATTTGTTTCATATAAAGATATAATAAAAATAGTAAGAGTAAGCTAGCAGGCTACACATTCACAAATTTACCATATAACTGCACTAAATGCCACATTTCTAAATGAGGATGAGCACTTGAGTTTGAACAAGAGTGAACTCACTTGTCACTGTAACCTGTCATTTATACATAGCACTGGCACATAACTTAAAAAAAATGCATTTATGCATTGCTCAAGCATTGTTGCATAAATAATTATTGTCTGATAAAAATTAACTTTTTTTCTACTGCACTACACTGACTAAAGATCTCAGCAAAATTTTGCGTAACTCTGTTGACCCCCTGTCCTCCACTGAGGAATCTAGAGAATATCAGGGCAGGTGTGGAAAAAAAATGATGAATACCCCTCTAAGTTCGGTGGTTTATAACTCAAAGCTGCTTTGTGTGTTTTATGGGTTGCTTTAGTTATGGAAATTGATAACAGATGGACTATGTCCTTACTGTAGTTCAGTGAGAGATTCAGTGAAAGTAACGTGTTCAACAACAGTACAGTCACCCGAACGATCAACCAACATAATATTTAATAAGCCGTTCAAAGACCCTTGTGGACACATCTGATACTCACAGGTAAGTGATAGAAATAAAAGAGATATTGTCCTGAACAGGTTTCTAACAGGTTTATGTCAAACTGGAATAAGTTGAACAACCAGGTGTCCAATACTCAACTTTAGTTTATCATACTGACAGTGTGTCATTTGATTGGTTGCAAAAGGAAATTTTGTGTTTCTGTCACTTGTTGCATTAAATATATACTAAGGATAAAGAGTTTATTTTCAACCCTAATCAAACACACCAACCTGCAAGTTGCCAGTAATCCTGAAAACCTTGATTAGCTTGTTCAGGTGTGTTTGATTACGGAAGCTAAATTCTGCAGGAAAAGGGACCTTGCAGGTCAAAGTTGAGAAACCTTTGACTAACAGGAAATACAGGTCCTTCTCAAAAAATTAGCATATTGTGATAAAGTTCATTATTTTCTGTAATGTACTGATAAACATTAGACTTTCATATATTTTAGATTCATTACACACAACTGAAGTAGTTCAAGCCTTTTTTTTGTTTTAATATTGATGATTTTGGCATACAGCTCATGAAAACCCAAAATTCCTATCTCAAAAAATTAGCATATCATGAAAAGGTTCTCTAAACGAGCTATTAACCTAATCATCTGAATCAACTAATTAACTCTAAACACCTGCAAAAGATTCCTGAGGCTTTTAAAAACTCCCAGCCTGGTTCATTACTCAAAACCGCAATCATGGGTAAGACTGCCGACCTGACTGCTGTCCAGAAGGCCATCATTGACACCCTCAAGCAAGAGGGTAAGACACAGAAAGAAATTTCTGAACGAATAGGCTGTTCCCAGAGTGCTGTATCAAGGCACCTCAGTGGGAAGTCTGTGGGAAGGAAAAAGTGTGGCAGAAAACGCTGCACAACGAGAGGGGGACCTGCGGAAGCAGTGGACTGAGTCTGGAGTAGAAACATCCAGAGCCACCGTGTACAGACGTGTGCAGGAAATGGGCTACAGGTGCCGCATTCCCCAGGTCAAGCCACTTTTGAACCAGAAACAGCGGCAGAAGCGCCTGACTTGGGCTACAGAGAAGCAGCACTGGACTGTTGCTCAGTGGTCCAAAGTACTTTTTTCGGATGAAAGCAAATTTTGCATGTCATTCGGAAATCAAGGTGCCAGAGTCTGGAGGAAGACTGGGGAGAGGGAAATGCCAAAATGCCTTAAGTCCAGTGTCAAGTACCCACAGTCAGTGATGGTCTGGGGTGCCATGTCAGCTGCTGGTGTTGGTCCACTGTGTTTTATCAAGGGCAGGGTTAATGCAGCTAGCTATCAGGAGATTTTGGAGCACTTCATGCTTCCATCTGCTGAAAAGCTTTATGGAGATGAAGATTTCATTTTTCAGCACGACCTGGTACCTGCTCACAGTGCCAAAACTACTGGTAAATGGTTTACTGACCATGGTTTTACTGTGCTCAATTGGCCTGCCAACTCTCCTGACCTGAACCCCATAGAGAATCTGTGGGATATTGTGAAGAGAAAGTTGAGAGACGCAAGACCCAACACTCTGGATGAGCTTAAGGCCGCTATCGAAGCATCCTGGGCCTCCATAACACCTCAGCAGTGCCACAGGCTGATTGCCTCCATGCCACGCCGCATTGAAGCAGTCATTTCTGCAAAAGGATTCCCGACCAAGTATTGAGTGCATAACTGAACATAATTATTTGAAGGTTGACTTTTTTTGTATTAAAAACACTTTTCTTTTATTGGTCGGATGAAATATGCTAATTTTTTGAGATAGGAATTTTGGGTTTTCATGAGCTGTATGCCAAAATCATCAATATTAAAACAAAAAAAAAAGGCTTGAACTACTTCAGTTGTGTGTAATGAATCTAAAATATATGAAAGTCTAATGTTTATCAGTACATTACAGAAAATAATGAACTTTATCACAATTTGCTAATTTTTTGAGAAGGACCTGTATACTATAGCACACACACACACACACACACACACACACACACACACACACACAATGGTTTTTATATTGTTCAAACCATATTTCCTATCGCCCTACACCTATCCTACACCTAAACCTAGCCCTCATATGAGACTTTCTGCATTTTTAGTTTGTCAAAAAAAAAACTCATTCTGTATGATTTATAAGCTTGTTTCCCCATGGGGACCTCAATTTAGGTCCCCACTGTTACACGAGTCCCCATCAGTCTGTGTGTATTCAGGTTTAGGTCCCCACCAGGATATAAAAACATGTCCACGCACACACACACACACACACACACACACACACACACACACACACACACACACACACACACACACACACACATACATATACATATACATATATACATTTTTATTTTAATATACATTACAATATAATTTATTCCTGTAATGCAAAGCTGAATTTTCATCAGCTGTTGCTCCAGTCTTAAGTGTCACATGATCCTTCAGAAATCATTCTAATATGCTGGTTTATTATTAGAATTATCAATGTTGGAAACAGTTGTGCTGCCAAATATTTTTTTGCAACCTGTGATTCTTTTTTTCAGGATTCTTTGATGAACAACAAGTTAAAAAGAACAGCATTTATTCAAAATATAAATCTTTTCTAACAATGTAAATCTGTGCTATCACTTTTTTATTAATTTAACACATCCTTGGTGAATAAAAGTATTAATTACTTTAAAAAAAAAAGAAAGAATAAAAATGTACTGACCCCAAACTTTTGAACAGTAGTGTATATTGATAGAAAACCTTTCTATTTTAAATAAATGTTAAAATAAATTTAAATAAATTTTAAATATTGATCAAAAAATCCTGAAAAAAAGTATTTTATATAAACACACACACACACACACACACACACACACTAATTTTAAACAACAAATTATGACTCACTGTGATTTAAGAGTAATCATGTTTCTTTAACTATCAATATTTATATGAGACATAAATAATAAAAAAATGGATATCACTTATTTAGAAAACTTTAACTTTATCTCTGTTATTTGGTTTATAGCTCAGTGTTTAAAAATATACTCATTATTACCACAAGCAAATTGGCTTAATTATTTGATGCACATAAGTTAATTGATAATAATTTACATGGTAAAATAAAGTATGTATTGGGTATTTCCTTTCCTAAAAAGGCTTGAAAAGGGGAGGAGCAATGGCAGAAACCAAGAGAAAGAGTGCAGACACTACACATTCAGGTAAGCCAATAACTAACCCCCCAAAAAGTGTTAATATACTATACTAATATACTAATTTTATTAATCTATGCAGAAGCCTTTGACCACTAGTGTGATTTATTTACATCATTACTTTTTCAGTCATGTCATCCTCCAATGGTCCATTGACTGAGGAGCTTCAGTGCTCTATATGTCTGGATGTGTTCACTGATCCAGTCAGCACTCCATGTGGACACATTTTCTGCAAGACCTGTCTGAATAAACACTGGGACAA
This sequence comes from Cirrhinus molitorella, assembly GCA_033026305.1. Taxonomy (NCBI): domain Eukaryota; kingdom Metazoa; phylum Chordata; class Actinopteri; order Cypriniformes; family Cyprinidae; genus Cirrhinus; species Cirrhinus molitorella. Next base: position 30,119,355 of record CM065131.1, on the reverse strand, counting down.
CAGCCAGATCTGCAAATGTCCAAATTGTACAGAAACATTCAACCAAAGACCCGATCTCAAGATTAATACCACACTCCGAGAGATCGTAGATCACTATAAAAAGAAAAGTCCTGAGAAAAAAGCTGAAGTTCTGTGTGACTTCTGTGAGGAAAGAAAGCTGAAAGCCCTGAAGTCGTGTCTGGTGTGTCAGAGCTCTTACTGTGAAACTCACCTGCAGCCTCATTTGAAAGTGGCAGGTTTAAAGAAACACAAACTGATGGAGCCTGTAAATAATCTGGAGGACTATATATGTCAGAAACATGAGAGACCTCTGGAGCTGTTCTGTAGAGATGATCAGATGTGTGTGTGTACAATGTGCACGGCAACAGATCACAAGAACCACAACACTGTTCCTATAGAAGAGGAGATTGAAGAGAAAAGGGTAGAAGTTACCAACTGATTTAAGTGCATTTAATAATAGGTTCATATCAAGAGGGATCTTATGAGGAATGTTATAAGTTTCCACAGAAGTGCAAAATAGTAAATTTCGGTTATGATAAATGTGTCTGTGTTGTTCTGTCTATAGACTCAACTGATAAAGACACAGAAAGACATGCAGCAGATGATCCAAGAAAGACTCAAGAAGATTCAAGACATCAAACACTCGGCAGAAGTCAGAAAAGTGAGTTTAAAATAATTTAAACCAATTTAGACTTTAAAAAAAAACATTAAAACACTGTAGTTTGAAAAATAGTAACAGTGCTTCTTGATTTAGTAAATAAAAGTAATAATTTGTTGATTGACCTGATTGACCAGAGAAACACAGAGAAGGAGAAAGCAGTCCATGTTGAGCTTTTCACTGATCTCATCCTCTCCATTGAGAGATGTCAGACTGAACTCCTGGAGATGATGGAGGAGCAGCAGAAAGCAGCAGAGAAACAGGAGCAAGAGCTCATTGAAGATTTGGAGCAGGAGATCACTGAGCTAAAGATGAGAAACACTGAGCTGGAGCAGCTCTCACACACTGAAGATCACCTCCACCTCCTACAGGTCAGTGAACATCTCTCTGATCAATGATAATGCAGTATATGACAGCATATCCATGCTGAAGGCTTTCTCCTCTCTTCTGCTGTAGATTTACTCATCCTTCTGCAGCCCTACAAACACCAGGAACTGGCCTGAGATCAGTATGAAGACACATGAGAGTCTGGAGAACCTGAGAAGAGCTCTGACTCAACTACAGGACACTCTAGATGAGAAACTCACGCAAAGTGGTATGTGCAGATTTAATAATAACCTGCATAATTAATAAATGGCCTGAATATCTCATGATGGTTTATTGTCATTAGTTTCTGCAGAGCTGAAGTGGATGCGTCAGTATGCAGGTACAGTGTGCTGTCTGCACTACACTATATTACATCATATACTCACAGCTTTATTACTTTATTACTACAGTCCAATTAAAAAAATATTAAATATTAAAAAATCATAAAATCTGCGTATTGCAAAATTATGATTAATATTATTTGTTTTCTCAGTGGATGTGATTCTGGATCCTAATACAGCTCATCCTAGACTCATCTTGTCTGATGATGGAAAACAAGTCAGAGATGGAAACATTTATCAAAAAGTCCTACACAAACTAGAGAGATTTGATACATGTGTAAATGTCCTGGGAAAGGAAGGATTCTCCTCAGGGAGATTTTATTTTGAGGTGCAGGTGAAGGAAAAGACTGAATGGGATTTAGGAGTGGTCAGAGAATCCATTAACAGGAAGGGGAAGATCACAGCGAGTCCCGATACTGGATACTGGTCTGTAGTTCTGAGGTATGGAAATGAATATAAGGCTGGTGCTGGTCCCTCTGTCCCTCTGTCTCTGAGAGTGAAGCCGCAGCGGGTCGGTGTGTTTGTGGATTATGAGGAGGGTCTGGTCTGCTTTTATGATGTGGAGTCCAGCTCTCATATCTACTCTTACACTGGTCAGTCTTTCAATGGGAAACTCTATCCATATGTCAGCCCTTCCTTAAACTACAAAGGGAGAAACTCAAGCCCACTGATCATCACACCTGTTAATGACTATATGTGACCCCGGACGACGAAACCAGTCTTAAGTGTAAATTTTTCAAAAATGAGGTTTATTTATATTCTGAAAGTTGAATAAATAAGCTTTCAATAGATGTATGGTTTGTTGAGATCGGACAATATTTGGCTGAGATACAACTATTTGAAATCTGCAATCTGAGGATGCAAAAAAATAAAAATACTGAGAAAATTGCCTTTAAAGTTGTCCAAATGAAGTTCTTAGCAATGCATATTACGTATCAAAAATTAAGTTTTTATACATTTACAGTACGAAATTTACAAAATATCTTAATGGAACATGATCTTTACTTAATATCCTAATGATTTTTGGCAAAAAAAAAATTTTGATAATTTTGACCCATACCATGTATTTTTGGCTATTGCTAGAAATATTTCCCAGCGACTTAAGACTGGTTTTGTGGTCCAGGGTCACATATATGATTTTTTTTTTCCCCAAAAAAATTTGAATCTTTTCCTTTGTATGGACATAATAGAGATCGTCTTTTAAAGATATATTTCTGCTTCTGTTTATATTTAATGTTTAAATTGTTAACAGCAACAATGAGAGAATAGCGTCCTCTGCTGGAGATTTTTGGAAATTGCTGCTTATTTATAAACCATGTAATGAAAGACAAAAATAGAGAGAACTCTATAGTTATAATTTGATTAATGTATTTTTGTTTCTAGAAATAAAATTAAATGAAGTTACTTGTGTGTGTTTTTGTCATGTCATGTCATGAGAAATCTTGGCCAGTCCCAGTAATGGATGGTGGACTTTTGTCCTAGGAAATGGGAATAAATATATTAACTACGCTAATCCCTCTGTTATTATCTCTGTGAAAGTGAAGCCACAGCGGGTCGGTGTGTTTGTGGATTATGAGGAGGGTCTGGTCTCCTTTTATGATGCAGAGTCCGGCTCTCATATCTACTCCTACACTGGTCAGTCTTTCAATGGGAAACTCTGTGCATATGTTAGCTCTGGGTTTAACAATGGGCATGAAAACTCAACCCCACTGATCATCACACCTGTCAAATGTAATAAATAAATTTACACCATTAATATGAAATACAAGATGAAAATAATGCTTTATGTAATAACAGCTGAAAAAAATATTATATGCATTTTTCAGCATGCTTCATTGATATTTGCTCAGGTCATTTTTCCTCTCCATATGCTAAAGTTACAATACGTGTGCAATTAAAGTTTGGTTTACATAACAATAATACAGCAATTAATAAAAATATTACATTTCTATGAATGAATTGACATCTCTGTACTGTTGTTGTCTTTATGAAACATATGTAAGTTTGGCAGCATTTGTCCTGGAAACGCTTAACAAATGTTGCCAATCAGTTAAGCTTTTGTAAGTCTGCTGAACAAACAGACACACATGGAAAGTTAGAGAAATTAAAGTATTTAAAACATTTAAAGATGATGTTTACCTCACTCCTGAGGAAATTAAGTGCTTTTGTTATGTCTTTTTAGAGTATAAAAAAAGCTTTAAAGGAGTAGTTCACTTCCAGAACAAAAATGTACAGAAACTGCAGTTTCAAAGGGCTCTAAATGATCCCAGTCACGGAAGAGGGGTCTTAGCTAGCAAAATGATCAGTTGTTTTGTATAAAGATTTATATACTTTTTAACCTCAAATGCCCATCTTGTCTAGCTCTGCATGTACTCCGGTTCATGACAGTTAGGGTATGTCGAAAAACTCCCAACTCATTTTCTCCTCCAACTTCAAAATTGTTCTACATTTCTGCAGAAGTACCGACCAAGTGTTTACAAAGTGAACGTGTAAAGAAGGTCAAATGCCCTTTACAAAAAAAGGTAAAACAGCAATTTAGGAGGGTTTTGAAGTTGGAGGAAAAGATGAGATGGGAGTTTTTGACTTCACTGTGATGAACCTGAATACACAGAGTTCACAAAGAGCTTGATAAGAATGTTTAAGGTTAAAAGTATATAAATTGTAGTTTTTTTTTTGTTTAGAAAATAACCAATCGTTTCCCTATATAAGACTCTTCTTCCTCAGCTGGGATCATTTAGAGCAGTTTGAAGCTGCATTTAAACTGCACCGTTGAAAGTCCATTATATGGAGAGAAATCCTTAAATGTTTTCCTCAAAAAACATAATTTCTTTACGACTGAAGAAAGAAAGACATGAGCATCTTGGATGTCAATTTTTGTTCTGGAAGTGGTCTACTTCTTTAAGTAATATGGAGTGCTATCACTCTGTGTTCTCACTAGATGGCGACAGTGAAGAGCGACGTCAGTTGACGTAAGTGATATTCGAAGAGGGGCTTTATTTTTAGTAGTGTGAGCATTTGTTACGAGCGTGACTGCAGTTCTACAGGACGAATACAAATACAAACACGCTGAACAGAATATTTATTGAGCTGTCCAAAAACTAGTGGACCCATCTGATACTCACAGGTAAGTGATATGAATATTATAAAGATTGTCTTAAAGTGATCAGGTTTAGTCGGGTTTATGTCAAACTGGAGTTGAACTGAACCAAGTTTTGCATGGCAAATACTTTACTACATTGGCTGTTTTCACTGAAATGGAATAAACCTATGGCATTTGACTGGTTTAAAAGCAATTAGGTGTATCATACACTTTGTGAAGAGGTAAAAAACAGATTAAATAACACTTGATATTGATTTGTTTATAGAAAGAATAAACAGAATATATACTGTGTGTATATTCCAAATTATGTCCAAACTGTAAGTGTTGGTGGTTTATTTTCATAATTTCACTTTCCAGTCATGTCATCCTCCAGTGGTCCACTGACTGAGGAGCTTCAGTGCTCAATATGTCTGGACGTGTTCACTGATCCAGTCAGCACTCCATGTGGACACAACTTCTGCAAGACCTGTCTGAATAAGTGCTGGGACAACAGCCAGACCTGCAGCTGTCCATATTGTCAAGAAACATTCAGCCAAAGACCTGATCTCAAGATTAATACCACACTCAGAGAGATCGTAGATCACTATAAAAAGAAAAATCCTGAGGAAAAAACTGAAGTTCTGTGTGACTTCTGTGAGGAAAGAAAACTGAAAGCCCTGAAGTCGTGTCTGGTGTGTCAGAGCTCTTACTGTGAAACTCACCTGCAGCCTCATTTTAAAGTGGCAGGTTTAAAGAAACACAAACTGATGGAGCCTGTGAGTAATCTGGAGGAATATATATGTCAGAAACATGAGAGACCTCTGGAGCTGTTCTGTAGAGATGATCAGACATGTGTGTGTCTGATGTGCACTGTGACAGACCACAAGAACCACAACACTGTTCCTCTAGAAGAGGAGATTGAAGAGAAGAAGGTAAAAGTTACTGACAACTGACTTTAAAGTGCATAGCAAATGGAAGTCTCCACAGAAGTGTTACTGGTTTATTTTAATAATTTCTATTCCCAGTCATGTCATGTCATGAGCTTCAGTGCTCCATATGTCTGATCCAGTCAGCACTCCTTGTGGACACAACTTCTTTTCCATAGGGCAAAACAATAAATATCTGTCATGATAAATGTGTCTGTGTTGTTCTTTGTCTGTAGACTCAACTGATGAAGATTGATGTGCAGCAGTTGATCCTGAAAAAAATCAAGAGCATTGAAGACATTAAACTCTCAGCAGACATCAGAAAAGTGAGTAACTGAATTCAGCTCATTTAATCATTTAGTTCTGCTCTTCCAAGAGTTCTAAAATATACATTACAACAGTACTGGACCATTTAACAGTTTGTATCACTACGCTTGTCTGTGTTTGTTCAGATTGTCAGTCTGTGTCTTTCTGAGGCAGGACAATGTTTAATACTTTGGTTGATGAATTTTTAAAACCCCTTAAAATATTGAAGTATGAGCAGTAGTAACACTGATTCTTGCCTTAGAGATTTTATACTGAACTGCTGGAGATGATGGAGGAGCAGCAGAAAGCAGCAGAGAAACAGCAGCGAGAGCTCATTGAAAAGCTGGAGCAGGAGATCACTGAGCTAAAGATGACAAACATTGAGCTGGAGCAACTCTCACACAGTGAAGATTATCTCCACCTCCTACAGGTCAGCGAACATCTCTTTGATCAACAATAATGCAGTATATGACACCATAACAGTCCCCATGATGAAGGATTTCTCCTCTCTCCTGCTGTAGATTTACTCATCCCTGTGCAACCATACAAACACCAGGAACTGGCCTGTGTTCAGCATGTACACTCCTGAGAGTGTGATGTATGTGCAGAGTGATCTCTTTGACTTGAAGGAAACTCTAGATGAGAAAATCAAGCATACTGGTACATCCATTTCAAATACACCATACAGATCTGCTTTATTAAAGGGAATCAGTTTCTGAGTATTGAAACCTGCATTGTGATCTATGTTAACATAATCCAGTTAGAAAATAGTAATATATAAATAGATCAATAATCGTGTGGTCAAAATATGTGTTTATAGGATACATATTTATTTGGTATTTTAACAACCACATGTGGTATTTCATGTTCTTTATTAGAAATTAACATAGCAGTGCTGGACTTTAGTTTCAAGTTTCAAAGCATCTCAAACATCTTTTGATGTTTTATTGTCATGTGTCTATACAGAGCTAAAGTGGATGCAGCACTATGCAGGTATAGTGTACAGTGTGAATATTAACAAGTCATCACAAAATCTTTGTAGGGTGAAGTTATGATTCATATTCTGTTTTCTCAGTGGATGTGACTCTGGATCCTGATACAGCTCATGCTCGTCTCATCCTGTCTGATGATAGACAACAAGTGAGATATGAAGACAATAAGCAGAAACTCACAGACAACAAAAAGAGATTTGATACATGTGTAAATGTCTTGGGAAAAGAGGGATTCTCCTCAGGGAGATTTTATTTTGAAGTGGAGGTGAAGGGAAAGACTGACTGGATATTAGGAGTGGCCAAAGAATCCATTGACAGGAAGGGAGAGATTAAACTCTGTCCTAAAAATGGATACTGGACTGTGGCTCTTATAAATGGGAATGAGTACATTTGTTGTAATGATTTGCATCTACCTCTATTTATGAAGACAGTAAAGCTGCAGCGGGTCGGTGTGTTTGTGGATTATGAGGAGGGTCTGGTCTCCTTTTATGATGTGGAGTCTGGCTCTTGCTTCAACTTTTACGGCGGTCTGTCTTTCACTGAAAAGCTCTATCCATATATGCCCATGCCTTAACAATGAAGGTAAAAATTTAAGCTCACTAATCATTACACATCATGATATAAAATGTAATGCTCAATAAACATTTTTTCAGGGTTTCATAAATATTTGATTTTTTTCTCCCATTTACACCTGACAACATGAAATTATCTATAAAAAGTTTACATTAAAATAAATCAAACTATGATAACCTTGATAGATGCACGATAGGTTCTAAGTCAGAATTCAGACAACCAATTATGTATCAGTTATTGGTTAATAGAGTATATACAGGTTTAACTATCAAGGGCAGTTATTTATTCAGACTCTGTCAGCTTTAAATGACATTAAATGGGGAGTCTACATAAATCAAGACAACATTTAACACATAAGATACTTATGAGTTTGCTCAGAGTCAAGAATATAATGATAGCTCTGACATTTCACATGTGGGAGCACAAGGCAATGGAAAACTGGACAATGGGGCCAAACAGGCAATAAAATACATATACACTTAAAGGGATAGTTCACTCAAAAATGTAAATTTTGTTATTAATTACTCACCCTCATGTTGTTCCAAACCAGTAAGACCTCCATTCATCTTCGGAACACAAATTAAGATGTTTTTGATGAAATCTGATAAATGTTCCCAGGCCCAGAAACATAGTAAGAACATTGTTAAAATAGTCCATGTGACATCAGTGGTTCAACCTTAATTTTACAAAGATATAAGAATACTTTTTGTGTACAAAGAAAACAAAAATAACAACTTTATTAAAATATTTTTGTCTTTCACATCCGTTGCTATTCATAAATATTTAGTGAGTTTTATAAAAACTGTTAATTACTACAAATGGATTCTTTTCGTGGGGTTTTTACTCTTTTTTTGTGCTCTTACTGTCTTTATGAAACATCTGTAAATGTCTGCACTTGTCCTGAAAACTCCTAACAAATGTTCCAAGCAATCAAGCTTTTGTACGTCTGTTGTTATCTCTTGTTCTTGACCTGATAGAAACATCAGACCAAATACAGGACGAAATGTAAATTTGTAGACTAAATAAGGGAGGAGCACTGACATCATCAGAGTTCAGTCAGAGATTCAGAGAAAGTGAAACTAACTTGATCAACAGAGTATGGACGCCTGAAACGATCACCTCTGTAAACAGAATATTTCAAAGACACATTGTGGACACATCTGATACTGACAGGTCAGTTAAAGTGATATAAATATAGGAGAGATTGTCCTGTGATCTGGACTAGTTGGATTTATGTCAAACTGGAATAAATTGAACAGAATCAGGTTTAAGCATGTCAGTACTCAACTACTTTAGTTGTTTACTGCACTGAAATGGTATTAGAATTGTGTTAAAAGTATGTCAACTGATAATTTGTAAAGCAAAGCTTGGTCTTTCTGTCATGTTGTCACACAATACACAGAATAAAGAAACAGAAAGTAAACTTTTGTACCTGCAGACAGACTGAAGCAAATCTGTCAGACTGTTTTATTAGTTTTAATTTATTTTTAGTTAAGTATTACCTGAACTTTGTTTCTGATTTCAACAGCAGTTCATAGTGCATAACTCTAATTCTGACTTTTGTAACATTTTGTTTAAGCCTGAGTAACTACACTGTATACTCATTGTTACATGACAAAAATGGGCTTAGTTGTTTGTTGTCATTGCATTGTTCAAAATTCATATTCTGATTTTTTTTTCTTAAAGCTTGAAGAGGGAAAGAACAATGGCAGAATCTTTGCCGAGATCAACAAAAGGAAGAACAATAAGGAGACAGAGTAAAGAATATAAAACTCCATGTAAGTCAATAAACCAGAAAAAAAAAAAAGAATTTGTGCATGGGTGACTTTCACTCTTCTCATACGGTAAAATTTAAAAAGTAAAGTAGAGGTCAAATGTTTGAACACTCCAACTGTCCTGTTCATATATATTGGCTAAATACTGAATGTCAGCTAACTATTCCATTAAAAAAAAAAGTCAATTATACAGCTGATTGTACATGGATGTACTGTAGCAAAGTCCCACTACATCCAAGATTTAGCTGGCTGAAGCCTAGTTTATACTCGACGCGTCCGCTTGATCGCGAGGCTCCGCGCGGCGAAAATGACGTCATTGGTGTGTGGGCGGTCCTGCGCGTGGAGCGCTTATGACCCCCTTTCGCCTGGCGGTGTGCACGTCATTTTTTGTGACTCCGTGTCCGCCGCGCCGCATCCGAAGATGTACGAGTTTGAAGCGACAGTTGCCGAACAGGTACGTCTGTACCGTCATCTCTATGATCCATCAATGCGGGAGCATAGAGACAGTCAGATGGTACAGAATTCCTGGAAAGAAATCGGTAAAACACTCGGGACAGAAGAAGCAACTTGTCGAAAAGTGTGGAAGAACCTTAGAGACAAATTTGTGAAAGCAAAGAAAAAAGTCCGTGGAAGAAGCATACCAATATGTCTAATAATACATAATATAAAACAACATTGATAGCACACAAAGCACTTGCATATGTGTACGTATTGTAGTAATTATTACAGTCTTTTATTACAATTATTACAGTCAATTATTACAAGAAATACTTCTTCTCTGTTGCGTCTAGCAGGCAAGGACAACTTTCCCTTGAACGCCCCCTTGAGCCACAAAGAATATTCAAACGGCGAACGCGTCACGTATAAACGATAACACAGTGCGCAAATGCGCGCGCGAACTCTGCGGAGGCGTACGGTGCGGCGGACGCGTCGAGTATAAACTAGGCTTGAGGCGGCCAAATACAAATCAGATTTAGGTTAGAAAATCAGGAGTGGAGAAGAGATTCTTGATTATGAGCATTTATTGTCCATCATGAAAGGGCATCTGAGGTATGCAACTGTGATATGGTATGGAATGGTCTACCAAGAGAAATATAGAGAAATAATTTACAAAAAAATATTCGTCTAACATTTGTGTGTCATTGCACTAATACACTAAGAGAAATCAATCAACATAATACAAAATATACTTGACATAAAATCCGTATTTCTACCCGTAATCACAATAATCACAATGAAGTTGGCGGAAAACAATAGCACACAAACAACAACGTGCTATGAACCATTATATAAATAAACACTCGCTGTATTTGCATGCAAAGCTAGAGTGGCTGGTGATGACTCAGCAGATTAGTTCGGCAAATCATGTTCGCAAATAAACAGTAAAAACCCTGTTTGGTATAAACATAAGAAATGACCAATAACATACATTACCTATACCCTGCAAACATGTCCTTGCAGGGCCCATGCTGGCTTTTTGTGGCTTTTTACACCAAACCTAAACAGGCCCAGTGTGGGCTTGCCCAGGAGAGGCCCACAGCTTTGGGCCCACCGCAGGCTCTCTGTGAGCAGCCCACACTAGTGGACTGTCCACATTAACCCCATGATGGCCCAGTGTGGGCCAGCCCGTTTGGGACCAGAGCAACTTTTGTATCTTTTGGGCCTATGCAGGTTTTGTGTAGGCAGCCCTGTAATGCAACTAGAATACAAACAACATTGACTGGCTGTTCTTTAGCCACTCATTTGAACTGGAATGGCTCAAACCAAAATAGACCTTTTCAGAACCAGTTGTTTCACATAGGCCAGGGATCCTCAAATCTGGTTCACGAGATCCACTTTCCTGCAGGGTTCAGCTATAACCTTAATCAAACACACCTGAGCATGCTAATTAATGTCTCCAGGATCATTAGAAAATCACAGGTGGGTGAGTTTGATCAAAGTTGGAGCTAAACGCTGCAGGAAAGTGGATATCACAAGCCATATTTGAGGTGTAACAGACATATGCTTGTTAATTAGAATTTTGTGGGCAGTTTTCTTCCTTAGGTGTGTTTGATCAGGGTTGGTAGATCTCCAGGAATAGGGCACCCCTGTACTACAATGTTACATTGCTTTGTTTGCTTTCTTTTTTTTAACATTTGTGTATTTACATTTTTGGCTACAGATGTAGTAACCTGAATAAATGTTTTCTATTTAGTATTTAATAAATCCATAGATTTGAAATCCCTTTGACTACTGTACATTTTTGGCAGTACAGACATTAGTTATGTCAGATGTAGATTGACAGTTTTTTCAAAGACTAATTTATAGTAGCTGAAAAGTATTAAAAGTGAAACAGATTTATCGTTGTAGTAGATTAATAGCGTAGGCCCAGTGTGGGGCTAATGAGGGCTTCCTGGGGGCTAAGTGAGGGCTGCCCATGCAGGGCTAGCGCTAAGGGGCCAACACTTTGCCAATGAGCAAATTCTCAGGGGCCCTGCGCTGGCAGCCCACTGGGGGCCCTTAGGCTAGCCCTAAGTGGGCCTGTAAAAGGCCAGTGTAGGCTTGTTTGCAGGGATACTAATCATTTACAAACGTGTACTCACATGTATTGCATGAATGCATTATACAGAACATAACCAGCATCTCGTACCAGCGGGTGTCAAAACAATGATTAAACTTCAGTTTAAACTTCTAGGACAGGCTTTCTGACATGTACCTTTTTCTCTAGACACTTTGCATTCAACAATAAGGTGAATCATGGGATTCTTTATAAACAACACTTAAGCACTTCACATGTACACTAACAATCAATAATCTCAATCAAGTCTATGACAAGACATTAGATCAAAAATCTTTAAATTCAGTGTATGTTTCAAATGTGTCCAAACTTCAGACTAGCAGTGTATGTGAATAATTTTCATAATATCATTTTCTAGCAATGTCATCCTCCAGTGGTCCACTGACTGAGGAACTTCAGTGCTCTATATGTCTGGATGTGTTCACTGATCCAGTCAGCACTCCATGTGGACACAACTTCTGCAAGACCTGTCTGGATAAGTGCTGGGACAACAGCCATAACTGCAGCTGTCCATATTGTAAAGAAACATTCAAACAAAGACCTGATCTCAAGATTAATACCACACTCAGAGAGCTTGTAGATCACTATAAAGTAAAAAGTGCTGTGAAAAATCCAGAGGAATATGTCATAAACATAAGAGACCTCTGGAGATGTTCTGTCGAGATGATCAGATATGTGTGTGTCTGATGTGTGCTGTGAAAGAACACAAAACCCACAACACTGTATCTTTAGAAGAGGAGAGTGAAGAGAAGAAGGTAAAAAAAAAGATTTTAAAGGAGTCATATTATGATATGAGGAATTAAAATTTGATCTTGATCTTATTCAATTAATTGATTATAAAAACATATTGTAAGTTTCCTCAGAAGACAGTAAATCCCTGTTATGATACATTTGTGTTGTTCTCTGTCAATAGACTCAGCTGATGAAGACACAGAAAGATGTGCAGCAGTTGATCCGGGACAGAACCAAGAAGATTCAAGACATCAAACACTCAGCACAAATTAGAAAAGTGAGTTTAAAAAGATTTAAACATTTTGTAATTACATTTAATTTAATGGTTACTTTAGATAAATTAGGCTAGTTCTGTGTTTGTTCAGACAGACTGGCAGTCTGTGTTTTAGTGGTGGGGATGTTAGAGGGATTCTGTCTTTATAAGTGAGCTGTTGATTTTGATTCATTTACCCAACCAACTTCATAAATACACTGATTCATTCAGGAACAAACATGATTTTTCCCCCTCTAAATTAAATTAGATGGTTTAGAACAAAAAAACTAATTATATAAACAGAAAAAAATATGTTATGAGATCACAGTTCGACTGCCCTTTAAAAATTCATAATTACCCTTTTGTTTTGTTTTTTAACTATTGTCTTTGGCAAAAAAAAAAAACCCACATAACTGTCAATGTTGTTTATAATGTTGGTTACTTAATATTAAGTTATGGTTTAGTGAACTGTTCATATAAAAGCACTGTCACATTTGCAATTGTGATTACCTGCTGTTGTTTTAACTTAACTGAATCTTTTAGTGTAATTGGTACAGGATGTTTAATATTGCAGTTGAAACCCTCTAAAATGATAAAAATCTAAAACGTATTAGCCTTTGTAACGCTGATTCTTGCTTTAGAGAATTTATACTGAACTGCTGGAGATGATGGAGGAGCAGCAGAAAGCAGCAGAGAAACAGGAGCAAGAGCTCATTGAAGAGCTGGAGCAGGAGATCACTGAGCTAAAGATGAGAAACACTGAGCTGGAGCAGCTCTCACACACTGAAGATCACCTCCACCTCTTACAGGCCAGTGAACATCTCTCTGATCAATGATAATGCAGTATACGACACCATAACACTCCCCATGCTGAAGGATTTGTCCTCTCTCCTGCTGTAGATTTACTCATCCCTGTGCAGCCCTACAAACACCAGGAACTGGCCTGAGATCAGTATGAAGACTAATACGAGTCTAAGGAGAGCTCTGACTCAACTACAGGACAGACTACATGAAAAACTCATTCAAACTGGTATGTCAACATCAAATACAACATATTTTCTTCTGATTATCTTAGCAAAGTTATCAATAATCAAAATGTCACTATGAACTTGATCTATTAATAAAATAATGAAGTATTAATGAAACAGTCAAACCTTTGGTCCAAATAATATACAGTGCAATATACAGTATGTCTTAATATAGGCAATAAAACAAACATACATTTTTTACAACTTTTTTTTGCAAGTATTTTTTTAGTTTAAATTTCTAAAATGTTGTCTTTGCTGTGCCACTGCACTAATCTAATCCAAAACTGAAATTAATAGCATTATGAAAACAACAAAATAACCTGTATGAAACATTTTCACCAAATATAGCTGTTTTAAAAAGAGGGGATATTAAGACCTCTAACACAAAGCAATACGAGTTGCTGCTTAATTATTTTAATATAAGCAGGGACAGATATGATGTTGTACACAATTCTTCATGTATTGATTTAAAGCTTGTCTAATTCTCACATGAAAACATCTAAAATATTTCATGATGCTATGTTGTTACAGTCTCTACAGAGCTGAAGTGGGTGCAGCAGTGTGCAGGTACAGTGTGCTGTTCGTACCAGACAAGATTGCATTCATATACTCACAGCTGCAATATAATCTGATTAGAACATATATAAATATTAAAAACATCATCATCATCACATAAAAAGATATATCAAATTATCATTATTATTATTTTTGTTTTTTTTTTGTGTTGTGAAGTTGTGGTTCATATTCTCTGTTTTCTCAGTGGATGTGATTCTGGATGCTGATACAGCTCATCCTAACCTCATCCTGTCTGATGATGGAAAACAAGTGACACATGGAGACACTAAGCAGAAACTTCCAGACAAACTAAAAAGATTTGATTGTCTTGTAAGTGTCCTGGGAAAGGAGGGATTCTCCTCAGGAAGATTTTATTTTGAGGTGCAGGTGAAGGGAAAGACTAAATGGAATTTAGGAGTGGCCAGAGAATCTATAAACAGGAAGGGAGATGTCCCACTGAATCCCAGTAATGGATATTGGACTGTTGTTCTGAGGAATGGAAATGAATATAAAGCCTTTGCTGATTCCACTGTCTCTCTGTCTCTGAGAGTGAAGCCGCAGCGGGTCGGTGTGCTTGTGGATTATGAGGAGGGTCTGGTCTCCTTTTATGATGTGGAATCCAGCTCTCATATCTACTCTTACACTGGTCAGTCTTTCAGTGGCAAACTCTATCCATATTTAAGCCCATGCTTTAACAATGGAGGTAAAAATTCAAGCCCACTGATAATCACACCTGTCAATTACAATAAATGAATGTACATTCGTAATATGTTTTAGAATGTCCCTTTTTTATTTGTTTTAACTGAGTGGAGGTTCAACTCACTGTCATATTTAATCAAGATTTTTTTAAGTGTGATTTAAGTGCAATGTAAGTTGTTATATAAAAATATAAAAGCAGTTTGGCCAAAAAATTATTATTATATTATTATAATAATATATAATAGAATAGAATAAAATATAACGGCTTTATGAAGTGACTTAAGTTTTTTCTTTTTAAGTAAGTTAAGTTCAAAAAGTTATGCAAGGGCGCACGAATGACGAATGTATAAAACTTCTATTCCCACAATACCACGCGGCGGAATGATAAGAATGAGCGCTTCCGGGTCATCCTCAGATTGAGTGTGTTGTCGAAGCTCGAGTTCGCTGTTTTCTGGCTGTTCTCTTTTCTCTGTAAATGTCGCAATGATGTAGATAAGGAGGATATTTGAGACTCTCCATGACATGCTCTACCGGCCTCCGTCCCCGCGGGATTCGGCGTGAAGACTGAGGCGTGAACGTCTGTAAGTCTGATCATAAATCTGATCATAAACAAACACTTGCATCTGCATGACTCATATTAGTCACAGACCTCTCTCTGTGTACATTCGCTTTATACTGATATCACACAACCAAAAAAGATCTAATATTATTTGAGATCATAATAGCTGATATTTCAACACTTTTCAGTATAACTTTTAACTGTCATGGTATAGTTCAAAGTTCCATAGTATTACGATTTGGTTCCATAACTGTACCATGGAACATATGATATTATCATAGTGATACTCTCTAAAACAAGATGCTATAGTACATTGTTGCTTTGCGTAATATGACGTATGATTAAGTGATGTGATAAGTCTTAAAGGTCTCAAATTGTATATACTAGATCATACATTTATATGACATTTTAAAGTTTGTATGATATGCGTTTAACATTAAAATATATATATACACTAAAAGAATAAAAAAACAGTAATTTATGCCTCTGGATGCATTTATTCAAAGTTTAATAACTTATAAATGTCTTTGTAAATATTTTAGGTAGTGCTAATTTTTTTTACAAATATTTAATTTATATATTTTTTTACTTTAATGATCAATAATACACAAGTTGCAGATTCTGAAAAGGTACATAAACTTCTAAGCAGATATATTTGATCCTATGATGGTGCATTTTACATGATGTTTAAAATGTTATCAGATATTAGGAGTGCAAATCATGTATGATTATATTTGACATAAATCTTGGGGTCCTACAGGAATTGAGCTGTTGAAATGAGAGCATTGTGAGCTTATAGAGCACTTGCAGATGTGAAGGTTTGTTTTCTTTGTTTTGTTTATTAGGAAAGAAGAGGAGGATGTGGCAGAGTGTTGGTTTGACAGTGTTGGTGATCGTGGCCACGCTGATATGTGCACTCCTCTTCATGCTTTTCGGTAAGTAGCTGCTGAACACCATGAGAGAAGACCCTGCAATCCTTCATCTAAAGCAATGACATTTTTTTTGTGTTTGAATACTTTTGGGGTCACTGTAGCTCATCTTAAACAATAATTTCAAGGAATTGCATGATTCTGTGAAGTCTATCGCAGTGGTTGCTTGCTCCATAATCTGATGGGCATGAACCTTGTCACTTTTCTGAGGGAAAAGCCACACCTTCTGTTACATGATTTTCTCTACAGTGACTTCACAGCCTTGAATTATGGGCTTATGTGACAGAATGTAGTCGGTACAGTCAAGCACTGCAAAAATAGAGCAGGTTTGCTGACTGTCAGCAACATAGACGTCTCATTTCCAGAATTCACTGTGAGTTGAGTGTTGACTTTCATCAAGGTCCACATCTGTTAAGGGCAAAGGAGCCATTACTATGGTTTTCTGTACTGTAGAAACCTGTCAGCTGTTACGTAAGTGTGCAACGTCCAGTATGCCATTTGAGAAGCTGTGTCATCATGTCAGACGCAGACTAGGTTCAGATCTATGTAGGTCACTGCACTGAACATGTCAACACTTGTGTGTTGCTAGTTATGAGGAAGATGCTTTTTTTATCTGTTAAAAGTGTCAGAATATTCTACCAAGAACGAGCGTGGGTTATTTTTTATTATTAATATTAATGCATTAGCTAACATTAAATAACAATAAGCAATATTTTTTTTCTTTTGCACTTGTTAATCTTAAGGTTAGTTTATTTTAAAAATGCAGTAGTTCATTGCTTATTCATGTTAGTTCAAAAATACAACTTTTGATTTTAAAAATGCATTTGTAAATGTTTAAATTTAAAGTAATATTGATAAATGTTGTAGAAGTATAGTTCCTTGTTAGTTCATGTTAACTGATGTAGTTAACTAATGTCTACAAATGAAATATATTTGTAAAGTAGATGTTTTACATGTGACTCTTATGATTCTCATTTGATTCATATTTTATACCAAAATATAATTTAAAAAATTGCATACATTAAGGTTATAAGATAGGATATTTTGCATTGTGATATAATTTTTTCCTTATTATTATTTTTCATGTTATGGTTTAAAAGCATTTGCATTATATTAAATTCTTATTTTAATTATTTCATACTTGCATAAAGAAAATTAAAAAATTCAAATTCTAAAATTCTGATTACCATAATGCATCCAGATATTTTACATTTCATTCTTAATTTATTCTTATTTATTCATATTCCTAAAACATTTTTTTGTGATTTTTTTTTAAAGATTTTTAGGATTTTGCATTAACATTATTATTATTATTATTATTATTATTATTATTATTAACATTTTTCTTATGTCCATAATGTTCCATATTTTTTTACATTTCTTTCTTTCTTTCATTATTCTTTTTGAATTATTATTTTACCTTTCATTTTTTACCCTATGATGAAATGGGATTTTTTTTATTAATATTGTGAAAATTCAGACATTTTCCTGCCAAATTCTCAGTACCATAATGCATTTGAATTCTTATTTTACTTTTCATATTTTACCCAATAATGAAAGGGAAAAAATAGATTGTATGTTACATAAATAAAATTAATATTGATATTGAATTAATATCTCATTACCATAAAGCATCCAGATATTTGACATTTTATGTAGTATTGTTAATTATATTATTTACATTTTAGTGAAGCATTATTACTATGTTTTATATTTGATTCTATTTTTATTCACATTTAAATTATTATTTTAGTTTTCACATTTTACCCAATAATGAAAGAGAAAAAAAAAATTATAATTCATATTTTATCATCTATCTATCTATCTATCTATCTATCTATCTATCTATCTATCTATCTATCTATCTATCTATAATCTGTTTATCTATTTTTTGATTTATTTTTATTATTTTCTATTACAATTATTTACATTTACATTACATTTTAGTAAAGTATTATTGCTATACTATTTCATATGTTTTTCATGTGATTCTATTTGTATTATTATTTGAATTATTATTTTACTTTTCATATTTTACCCAATAATGAAAGGGAAAAATATAATAATAATAATAATAATAATAATAATAATAATAATTTGCATAAATAAAACTAAAATTAAGAAAGTTCTGACATTTTCTCCATCAAATTCTCATTACCATAATGTATCCAAATATTTTACACCTTACTGTTATTATGAATTCATATTTCTTCCCAAAGTATTTTTTATGTGTGACTTTAAGACTTTTAGGATATTTAGCATTGACATTATTACTATTATTATTATCATCATCATCCCACCAAATTCTCATTACCATAATGCATCCAGATATACATTTGATTTTTTTATGATTCTTAAGTTTATGTTACAAATTTTGTATTTAGTTCAAAATCAATCAAATTATGTTTTAGTTTTTTCAAATTAGTCAAATTATTTTTTTTAGAGTGAGAAAATTTGGCATTACATAATATAACAGTTTGGTGCAAAATCTTAAAGTTTAAATTTTGTAACATTAAACTTGGTTGTATTAACACAAAAAAATGTAACTGCTGTTAGTGGCCGCCTACAAATGGCTAAACATTTCTCAGCAAAATTAAATGTAAATCGAACTTGTCAGGCGTCTGAAGTGCATTAGTTCACGTATAATTTTGCAAATACCATCTGAATCTCTGCGTTATCATATTGTTAATGCAAATTAATCAGAGTCAAACTAAGGATAGAAATGCAAAGCCATATAATCTCCCTTGTAGTTCCAGCGTAATCCTGACAACCACACACAGTGTATTCCATTGAAAGTGTCTTTGTGTCGTGTTTGTAGGGTGGTACGTGGTGTGGCAGCTCTTCCTGTCTAAGTTTAAGTTCCTGCGGGAGTTGGTGGGGGACACCGGTTCTCCGCAGGCTGAAACCGAGCCCTCAGAGTCCGAGAGTGAACGCAGCTCGCCCCCGACGCCCCGCCACCGACCCAAAACCGCTCGCCAAAGGATCGTCCCTCCTGACAGCACTACATAGAGCCCTGAACCAGATCTCCTCCAGTTTACCATCATAACAGTTATGCTAGTTTAGGCTGGACGTGAGGTCATTTCTTGTTTAATGGACCTGCATCAGTCACTGTGCTCTCCTTCACATCATGGTTACACTCGATCATGGCCGGTTTAAAGTCACGGTTGTTTGAATAAACCAGCTCAGCCACACGTTCATGTCCCGACTAACACGCTGCTACCCTCGGCTCCGGCTGCGTGGATGTGTACTATATTTACGCGAGAGCGTATAGATATGTATAACAGCACTACTATTCACACTGACACCACACTGGTTCTGACATTTATGGAAGCCCGTTTCTGCCGCAGAAGTAAAAACAAAAGGCAATTGTGACTTTATCTCACAATTCTGATGGAAAAACGGAATCGGGAAATACAAATATGATGCAGTTCAGAGTTTACAGAGTTTATCTTTCAGTTCTGACTTTTTCTGTGAATTTTGAGTTTACATCTTACTATTCTGTTTTTTTGTTTCCATCAGAATTGTGAGATTAAAAGTCGCAATTACCTTTTTTTAGTTCGTTTCAATGGCAGAAACACAGAATACTTATAAAAAAGTAAATACAACTTTTTGTCTCACTTTTCCCTCACAGTTATGTTTATTTCTTGCAAAAGTTTATTTCTTCAAGATATTATAAAAGTTAATATCTTGAAATTCTCAGTTTACGTCTCATAATTTTGTTTCCACCACGGAATAGAAAATAAAGAAGTTAAATACAACTTTTTGTCTCAGAATTCAGACTTTTTCCCTTGCAATTTTGAGTTTTTATTTACCAATTCTGATTTCTTCTTCTTTTTATTAGAATTATGAGTTTATCTCACAATTCTAAGTTTATATTCTGCAATTCTGTTTATATTTTAAAATTTCAACTTTTTTTCTTAGAATTATGAGTTTCTCACAATTCTGAGTTTATATTCTGCAATTCTACCTTTATATCTCACAATTCAGATTTCTTTCTTAGACTTTTGAGTTTATCTCACAATTCTAAGTTTATATCTCAGAACTGAAGCTTTTTTCTCTCAGAATTTTGAGTTTATATTCTGCAATTCTAAGTTTATATATCAGAATTTCAACTTTTTTTGTACACAATTGACTTTTCTTCTTAGGATTTTGAATTTGTCTTGCAATTCTGAGTTTATATTCTGCAATTCTGAATTTATATATCAGAATTTCAAATATCAATTTTTTTCATTCATAATGTTGCAGAATATACACTCAATATTGTGAGAGAAACTAAAATTCTAAGAAAAGAGGTCAGAATTGTGAAAACATTGAAATTCTGAGATAAATTTACAATTGCTGAATATAAACTTAAAATTGTGAGATAAACTAAGTTCTAACAAAAAAGCAGGAATTAATAGATGTTAAAATTTCAGAATATAAACTCAGGAGATAAAATAAAACTCAGAATATAAATTTAAAGGAGATAAACTCAATTTTATATCTAAGTTTATATCTCAGAATTGTATTTTTTTTCTTAGAATTTTTATTAAATCTAACAAATTTCAACTTTGTTTCTCAGTTCTGACTTTTTTTCTTACAATTTTGAGTTTATCTCGCAATTTTGAGTTTATATCCCGCAATTTCAACTTTTTTCTCAATTCTGACTTCTTTTCAGGATTGTCCATAAATCTTTTGTATCTCAAAATTGCAGTCACCTTTTATATTTTTATTCCATGGTGGAAACAAAAAATAGAATTGTGAGTTGTGAGTTTTTTTTTTCACCTTAGAAAAGTTTACCTTTTTCTTCACAATTCAGATTTTTTTTTTTTTAAATAATGGTTTATTTTCTGAGGGAAGCTAGAATTATTAGATAAAATTCACAATGACTTAATAAAATGTTGCCGTTTTTTTTTTTTCATGACTGAAACGGACTCCCGTACACATTTTTCCAGCAAGTGCAATGAAAGCTGCTTTTTTTTTGTCACGAAGTAAACAAACATTTTGACAGGACTGCACACCCTAACAATGGTAAAAATCAGCATACTAGGATTATGTAAAATTTTCTTTGCTCCCAGCACAGCATAGGGGTATATGATGGCCGCCATCAGTCGCCTCCGCTCCGCGTCCTTGTGCCTCTGGCTTGGGTTGAAGTCGTCTTGTTTGAGCGGATGGATCTCAGATACGTCGCTGTTCCCAGCTTTATAAAAGCATTAGAGATAGAAATGCTGCACTGACCTCAGGTCAGCCCAAACCCTGCCTGTGTGTAAAACTGTCCACAGGCCAACTTCTGAAGAAATACCGTTATCAACAATGTAGACGGTCACATGTTTTGTTACATGTTCTTTTTTTTTTGTTGGTCCCTTTTATGACAGTAGATGTTTTCCCTTCATAATAAATACATTTCATAAAACAGTGAAGTTGTTTATGTGAATTTTTTAATGTATATTTTAATTGTGCTTTTAAAAAAAATAAATTCTGACAATCTCAAGTGGGTTACTGGGTAACTTAAATGACAATTCTGTTCTCAGGTATTGTTTTGGACTTCAGTAATAAGTACTTACACATAAAAAACCTGGTTTTGAATTTTAAAATCAGTTTGGTGGCCATATGAATGTACCTGCTACGGCTGTAGTGATTTTTCTGCACTATTGAAATTATCCACAAGATGGCAGTAAAAATGCGAATACCATAATACCGTAGAGCCTAAAGTTGTGAACTATTTTCAAAAAACTGGCTTTTTAAAAAAACTAGAATAACTGTATGTGACCCTGGACCACAAAACACATAAGGGTCAATTTTTTAAAAATTTGATTGATATTTATACATCATCTGAAAGCTGAATAAATAAGCTTTATGGTTTATGATATGACAATATTTGGCCGAGATACAACTTTTTGAAAATCTGGAATCTGAGGGCGTAAAAAAATCTAAATACTGAGAAAATAGCCTTTAAAGTTGTCCAAATGAAGTTGTTATCAATGCATATTACTGATCAAAAGTTAAGTTTTGATATATTTACAGTAGGAAATTTACAAATGATCTTCAATGAACATGATTTACTTAATATCCTAATGATTTTTGGCATAAAGGAACAATTTTGACCCCACTCAATGTATTTTTGGCTATTGCTACAGATTGCTACCTGTGCTACTTAAGAGTGGTTTTGTGGTCCATGGTCACATATATTTAAACCCTATTTTAGTAAAATTCAAATAAATAATACAGCAGTGCCTGAAGGTGTGAACTTTTTAAATAACTAATAATATGGACATAATGATAATGCTTCTAAATTAGAACTTTAAATTAATTAATAATAATTTCAGAGTTTGAAATGAAGTATTAAACTTTATTAAATTACAATAGTGTGCAGTTTCTTCTGTAAAAATAAACATGAAGTTCAACAAAAATGTCCACCAGGTGGCAGTAAATGTGAATAAAATAACACACCTGAGTCTGAAGGTGGGAAGGGGATAGATAGATCTGATCTCCCGAGCGCCACCTGTGGACATGCTTTGATTAGCAGCAGACCGTTCAGTAATTTCAAAGAGTTCATGGCCCTCTCTCTATTTATATTATTTTAAAATTAAAATGTACGCTGGTTACATCAAATGAAAGAGCTGAGAAAAACTTAGCAAGATGTCAAGCACTTATGCATAAACTGTCAGCATATATAGGCTATTTTAAAGAGAGGTACCTACCCCTCACTTTGTCCACAACTTTTTAAAAGCTATCGAAATATATGTAGCATTTACGAAATGAAAGAGGTAAGAGAGGCTTTGCCATGCACAGAAGCTGTAATTTTGAGGCCTTAGAATACTTCACAGGAAATGGTTGTGGTAAGCCACGGAAATGACATCGCCAGCGCAGCTCGGGTCGCCGCTGTATTCACAGGTCAGACCTTCCAGTTCTGCTTTTTTCCCCCTTCACCTTACTGTTGTTTTACTGCATCAGGGCTGCAAATTTGTGGTGTCATTGTTTGTGACACGGCAAACAACTTGCTCACAAATGTAAAGTACTTGTCAACATCGGGGGTTTAAAGGTTTTTGGAAGCTTAAATTTGAAGAAGAAAACAGTACATATTCTTATGCTTCTATTACACAGTAAAATGATGCACATACCGGTCATGGAAAAAGTATTTATACTTGCATATTTGCATATTGATACCGCAGACCGTTATGTTGTTTACTTTTTGTATTTGCATGTAACAGTTAACGTCTAGTCCTGTTGCGTTCAAAAACTAGGTACAACTTTTGTGTTAGAGGTTTAATTGTTCCACATTGGTTTTAAAAACTATTGTAGCTTGTTAGTGAATAAAAATATAAAATCTGCGAGAAATGTAGGCTAATTATATATCTACTGTATAGACTGTTTTCACAAGGCGTCATCAGTCGATCATTTTGGCGGCCATGAATGTAAACGCTGCCACTGAACCAAACAAAATGGCATATTTTGCTGATTATTGTTGCTGAAAATGATAAATTATTTTCATGTTTTGGGCTGTACTAATCGGTTGGACCGGTAAAACAACATTTGGAGTACTATAGACTGCCAAAAGTTATAACAAATAAAGGAGAAGAGTGGAAAAAATCTGTGGGTCGGCCAAACTGAATCATAATTTCCAGGGCAAGAATCTTGACAGCATTCATGCTCGTTCTTATCATTTCCGGTCAGGTGAAATATTAAGCTAACATCTTTAAGCTTAATACTGCCCCACTGATACAGACCCATAACATAACAGGATAACTTTTTTTCACATTTTGGGTTATGCAAGTTTTAAACGATTACAGTATGTTCACGGTACTTGTGTATTTCTGTGCTTTTTGAGTTTCTTCAATACTAACTCAAATGAAATGTGTTGTTTCCATTAAGTTCACTTGATCACTTGACTTATTTAGTGTGAGCCGTGAGGACATCGATTGGATAACTCAGCCCTCCCTCCTCAGGCTGTTTAATTCAGTGCAGATCCAACTCAAGACACATCCAAGACCACAGAACTCCCCCTGATGCCATTATAAAAGCGGGATAAATCACTAGGAGAGGGTTTGGAGAGAACGATGGTAAGAATTTACCGCTCTCTCACCATGTTTAATGAAAGTTTCTTTCTAAAGGCTTTCTCTTTGTTTCCCCGAGGAGAACTTAGTCCTGAATGCGGAAAATGTTTAAATCGTTAATTATGTGAAAGTGCCAGTCATGGATGCTGATGTTTGTACGGAGATTTGCGAGCTGGCGTTCCTTCGTTCCCAGCAAGATTGTTAGCATTCATTACCTTGCATTACTTGCCTAAAAAAGGGGGAATGTTCTAGAAGCACAAAAGAATGACGAGCGGTATGTTCAGTTTAGTTTTAAGATGATTTACGTGGTGTTTGAAGACATTTCAGTTCTGAATGCAACTTCAACTCCATCAATGTCGTGCAATGAAATTTTTAGCAGATTAAATGACGTTTCAATTAAAACATATGAAGATGTAACCTTTGTTAAACCATTTGAACATGAAGTGTACAATACAAATGGGTTGTTAGATCTGTAAAGTCATATCCACCTTATTCTTCAATGCGGAAGAGCTGAGACTTCCAATTTATTAGCTGCTAAACAACGAGAAGAACAACAATGTGCAGTAAAAGGTAAAACTGTTTGCACTACAAACCAGTGTGTTCATAATTAAGATTATACATGAAAATAATATGGTAAGACACACCAATTTGCAATATCAAACAGTAAAACCAGCTGTTGAGACTGGAAGCCAGACCCAAAAAATTTACAAATGGCTGCGGCCACTTTTCCACAAAAATAGTGTGGGTAAAATGTCTTTTGGGACTAAAACTAGTTTTTTAGGTAGGTGATTATAATTTCGAAACACCATAGTTGATCATAGTATGATCATTTAAGGCAACTTAAAAAAATACTTTGTACCAAAAATGAAAATTAGCTGAAAATGTCCTCACTCTCAGGCCATCCAAGATGTTACTTCATGGGAGATTTGGAGAAATTTAGCATTACATAACTCACCTCTGCAGTGAATGGGTGCCGTCAGAATGAGAGTCCAAACAGCTGATAAAAACCTCACACAATATTGCAAATAATCCACACGACTGAATTAAAAAGTTGCATGTTTGCAAGAAATTAGGGGTGTTATGACTTCAGATCATTGCTTTGGGCCAAAATATGAGTCTATAATTTGCGAAAAAAGTAAAAAACAGGATTTGTAAAGTGAAAATTCCATGACTGTCAAGGACTTTTCAAGCACAATTTTTTTGATTTTCAAGAACTTCAAACAGAGATCTTACTTATCAAACAATGCGTTTCAAATTTTAAAAAGATAAATAATGATTCATCATTTAATTTTAGGTCAGGAATCATGAGTTGTGAATCATTCAGTTTGCAAAATGTTTCACAAAACTGCTCTAAAGTTCCAATCTAAATCAAATGATTTGCGATATGCACTCCGAATTCCTGATCTGAATCAAATGATTCACACTGCGAAGTTCCGTCCTGAATAACGATTTGCGAACCCTCTCTGAAGTTCCAATCTAAATCAAATGATTCATAATCCGCTTCAAATTCCTGATCAGAATAATGATTTGTGAACCATTATTTTAGATCAGGACTCACAATGCGGAATGCGAATCATTAAATTCATTAAATGATTTGCGAACCCGCTTCAAAGTTCAGATCTAAATCAAATGATTTGAGTTACACGCACCGAAATCCCAATCTGAATCAAATGATTCGCAAACCCGCTCTGAAGTTCTGATCTAAATCAAATTATTTGCAAACCGACTGAAATCCCAATCTAGATCAAACTATTCATGATGCACAATTTGAAGTCCTGATCTAAATCAAATGATTCACGAACCCACTCTGAAGTTCTGATCTAAATCAAATGATTTACAAACCCACTCTGAAATCCCAATCTAGATATGGTTTAAAATACGCAATTTGAAGTCCCAATCTAAATCAAATGATTCGCAAACCCGCTCTGAAGTTCTGATCTAAATCAAACGATTTGCAAACCGACTCTGAAATCCCAATCTAGATCAAATTATTCACAATGCGCTATTTGAGGTCCCAATCTAAATCAAATGATTCGTGAACCTGCTCTGAAGTTCTGATCTAAATCAAATGATTTGCGAAACGACTCTGAAATCCCAATCGAGATATGGTTCAAAATATGCAATTTGAAGCCCCGATCTAAATCGAATGATTCGCAAACCCACTCTGAAGTTCTGATCTAAATCAAACGATTTGCGAACCGACTCTGAAAGCCCAATTTGGAACAAATTATTCACGATGCGCAATTTGAAGTCCTGATCTAAATCAAATGATTCGCAAACCCGCTCTGAAGTTCTGATCTAAATCAAATGATTTATGAACCCACTCTGTAATCCCAATTCACCTATCACTATACATGCTCTTTAAAATCATTAAGCGATGTCGAAAATCGAAAATGAATTGTTCTTTTGATTTGATCTGATTTTTGCTAGTGAATCGCTTTAGCTGAATGATCGAAGTCAGTAGTTTGAATCAACCAAAGTGGTTCCAGATTCAGATCATCTGTTTCTCTTTTCATGTCTTCAGCCATGTTTACACAACATTGTCAGTACTACTAGCTTAGCTTGCAAATTTTATGACATTAACTAAAATAAGCAAAAAAAAGTATGTTTTTTGAATTGTTGAATTTTGAGTGAAAAGATGTGCTTATTGAAAAAATGAAACGCGTATTTCATAGATACATTGTCTTACAAAAATTCAAGCACTTTTCAAGTACCTCTTCAGGAATATTGCTATTTTCAAGGGTTTTCCAAACTTTACATTTCAAAAAGTCAAGTTCAAGAACGTCAAGCACTTTAAGCACCTTGTATGAACCTTGGAAAAAGTCCATCCCCCCTGTTGTCGTCTCACATCAAAATCCACCCATATATTTATTAAGTGCTTGATCTGTGAGTATTTCTCTCCTGATTCAAACAAGACCACTTTTTCACTGGAGAAAACAATAGTATGGATAGGAGACTTGGATTTTAGTCATGTGGATTATGTTTGTATCAGCTGTTTGGGCTCTTGTTCTGACGGCACCCATTTACTACAGAGGATCCATTGGTGAGCAAGTGATGTAATGCTTCAAAATCTGAAAAGATTCTCCAAGTATGTTCAGATGTAAAAACAAACTCAAAATCTCCCACTTGTTTTCACAAACAAACAATTGTGAAAGCATTCAATTTAATAGAAATGAATTATTTCATAGAATGAATTAGAAATTGAGATTATTGTTGGTCTTAATCAACGAGTAGCAGATGCCAATCATAGTCTGTTGTACTCAACGCACACATGCAAAAACACAATCTAATGCTGCTGTATGTAACAAATGTCTCTATTATGTGACCGCAGCATGCAGGGAATGATCCATCAAAAAATTTGCCCATTAGCCACTAGTAATGGTCGGTGAAACTGGTGCACAGCTGCAGAGAGCCGCAGAGCACCTGCTGCATGAGCTAATGTCCTTCATCTCACCGCAGGCCACACGCTAAATGATCACGTGCATCTGTTAAAAACATTGTTAGATGAGAAAAAGCCAAATTACCCTTATTTTAAGGCTTTTTAGATGAGATGGCATAATAAAAACCCTACCAAATTAGATTGGGCAGACATGTGGTGTTCCTACTGCAATGTTCCAGCAGGTTAATGTTAATGATAATATGGTGTGGCACTCTGTTCAGACTGTGCTCCACTTACTCTTCAATCCCCTTAGCATGGCCTCTCATCATCGCCGCTAACCCGCATGAGCCATGATACATGCTCATTTCATTACAGACTGGAATGGAAAGTATTAGTCACCAAGGTCCAAAGAGATGGTTTGGGAAGCTCATATCCATCTAAGGTCTTTTTTTTATCAGATTATATCTGTCCAATTGGATCATCTGATAATACTTTGGGAATTATGGATCGGTGGGACGTTGAGTTATGCTAATGGAGGGGTGAAAGCTCTTGGGAAAACGTCTTTCTCGCTTCTGCCAGATTTCATGTTCATATGACATGGTGTGTTTGCTACGGTGTGATAGCAGAATGAATCTCACGAAAATGTTTGGGTCGGATTTCACCACAAAACCAGAATGAAAAGTATGAAGAAATTGATTTTTAGATGCATTTAGATTTTTTTTTTTTGCATTACACTTCAATTATACACACAAATATAGATTTTTTACTTTAATAAAATACTGTAATTTCATTAGAAAAAATATATATTTCTTAAATAAGCATAAAAGTAATAAATACTGGCATTATGTAAAAATGTTTTATGCATTACCAGTCAAAGGTTTTTGAACAGTAAGATTTTTAAATGTTTTTTTAAGAAAGCTATTCTGCTTACCAAGCATGCATTTATTTGATCCAAAATATAGCAAAACAGTACATTTTTTTAAACATTTGTATAATTTAAAACTGTTTTCTATTTGAATATATTTTAAAATGTAATTTATTTGTGTGAATTAAAAACTGATTTTTAAGCATCTGCAGTCACACGATCCTTCAGAAATCATTCTGATATTCTGATTTGTTGCTAAAAACTATTATTATTATTATTATGATGTTGAAAACAGCTGAGTAGAATTTTTTAAGGTTTCTTTGATGAATAGAAAGTTCAGTAGAACAGCATTTATCTGAAATACAAATCTTTTGTAACATTATAAATGTCTTTATCATCACTTTTGATCAATTTAAAACCTCCTTGTTAAATACAAGTATTATTTTCTATAACAAAAAAATCATAAAAATAAATACAATTATACTGACTCCAAGCTTTTTGAATAGTATAGTGTATAATTTTACAAAAGATTTTTATTTAAGATAAATGCTGATCTTTGGATCTTTCTATTTATCAAAGAATCCTAAAAAAAATACTAAACTGTTTTAAATCTTATAATAATAATAATAATAATAATAATAATAATAATAATAATAATAATAAATGTTTCTTGAACAGAAAATCAGCATATTAGAATGATTTCTGAAAGATCATGTGACACTGAAGACTGGAGGAATGATGCTGAAAATGTAGCTTTGATCACAGGATTAAATTACATTTTAAAATGTATTCAAATGGGAAGCAGTTATTTCAAATAGCAAAAATATTTCACAATATTACTGCTTTTGCTGTATTTTGGATCAAATAAATGGAGGAATTCTTTAAAAATCTTACTGTTCAAAAACTTTTGACTGGTAGTGTATTTTGTATATATTGTAGATTTAGTAATTAAAAACACTTTTTCCCTGTATTATAGTAATACAAATGTTTAACGGTCAGTAATTATTTGCCACAATGCAGAAAATATTAATGATTTTAAAGCAAGCATCAACAATAATTTCTTATAATTTCTTTCAATTTTAAAATGTGACCTAGAGCATATTTTTTGACAGTTTTTATGAGCTTCACCTACCAAAAAAGATCAAACAGGAACAAACGAAACAATTTCCATAGCAAAGACAGAGAAATCTTTTACTTTGTTCATACTGTTCTCTCGGCAGAGTGTGCATCACACAATACAGCACATTTACAAAACAAACTATTTCCATTTTGTAGGTTCTGGCATTCAACAATACACAATAATAATTAGCAGTTAAGGACAACTTGTAAGGTGCCTAATACACAAAACGATCAGGAATGTTAACAGTCACTCTACAAAGTCTGAATCATTTCTATTCATACAGTTAATATTATTACCATTATTATAATATAAAACAAATCTACACAAAATATAGAGCCAAATATTTACAGAAAGCAGGACTATTTACAAAAGACAACTTTCAGTGATGCATCTACATGAGTATAAATATATATGTTAACATGACAGTCTTTGTTTAGAAGCTAGTGACATGACGCTGATGACATCACAATCCTGCCATCTGCGAGAGCTGCACTTTAAATTGTTGTGCCAAGTGCGAGAGGTCCGTCACACGATCTACCATTTCCTGTACGGCGCCCGTGTTGGGATAGTGAAGGGCCGCTATTTTAGTGGCGCCCACGACTGTCTTTAGCATCTCGCACAGCATGTTGCTTAAGTTCATGACGCGATTCGCCACTTCGGCCCCTGAGGCTTGTCTCGACAACGTGTCCCCGATAAACACGAGCTTGTGGGCGCTGAGAATGACGAATTTGCCATGCGCAACGAAGATCCGTGGAGGTTGCCCGGCCTTTACGCAGCCAAAAAAAGCGTCTACCGCATTCAGCAGAGTCACAAAGTGCTGTTCGCATTGGTCCGCGTAGAAGCCCAACAGTTGGCGATCGCGCAAACACAACGGAGCTCCGCCTCCCATGGAGAAATTAGAGGAGGAGTCTGAGGAGGAGGAGGAGCCTGTTGAATGTTGGTGGGAGATCCATTTGGTGATGTCGTTCTCTACGGGTTTGATCACTTCCTGTTCGAGCTGTTTGAACTGGTTCAGCTGTTAAGGGAGAAAGAAATTCTGAGTTAGAACTATTTCAAATGTTATTAACATGGAAAAATAGAGCATGTAAATATAAATGTGTCTTAGCAGTGTGGTCACAACCACCCTACAATGATAAAATCCATTTACAACTTCTCTCTGCACTCAAGTTGCTTTGTTTTTGATGGTAATGCACTACTGAATAAATAAACACACTAAATAAATGGAAGAGAGGGGCAGGGTGAGCCGCAGATCATTATCATTTAAAGAGACACGCACCAAAATGGGTCGCTGTGAACAGAGCTGTTTTTGACTAGGTAAAAAGTGTGTTGTTTTACATGACCATTAAGGAATTTCAACCAATGAGTTCTTTAAAACAATTAAAAAAAATAAAGGATATCACATGTACACTGTCAGTCAAATGTTTTTGAACAGTGAAATTTTAAATTTTTTCTTCTGCTCACCAAGCCTGCATTTGTTTGATTTAAAGTAGAGCAAAAACATTGGAACTGTGAAATATTTTACCATTTAAAAAAAAAATTCTGTTTGAAAATATTAATTAATTATTAATAATAAAAATTAACATTAACAATGTTTAAAAAAAGTTCTGTTCATCAAAGAAACCTGAAAAAAAATCCTACTTGGCTGTTTTCAACATATAATAATAATAATAATAATAATAATAATAATAATAATAATAATAAATGTTTTTAGCCACAAATCAGAATATTAGAATAATGATGAATTATTATTATGAAAAAATAAGCTTTGAAACCACAGGAATAAATTACATTTTAAAATACATTTAAATAGAAAACAGTTTTTTTAAATAGTGAAAATATTTCTAAATTGCACTGTTTTTGCTGCACTTTAGATAAAATAAATGCAGGCTTGGTGAGCAGAAGAGACTTCTTTAAAAAACATTTAAAATCTTAATGTGTAGTTTGTGTCCATATCAGAACTAATTTTTTGAAAAAATAAAATAAAAAACTTAGGTTTGCCTGATTTTGAGACATACAGTTTTAAAACGTGAATGTGTAAACATCTTGTAGTTTATATGGGCAGCTCTTTAGGCTTTAGTTTACATGCAGCAGGAACCATCTGTTTTGCTGTCTGTGCTAGAACAGACTTGAGATCTGCACCTGTGAAACTCTCTAATATATAGTGAACATATGGACACTCCAAGGTCTCACATGATGCAGTTGTTGTTAGCTGACTTGGTCAACAAAACCCTTTCACTCATGATGAGTCATTTACACCTGAGGTGTGAAGTAAACAAAGGGTATCGCCACTTTGGTCCTTCACCTCTTCAAGTCATATTCTTCTGGTGTTTCTATTCTAATCCATTTTAGGGTTGATAAAGGATCTGTCACTCTGTATTTCCGCATTAATCATAATCTACTTCCCTGTTGTTTGTTGACTGAACAAGCTGTGCACGTGTCATTTACCTGTTCTTGTTCGAGTTGGACTTTGCTCTGTTTGGTGATGTTCTCCTTCTCTAAAAGTTCCTTTTGTTGTCGTTCAAATTCATCTTTCCCCTGCGAAAATAACAAAAGGTTGGTGAGCAAGTCGAAACAATTTGTTTCAAAGCAGTAAGTAGTGTTTCAATGCCCCAGTGAGCATCTAAAATTCAAATTGGAAAAACTGTCTTTATTTGTCTTGTGAGCTCAGTTTGAATAAGCAATCGTCTCTTTATTTTCTTCAAAACCCTAGTTTGGCATCATCTAAACTATCCTCTTTTAGCCTTTTACTTGAAATTGAAGTACAGCTTTTGACATGCTTAAATGTAAGGGATCTCATTCCTAATCTCTGTGGATTAACAGATGATCGACTGAAGCGGATGAACTGTTTTTCAACAGTTTTGAGCTGCAGGCATTATTTTGTATCATGCGAGTCCTAAATGTTTTTTGTTTTTACATTTCACTTTATTTGTAGGTGATTTCCTAAGTGTCTTAAAGCACATGTTTGCAATGATTTTAGTTTTAAATTAGTTTTAATTTGGCTTGGATTACTGATTTACTGAACTTCACTAATAACATATCAAATAATTTTGCAGTACAATAGTTTTGCATGCATTTAAAATAAAATGTCATTAATATTATTTAATTAAAATGAATTAATGATATTACTGATAATCAGTGGGTTATAAATTAATGAATTAACAATGAACTAACAAGGATTTTATTTTTTTTCTATAATAAAAATGTTTATAATATTATGAAAAATGTTACATAGATAAGAAATGGAATGATATATATAAAAAATAGAATGACAGAATGATAAATAGATTAGAAATAGAGACATTGATACGAAATAGATAGATAGATAGATAGGTTGTTAAGATGGATAAAGAAATAGAACTATAGATAGATTAAACAAGAAAGATAGACAGATTAGAAATAGAACTGTATAGATATATTAGAAATAAATTAGAAATAGAAGGATGGATGGATAAGAAATAGAACTATAGATAGATTAAACAAGAAAGATAGACAGACAGACAGACAGACAGACAGATAGATAGATAGATAGATAGATAGATAGATAGATAAGAAATAGAACTATATATTAGAAATAGATTAGAAATAGAATGATAGATGGATGGATGGATGGATGGATAAGAAATAGAACTATAGATAGATAAATAAAAATAGAATGATAGTTAGATAGATAGGATTCTCACCTGTAGGTGGACATAGTCATAATCTTCCATCCAGCTTTTAACGCATTTCTCACTGTTCATGTTTGCTTTGTCGTGTGCTACGGGGAAAGGTTTGGTCTGGGTTCCATAACTGTCGTCCTCCGTTGGGGTGCAAGTAAAGGGGTGAACGATGCCTTCTATTGGTGCTCTTCGGAAAAGCTGCTCCGCGCTGCCCCCTATTGTTGAAGCCAGCTGCTTGGCATCATCAGGCACCGTCCGTGACACCATTACAAAACGTTCCAGCTCGTCACTTTTGTTCTGATGCTTTGCACCCGTTGCTAGGATATTAAGCGCCCAGGTATTGTTTTCAAGAGTCTGGTGTGTTTGTTGAAGAATCTGATGGGAATCTTCTAAACGTTGCATCTGGCGTCGCAACTTGGAGTGCAGTCCGGGATCAGACAACATGGTGGCGTTCGCAGCCGCTCCACGGCCAAATGCGAGAAACTCTGCGAGCGCACACTTGACGCGCTCGAACGAAACGCGGACCTCGTTGGCGTGACGCTCCATGAAGCTGTATGTTCGCCAGTGAGGTGATGCCGCAAGAGTTTGCAGCGCACAAACGGAAGATTCCAGACCTTGCTGGAGGCGACTTAACCTCTGGAACGCAGAGTCTAGATCTAATGCAAGACGGCCCTCAGCGGGCGATCCGGCGGAAGAGGAGGACGTCGACATACTGCTGCGAGTGCTTCCTGTGCTGGAAAACGACAAGCGGTTGACGCCTTCGGTCACCTCACCGAGTAACCGAGCGTCTCCTGGTGGAATATCGTAAACTGATTTATTCCTGTCTCTTTCAGAGGAAGCATGTCGGTTCTGCGGCATTCCACGTGGAATATCGTACAAGTCCTGAGATCCACCTGCAGGCAGTTGGCAGGCAGGAACATCATAGATGCCAGCACTGTTGTTCATGCCCCTTCGGGACATCGGCTCAGAGCTGGGCGGGAAGTCATAGTTGGAGCATGGGGAAGCTTTGGAGAGTGGTGGTGGAACGTCATATATACCTTCTTGCTTGTGTCTCGAAGGCTGCGGAAAGTCGTAATTCCCTTCATCTTGTGTAATGTTATTCTGACAAGGTGGCGTGGAGTACACCTGTGGGAGCAAAAATTTGGTTAAATATGAAGTAGATTACAAGTGCTTACAAGAACTAGTGTTGCTAAAAAAAAGGAAATCACAAACTTTTGTAGCTTTAAGGATTCATTTATTAGGGGTTCAAGCGCGTAACGCTGAAACCCTATTATATTTGTTAGAATGGCCAAAGATCAGCAATCTCCACACAAAACTGATCGTGCAGACCAAACTGTAAGTTGTAGAGAATTGAAACTTCCACTGACAGCATAACTAAGGCTCACCCTAATCAGCCTGGTGGGGGCACTACAGCATTCAAAAGTACGAAATCACTCCTAAACTCCTAAACCATCAGTCGCAGGCTCAAGTGCCTTTTGTCATTGGAATCCTTCGCTCATGTCGAACAAAACGCATGCCGCAGATTTGATCATGAGCCTGGTAAAATTTTAGGTAATTTGAATTTGTTAAAAAACTACTTTTGCATACTAGTCCTAGGTTTTTCACCCGATCGGAACCAAACCAGTGCAGAAAGATTCTCTGGAAAGTGAATATCAATAATTATCAAAAAAAAGGTGAAATTTCGACTCACTGTCGCAACGGGGCGTCAAAACATTTGAAAGGGCAAGGCCACTTTTACTAAAATGCCTATAACTCCTGAACGGAATTAAGTATTTCCGCCAAACTCAAAACACCTATGCAAGAACTCAATTTGAGGTCACAGGGAAAAACTTGGTGGAGCTATAAGAGGGAAAAACCATAAAAATGGTTATAACTACACAACCATTTGTCCTATCAACATGAAAAACGCTGAGCATGGTCTGGGCCACAAGTGTCTATAAAGAACATTTGCGTATCTCAAAAAAACATGGCCACCATTGTCTAATGAAGTCTGAGCACCTATTAGACAAGGTTAACGGGGGGCCAATCGAAACAAAACTCGATGGGCATGTTTCGATGGCATGACTCATGACCCCAAAGACCTGTACATGTAGTATTTATCTTATGATAGATAAATACTACTAGATCATACTAGATCATACTATCTTATGATCTTATGATAACTCCTCATTCTGGACAACTTTGCCTCTAAAACCACTCCTGTCAAATTGTTTGGTAAATGATTCAAAAGATGTAAAAAAAAATTACTTTTGCGAAATAGTCCTAGGTTTTTCGCTTAATCTGAGGAAAAAAAAAAAAAAACAGCAATACAATTATCTGGCTCTCAAGGTCATTAATTTAAAAAAAAAAAGTTTACATTTTATGGGAAGCTATAATGGGGTCATTTACAAAAAAAGTGCCTGTCCAAATTGACCCAATATCCTATAATGCCTAAAAGGAAACTCAAATCTTCACGAAACCTGCTAAGCACATGGAATAGGTGATTCTAAACAAGCATGCAAAGTTTTACGGAGATGGGAGCACAGCTGGTGCTATAACAGTTAAAAATGATTCAAAAACACTGCTTTTACACTCTAACCTCAAAGAAAACCCACTGCAGCACAATTCTCTGGACTCTCTAGGTCAATAATCATCTCAAAATATTGAACTTTCCCGATTGGTAAGCTACAATAGGGTCACTTTTAAAGGGGCGTGGCCAATTATCCCCAAAAGCCTATAAATCCTAAACAAAAACTCAAAACTTCATAAAGCTAGGTGAGCATATGCGACAGATGATTCTAAACTAGCATGCAACATTTTATGGAAATTCAACCATAGTTGGCACTATAACAGTCAGAAATGTTAAAAATCATATTTCTATGGTAAATTACCTGGATTTGCCCCAAAAGCTATATTAATTAATTAATGTAAGGTGGCCACAGCTATGTTAACACAATGCCATTTTCCTTACGTGCTTAAATGCCTTAAGTGCCTGAATCCCGTTAATCGCTGCTTGCAGCTATATTATTTGATTTAATATTTACGTTTGATAACTGTATTCAGTTTCTGTTTATTTTTTTATTTGCTGAAGGGCACAGGTAAATAATGGGTTTATGCTATTGTTTTAAGTTCACTTAAATTAGAACTTATTTTTTAAAGTCTTGTAAATATTAAAGAAATGTGCAATGTGTGTAGTTCATTTTTTAATTGATTAACAACACTAATATTATATTTTTAAGGTATTGTGACACTTATACGAACCACTTTTGAGTCGCTGACAGCCTAATAAGTCCACTCCTGCATTTCCATAATCTTGCT
Source organism: Cirrhinus molitorella (assembly GCA_033026305.1). Lineage (NCBI taxonomy): Eukaryota > Metazoa > Chordata > Actinopteri > Cypriniformes > Cyprinidae > Cirrhinus > Cirrhinus molitorella. Next base: position 30,082,674 of record CM065131.1, on the reverse strand, counting down.
CTAGGATATGGAAAATCCTGCCATCTAGCTACAGGATAAAACCCGGCATTGACCTGACAGCGTAATGGAAGTACATGGGGCGTGCCAACAGCACATTGGTCAATAAATAAACACAGCAGCCTGTAAGTGATTTCTGTCAAGCGTAGAATCTCTCTTTCAAAGTGAGTCCAGGTTTCCGTAAGCCCTAATTAAATACGACTCTAATAATAGGCTTCCACATACATCCAGTTTATTTCAAACTAACTCGAGGCGCTGTGCCGCATTTCGCCAGGAGTAGCGGTGAAACATAAGCGGGGCTTCAGCACAATTATTTCTGTTTTGACCTCCTTGCAAAGTTAAGAGCACTACTCTTGAGTTTGACTCCAACATTGCTGGCAAGCTAGGCTTTAATTTTGCTAACCAGGGGAAAGTAATAAAAATCTGAGTATTTATTTCTTTGTAAAATGTCTGGGAAATAATAGCATTCGGTTATGAGGCAAAGAACAAGGGCTGCATTAGGGTTATTATAGTTAACTAAAATGAAAGCCATAAAAATATTTTCAATATTTGAAATTAAATAAACATTTACTGAAATAAAAGAAACTTTTTTTTTTTTCAGCTAGTTGCAAAGCCAACATTTCTCATTTTTTATTTAGTTTAACTAACAGTACTAAAATAATTAAAACAAAATACAACATTTTAAAATAATGAATAATACTAAAGTAATACTGGGCGGCATAAAATAGATTTTCTTAATTATTTTTGACATTTTTGACAGCAATAATTTCGAATCTAACCCGAATTTATCGGCTGCCGGAGTGTGTAGCACAAACAACGTTACATGTGTTTAAGTTATATGCTCACATTTTAAACAACTCCTAATTACATATGCTATTTATCATGACATCAAAATGAATATTAAGATCTGAAGGATTATCATACCCCTTGTGATGTTGGTGGTATGTCATACAGTCCTTTTGATCGCAGGTCTTGGGAAGGAGGGGTGTCATAGAGGCCCTGGGCTCTGGGAGTGCTGTGCTGTCCGGTTTGTTTGCTCGCTGGAATATCGTACACCTGTGTGTGTGTTTAACATGTAAATACACATATGCTGACATCTAGATAAGTACATGTGTTCTTGAATGTGGCACTCACCCCCTGTGGACGAATTGGAGGAACATCGTAGAGGTCATGAGATGAATCTGAGGCGGAGTTGTAAGCGTACGTTTGCCCTACACGGATTGGGGTCACCACCTGAAACAAGAATACACAAGTTAAACTTGGAGCCGGAAAATTGTATTCATAGGTGAAATATGTAAATAAAAGTGCCATTAGTTGAGGACATGTTGGAGAAATTGAGGTTGAAAATTCCCTAAAAAAATTTTTAACAACCGTAAGAAATTTAAGAATGAACAGTAGTAGCAATAAAAGTCTTACTTAAAATATATACTGTGTAAAGACAATATACACAATATATGTACATTTGTATTATTTATTGAAAATTCTATATGAGACAAATAATATATTTAAATCATTTTTTTCATGCAATTTAAAATTCAATGAATACAAATAATGGAATGTATAATAAGTAATGAAAAATAATAATAGTAATGCTAAGTAATCAATAACAATAAACAATTGTATATATATATATATATATATATATATATATATATATGTATATATATATAATTATTGTTATAATAATTAAATAATCAATTATTAATATATAATAATAATAATAAATAATTATTATTTTTATATTTTATACAAATAATATTTATTTTTATATTACAGTATTATATTGATTATTTATTAATGTTATTAATTTCTTTTAATTTTAAATAATACAAATAAATATTGTTTATAATAATTATACTACACTTATATACTTATTATTGTATTAATCAATATAAATGAATACAAACGTTAACCTTTCCGTAGTAGCAGTAGCAGTAATATAATAATATTAATAATAATAATAATAATAAATTATAAATGATAACGAAAATCATTTGATATATTTTTTAGAATTAATATTCCATGCTTTTCTATTAAATATTTTTCTATATTTGTTGTTTATTGTTGTAAGCAATGAAATAAATTATAATAAATAATTGATATATAATAACAATAAATATAATATTATATAGTACAATATTGCATTGTTATAGTAATTTATTCTATAATTTTCAATATATATATATATATATATATATGATTACAAACAATATTAGTTTATTGCTATAACAAGTAATTAAATAAGTTATACTAAATAATTAATATATAATAACAACAATGAATAATCAATATTATATTTTTATATTATTTATATTTTCTAAAAATGTTACAATATCTTTATATTACAATATTATTGATTTTGATTAAAGTATATTGATTTTATATATTTTAAAGTATACATTAAAGTATATAAATGATAAATAGATTTAAAAATGTGATTTTTCTGTGATTTATATATGAGAAATATTATATATTTTATATATATATATATATATATATACACACACACACACACACACACACACACACACATTTTGTTAAAATATATAAATTATAACTAATCTTAACCTTACCTGTAATGCATATTAGTATTAATAGTAATAATATAATAATAATAACTATAAAAATAATTTCATATATATTTTTTTTTAGTTAATATTTCATGCTTTTCTATTACACTAAATAATTATGCCTCATTTAAGCTCACTTTCTGACCTAACTATAAAAATAATTTCATATATATATATTTTTTAATTAATATTTCATGCTTTTCTATTACACCAAATAATTCTGCCTCATTTAAGCTCACTTTCTGACCACAAACATCTGTTGTTGTTTATCCACCACACACTGCAGCAACATGGAAAATATGGTGCGTTGTGTACGTGACTAGATTAATGCAACCCCAAACGGAAACTCTAATAGCGTGATCTGTCTTACATGCCTCCTCAGTTCCAAACATTAATATCTGTCTCATCTTTAATCTCTTAGCTCTCTCTATATTCCTCCAGTTTTCTTTCCATCTTTTTTACGCCCCATATCCGTCTTCTGCTTCAGACAGACAGAAGCATCTTTGGAATGTACATGGTCTCCATTCGTTCAAAATCAGCCCCCCTCCTCGCCACAAACGCTCCGCTAATACACCACACACCGCTGTCACCACGCGAGAACACTCACGGGTCACTGACAGGTCTCGAAAATGGGAACCATACTGCTTCCTGCCTGAGAGACTCTAGATCTGTTCCAAAAACCTAGTGGGCTTCCTTGCTGTCTACCACCTACATAGACCGCTGCCTTCCAAACCGAACTGAAACCTCATAAGAAATTGATTTGGAACGCTCTATGTAGGCAGCAATTAAAACTTTACTCTCTTTCTCTGTCTGATCTCCACAATAATTGTGGCATGTAGGAGGTTTGAACCTCATGGTATCATTATAAGTGAGGTTGGGAACTCCTAAGCCCACTATCTATTTATCCAAGCTGTGTTAAACTGGAAAAATATCTTTCTTTGACAACTCACACTCATATAAAGCACCCCCTCCAGACACACACCGTTTTAGAGATGGGAACGTCCAGATGGTTTTCATAAGCGGGACCGTCACACTCTTATTTTTACTCTGTGAGTTTAGGTGCACATCAATGACATTCCTGTTCATAAATCATCATCACTATGGAACTCCAGGTTCAGCACAGTTCACCAATTACCCAGATCTCCCGGCTTGTTCCCATCAGTCATAAATCACCCCTGCTTCCCAGAAATTATGGGAAAATGAAGTGGGAATAAATGGAGAATGGGACACGTCAGTGGTCTGATCAATTTCACACCACTTGCACAAAGTTAAACATATCCCCGAATGCTGTAATTAGCTAAGGGGGAATATATTATATTTAAAGTTCATTACTTTATATATATATATATATATATATATATATATATATATATATATATACATAATACAATACAATGTTTGACAGAATACAATAAATGTTTAAAATATTTACTATTATAATTAATAATAAATATATAAAACAGTATTTGATGAAATACGACTATTGTGAATATCATTATTATTACAATTGTGATATTATTATTATTATTAAATATATGAATATATCTTAAATATCTATTATTAGTAGTATTATTGTGTGAAAATGATATTGTATATTTTTTTTAGATTTGTTTTCAGAAAAGTATATTATATATTTTTTATTATTATTATTGACACAATACAATAACTGACTTATGAAACTTTTGTTAAATAAAATATAAGTATGTTTATGTGTGAATATAATTTTTTGTATATATGTATGTATGTGTATATATATGTGTGTGTGTGCATATAATTTTTTATGTAATAATTTATTAAATTGTATATACGCACACGTATAAACAAGCTATTATAGATGCTATATAAAATATCATATATATATATATATATATAATTAATAATAGTGTATATATATAATGAATAATATAATAATATAATTACTTAAATAATACATTTAATTTTATTTATGACATTATTTTATATATATAAAATGCATATTGAAATATTTAATTTCGTAATTATAGTTACGCATGTGTGCATATAATTTTTATTTAATAATAATGTAATATTAAATTGTATATGCACACACATATAAACACAAGTTATTATAGACATTATTAAAAGTGATAAAATCTATATTAGTAAATATAGTATAGTATAATATAGTATAATAGTGTATATATAATTAATAAAATAGTAATAATATAATTACTTAATACATTTAATTTTATTTATGACATTATTTTATATATATATAAAATGCATATTGAAATATATATATATATATAATAATCTTGATATATCTTTTTGTGTGTGTGTATATATATATATATATATATATATATATATATAGTATTTTGACAAGATTTTATTAATAATTCTAAAATGATAAAATCTTAAAAGATTATAATAAATTATATAAATATTAGTTCATATTAATATATCATTTATCTAATGTACTATATTGCATTGTAATATTATGTGTTTTATTCATTTCAATGCAAATATGATAAAATAATATAGAAATCCATACAATACTACCCAAATCACTTCTCTGCCACCCGGAGCGTCAAAATGTGTGAAATGAGTAAATGTGTGAAGGGTGAACTGTGACCTCTAGGCAAACATTTTCTCCCACTCAGGTGACTCCTTCCCTGGATTCTGTTACACCCTGACTGGATGTGCGTGACTAGGACCGGATCACATTTGAACCTGAGACCGACCTAATTGCTGCAGAAGCCTCTTTTTTTTGTCCTTGGAGAATAACAGCGCTGAAAAAGCAGCATGACGTAAGAATGTTTTCTCACCAGCCTCATTTTTCGGTATGCAGCATTTAGGTGGAAGCTGTTTGAGTAAACAATGACTTCACTGAGCAGCTCTGAGTCACATTTGACAAGTCAGTAGAGCTGGAAAAGCATTCGGTTGGCCATTTGGAAGAAAGAAACCTCTAGAAAAGGTTCTGTCCCTCCAGTCTCTTTACATCTGTTCTGTTCCTGTGACAGAAAAAGCTTTGTCCTATTAATAAGTCGAACTCATCAACGAAGGCAATTAAATGTCAAACCCGCAGGGATGTCCCACATGACGGCCATAAAACTGAAAAGCACAAAGACTTCCTGCTAATTTAGGCGCAGTAACCTAATGCATGGAGCCATAATTAATTTTACATCACATGAAAACATTGAAACGCATGCCGTGATTTATAGATGCGCTTTGAGACGCCGGGGTTGGGGTGATTATTTAAATGAGATGCATCAATTATGCAGTGACCCTGATTTCAACAGTTTGTCTTTGATTAATAATAAGTAGGCGGGAGCAAAAAAAGATTTTTGCTTTGAAATAAGGAAGACGAGGAGGTAAACTGGAATGATTTGTGCTGAAGGAGTCCAGTGGGCATAAGGAAATAAGTTGCCTCTCTGCTGAGCATTTCCTGTTATCTCTGCGGGAGGGAAAACATATCCATGTGTCTCACACTAAAGAGGTCATGACATGTTTTCTGGGTCAGATCACAGGGGCTTGTGATACATCCAAACAAAAAACAGGCTTCACACTCAATAACTAAATATATGTATGTGGATATTCACATGATGTAAAGCTTAGAAGTAGTTCAGCCTTTTAATCTATAGCTAGAATTACAAAATTTAATATGTTAAAAATAATTAAGTGTTTGTATCTATGTATAAAAATGAATGGCATAACTATTAAGTAAAATAAAATACATAATTTTATTTTAATTTGTACATTTTTGTATATATGCACACATATTGTGTGTGTGTACATTTTCATTTAATAATGTAATTTTAAATTGCACACACAAACAAACTTAATCGCCAATATGCATTGTATTTTATTTATATTTTATAAATAAAATGTATAAAAAATGTCATTATTATATTTTTTATATGTATATATATATATATATATATATATATATATATATATATATAATTATATTTTGTTTTATTTATAAATAAAATATAACTTTATATCTATATGTGTGAATTTATATGTGCGAAATTACAATTAAACATTAAAATGTATTTTTTTTGTGTGTGTATATATATATACACACACACACACAATTTAAAATGACATTATTATTAAATTATATATATATATATATATATATATATATAACATATATAATTTTAATTAAATAATAATAATGTAATTTAAATTGTATATGCACACATAAATCTACACTGAATTGTCAATATGCAATTGATTTTATTTATATTGTATATATATTATTTTTAATTTATTTTTAAATAAAATATAACTTTCTATTTATGTGTAAATATTTAAGTACAATTAATTTTTTTTTAATATTTTTATTTTAATACACACACACACACACACACACACACACACACACACACACACACACACATATATATATACACACACACATACATACATACATATGCATACATATACAATTTAAAATTACATTATTATTAAATAATAATGTATTTAATATATACTGACTTAATTGTCAATATGCAATTATATATAAAAAAATATAAATAAAATAAAATGCATATTTAAATATTACATTATTCATTTTAGTTATATTTTTAATTAATGAGATAAATTAAAGTTATTAGAAATTAAATTAAAGAAAATTAGATAAATGCAGATCTTCTGATCTTTCTATTAATCAAAAAATGCTTTTATATTTTGTATTATTTGTTATAAAATTATAAATGTTTTAATGCATTTTTTAATATATAATGCATAGCAGAAATAAGGACAAAAATCCAGTTGGTAATAAACTAACAGGTGTGAGTCACACAAATAATACTCTACTACTTTACAAACTTTTCCACAGAAGGGTGCGGTGGCATGTGACCTACCTACACTCCAGCAAATCTTTACGATATCTCCTGGAGACTGAGATGTACAAACAAAAACCTCTGGCTAAGCTGTTTCAGACAAGACGGAAGGAGGAGAACAAAACCTGGTTAGAGGTGATAACAGTCAGCCTCGGCCCATAGAGTGGGCAGAATATTATAATTTATGATATGACTCATGACATAGCGTTAATCCTAAAAATGCCTAAAAACATTGTTCTCGAGTCTGTAAACGTCAATGCTCAAAATTTTCACTAATATGGATCAGGAACGGCATGTATGAAGTCACAAAAACTGCTTTACTTTACTCACAGTGTCAATTTGTGGTGTCAACCAGACTTGGGCACCATTGGGACGAGAGATCTCATCTCTACCCATAATGCCCAGCTCTGTGAAGGACATTGTGTGGTTGTGTAAATCTCAGAGACGGCCCTCGCTCGAGCCAGGCTCTGGCTGGCATGAATAGTGCAGCTGTGAGCAGCTTTAGATCACTGTACTCTTCAGGTCAGGCGGGGACAGAGACGCCCTCCTCCCAAGAGCCAGACTTTGGTAACCAAACTTTACAGTGTGTCATTATGTGCCCAAATCCTCCTCTGTGCCAGCAACAAACACATCATCCACAAGCATAACTGTACTACAGCACAAATAGACACTTTCTGGATTCAGATTAAACATTCGAGAACTTTATGTTCTAGAGTTAGGCCTATGAGAAACACTGTGTTCCTGTTGTTTCAGAACCAAGAGGACAACTCTGAGCTGTTCAGGTTTTTAGGATATTAGTTTGGCAAATCTAAAAAAGATAAAATGGATCCATGGGCAAGTTTTTGTTGATGACAGAAAAAATACACACTCTAAAAAGGTAATTGCAACTTTTTATCTTACAATTACATCTTGCAATTCTGACTTTTTTTTCAGAATTGGAAGTCTATATCTCACGATTCTGACTTTATAACATGCAACTTTAAGTTATTGAGTGAATTGTGAGATATAAACTCGCAATTCAGAAAACATACTTTTGCCCTCTCAGAATTGGACTTCATAGCTTGCAAATGAGAAAAAATAGTCTGAATTGTGAGATGCATTACAAACTCACTTTTGTGAGAAAAAAAGTTAAAATTGTGAGATAAAAAAATCTGAATTGTAAGAAAAAAAGTTTGAATTGTGAGATACAAATTCACATTGGTGAGGAAAAAAGTTAGATAAAAACTCGGAACTGCAAGAAAAAATGTGAGAATTGTGAGATATAAACTCGGAATTGCAAGAAAAAAAGTTTGAATTGTGAGATACAAATTCACATTGGTGAGGAAAAAAGTTAGAATTGTGAGATAAAAAATCTGAATTGTAAGAAAAAAAGTCTGAATTGTGAGATATAAACTCGGAATTGCAAGAAAAAAGTCTGAATTGTGAGATACAAACTCGCATTTGTGAGGAAAAAAGTTAGAATGCTGAGATAAAAACTCAGAATTGCGAGGAAAAAAGTCTGATGAGGAAAAAATGTTAGAATTCCGAGATATAAACTCGGAATTGCGGAAAAAAATCTGAATTGTGAAATACAAACTTGCATTTGTGAGGAAAAAAGTTTGAATTCTGAGATATAAACTTGTAACTGCGAGAAAAAAGTGAATTGTAAGATACAAACTCGCATTTGTGAGAAATAAGTTTGAATTCTGAGATATAAATTCGGAATTGCGAGGAAAAAAATTGAATTGTGAGATACAAACTTTGAATTGTGAGAAAAAATTTAGAATTATGAGATATAAATTCAGAATTGCGAGAAAAAAAGTCGGTGGAAACAGACTTCCATATAAAACCCTCCTTATTTTGACCCAGATAGGATTTTATTTTTTCAGAATATGCCAGTTAATTATGTCACACTGGAATAAAACCTACTTTTTGTACTTTTTAAGAATTTTTTCCCACCATGTTAAACGTATTATTACCAAATATTGAATTAAATCTTGTTTTCTTTCAGTTATCGTAGGTTTTGTATTTCTTTTGGAACTTATTGATCATACACCTCATTAATCTCAATTTATGCACTTCAATTTAAGTTAATAATGCCAAAATTGTTTTTTTTTTTTAACTCATAAACTGAAGTGCATCAGCTCAAATCAATGAGGCCTACAATCAATCAGTTCTAAAAAGAAATACAAAACCTGTGATTATTGAAAGAAAACAAGTTGACAAAAAGATTAAATCCAAGAGTTGGTGATAATATATTATAATTTAGAGATTTACAAGCAATTAATAAAAGGCAATGTCATTTTTGATTGCAAACACCAAATTAGTAAAAGAATTTTCAGCACAAGGGTTAATTTATCTCTACATATGCCATTTAATTATTAATTGAAGTTAATAAAATGCCATTTTTCACAGAAATAATGTGCGAGTTGAACTAACTAGTGAAACCATTGCTATTAACATGGTCAGTCAATATAATAAATGTAAAAAAGTTGGTATTCAAAGATTAAACATTTTTACTAGTCAGAAACTTTGTTGGTTGTCACAAAACTTTTAATTAGGCCAAGTTGTGAAGGTCAGGATGCATCGTCACATTGCAAGCTTGCACACAGATGCAGCAATGAAGAACAATCAATATGGAAAATCTAAACTGCACACTAATCTGATCAAAACCGCATCGCCATTTTCAACGATAGCTCTAAAAAGGGGATCACTTTTATTTTTTTAGCAAAGGAAGCGAGAGCAGGAAGGAAATGGTTATTTTTGTTGCACTTTCCGCTATGCCACACCTTTGTAATGTACTTCAAGTCAGAGAGACGTCAATTGAACATTGCATTTACAGAGGTGGGAACACCCTCTTACCTCACTCTTAATAGAGCTGGCAAACTGTTATGCCAACCACAGGAAAACAAACTAAGTGTGCCATTATTCATTATTCAAACAACACCAAACAAAACAGCCAGACAAACCTTGCTGAAGACAATACAGCCCAATATCCATGATCGCCAGTTCCAAGATCACTGGAGGTGGATGGATCGAACCTTAACATTAACACTTCTAATCTCAGAGACTGGTAGCTTTCTAAACGCTTAATGTCAAAAGCAGAGCCTCTGCTTTAAAGTGACGATCTCAGACATGACCTCAGTGTTATGAGTTTGCCTGAGTGATGTTTTTATGAACACAAGATATGTCTAGTGTCTGTATCTAAGTGGCAAATTGGGAAAAACAGCTGAATCTAAATGATATTAGTCTTTAATTATCATCTGCAATGTGAAATGTTACGTTTTTATACGGCAGTTGTTTAAAATTAATTATTTAATATATAAAAAAATTCTAAACAATGTTAAATAATATGAAATAAATACTAAAGAATTTTTATCAAATATATATTTTTTAATTTACACAAATATTCTTAAAATAAACTAAAACCAAAATATAATATAATGTAATATAATAGCCCAAATCATGCAGTCTTATTCTGTGTCTTTAAAAGTGGGTTGGGAACTGCCATGGATGTGGTTCATAGAAATGCAATTTTAAGTGTTGCATGAAAATAAGCCGACAGGTTTTAAGAATGACACACAAATCCCTTTCCACCCACTGACATACACTTCATTTTGTATGCTTTCTCAGCATGTTCAGTAGCCTGATCTCCTCTATTTATTTTTCCATCCCTGCTGTGGTTTTCCTATTCAGAGTGAACCGGTGTAGCCTGATGCATCGACAGGACATTATAATACACCTAAAACAGAAAGCCTGCATCGCTGCGGTGGAGGGCAGGGCAGGGTGTGCACACAACTTCGATCCAGAATGGTTTTTGGTTGGACATGGAGACGTTTTTAATCTGGATTTTGAAACAGGCTTATGGGTCAACCAACCACCATAAATAGCTAGTATTATTATTTCTTACATAATATATGAATTATAAATGATGTCTCCTACTGAAATATGTGGTAGTAAACCCATGAAAGATTTACGTTATTTAAAAAATCTTTATGGTTTTATGCATATTTTAAACTATGGGGGGTGCCATTATTTCAATGACGTGAAAGAACTGGCTACCTGTTGCCATTTTTACCGCAACACAAAATATAATTTTTTTCCCTGCAAGGAGTCTAATCCATGCTAAGAAACTCTTTCAGTGTCTCCAGCATCATGACAAGCATCGGCATGTTTGCATCCTGCCAGGATGGCATCTTGTGTATATTGTTTGCAGGTTGTTTGTAAGCTCTTTCAATAGCTATGGTCTACTAAAAGCCTTAAAGACATCAGGGCTGAAGTGGAGAGAACAAAGACACAGGTCTTTAAAAAGTTGTTTTCGTCCACAGGCATTTTCCTATTGTTTTCTCCTCTTCTTATTGCTAGGAAAGCAGTAAAGACTTGCACCGCTTCTTGTGTTGTCCTTACAACCGAATTTTTATTTTCCAAGTTGTGTTGTGGTAAAAATAGCAAAAGGTAGTGCCAGTAGCTCACAGAGTGCAGCCATTTCACATTATTAAAATAATAGCACCCTCATAGTCCAAAATATATATAAAATGATGTGGATTTTTTTAAATAACGTAAATATTTCATGGGTTTTCTACTACATATGTGACCCTGGACCACAAAACCAGTCATTAAGGGCCAATTTTATGAAATTGGGATTTATGTATCATCTGAAAGCTAAATAAATAAGCTTTCCATTGAAGTATGGTTTGTTATGAATCTAGAATCTGAAAAAAATCTGAATATTGAGAAAATGGCCTTTAACATTGTCTAAATGAAATTCTGAGCAATGCATATTACTATTGAAAAATTAACAGTAGGAAATGTACAAAATATCTTCATGGAACATGATCTTTACTTAATATCCTAATGATTTTTGCCATTAAAGAAAAATGTATAATTTTAAACCAATAAAATGTGAAGAGATCAGATGCAAAATCTCCTAAAAGCCATCTTGGTCAAAAATGAGATAATAATACTGAGTGAATGCTCTTGGCACATATTATATGTCCATCAAATACATTACTTCAAACTCGCTAAAATCCCAGCCTCATAATTTTTATTTTTTTTTTAAAGAAAGATGTCAGATGGATTTAGAGGCCTTTTGCATCTGAACTCTTTATGTATTTTTGCCTATTGCTACAAATATACCTGTGCTACTTAAGTCCAGGGTCACATATTTTAGTAAGAAACATAATATATGTTATATTAAGCCATACAAGTTTTAAAAAGCATCCCAAAATGCACCTCAGTAAGTTGATTGCATGTCCAAAGAATATAAAGCTGTAATTCCCATACTTTAATAGTTAATTAGTCGAAATATAGAATAAGTAGTAGTAGTAGTGTCTAAACTTTTGACTAGTTCAGCATATACGCCTTGGTATTTCCAATACTTTACCACAGAACTTCTTTGCACAACGTTGCACAATCAAGATGAACGTTTGACCTTGTTCACATGCACATGCCACACGTTCACCGCAAGTGTTATCATAAAGTGTGATGTGAACATCTGTAGTTCAGTATACCTTGATGGGAGTCCCATCCACTTTTAGTGCACTTCTCTGTGGAACCTGGTACACGTCTTTGGAGGGAGGGATCTGGTAGATGCCCTGTCCCTGGGGGCTCTGGTGGGACGGTGGCACCTGGTACACACTCTGAGGTGTGAGCGGCCTCTGCTGGAGAGCGTGACCTTGTGGGGGCGAAGGGGATGCAGGCATCTGTCCTTCAAACATCGGTCCGATAAGCAGTTTGAGGCGGTTGCCGGGTGCGATGCCCTGGCGGCCGTGAAGCGAACAGAGCCACCATCCTTCCAGGCCACCAGTGTTCTGCTCAATGACAGTCAGGATGTCACCTTTCCTGAACGCCAGCTCTTCTGGGGATTCTGGGACGTTGTCATATAGCGCTTTAGCCATTAGATTCTGTAAAAAAATGAAGAAATAATCATTCATAATGCTGTTGCACTCATTAAGGCCAGTTTTGCAAAAGAAAACGCTCGCCCTAACCGCTAACCAGCTCGAGTATCGTATGATTTGTTCAGTATTATCACAATCATTGAGGCATGATCTAGGCATATTATATGATTGCATACAGTGATTTTTGGACTTGTTCAGTGGGTTCTTGTGGGCTGCAATATAAAGCGGCTCCCTGTAATATCACAATTAGATGTCTAAAAAACATCCATGTAATTCTACCCATGTAGTTCGGTGGCCTGCTGGGAGTTCCCTTCAAAAGAAGCCGTTTCATCCGCTGAGCCTCAATAATAACTCAAACTCAAACTGAACGTCTGGCCGAGTCGACCCACATCGGACTAGGAAAATAATCATAAAATCCGCTCGACGACTCCATAGCCAAAACATATTTCTCTGAGGGGCCATGCTGGAAAACCATTTTTCTGTCAATCATTTAAAAACCACTTTGAGAAAAGGGGGAAAAAAACACAGAACAGTGCTGGCAGAATATACTTCATATTATGCCAGTCCACAGGATATTTCATATTTCAAATCACATTCTCTCATGTGAGATTTTAAGCTTTTCTAAAACAATATTCCACAGGTCTACTGTGTTTCAATTATATCTTGCTTATTTTACATTATACTGTCATTCAAAAGTTTGTGATCAGTAAGATTTTTTTAATGTTTTTTTTTTGTCTTATGCTCTTCAAAGTGCAATTTATTTGATTAAAAAATACAGAAAAAAGTAATATTATGAAATATTGCAATTTAAAAGAACAGATTTCTATTTAATTTATTTCTGTAATGCAAAGCTGAATTCCAGTCTTTAGTGTCACATGATCCTTCAGAAATCATTCTAATATGCTAATTTATTATCTATTTTATTAATGTTGGAAACAGCTATGCTGCTTAAGATTTTGGAACCTGTGATACTTTTTTCAGCATTCTTTGATGAATAAAAAGTTAAAAAGAACAGCATTTATTCAAAATAAAAATCTTTAGTCTTTACTATCACTTTTTATCAGTTTAACTCATCTTCGCTGAATAACAGTATTAATTTTTGAATTGAATTTATTAAACTTTTAAACTGTAGTGTATAACTTTACAAAAAAGTTTTAAATCAAGGTGTTCTTTTTAACATTTTATTTATTCATCAAAGAAACTCAAAAAAGGTATCTCAGGAGAATCAAACAAGGCATGAGAAAATCATAATTCGAAAAAATAAATATTAAGCAGCACAGTTGTTTCCAACATTGATAATAAATAACTATATTAAAATGATTTCTGAAGGATTATGTGACACTGAAGCCTGGAGTAATGATGCAGAAAATTCAGATTTGCATCACAGAAATAAATTCTATTTTAAAGTATATTAAAATAGAAAACCACTATTATAAATTGCAATAATATTTCACAATATTACTGTTTTTTCAGTATTTTTAATCAAATAAATGCAGCCTTGATTAGCAGAAAAGACTTCTTTAAAAACATTACAAATCTAACTGATACAAACTTTTGAACAGCGGTGTAAATTATATGCATGTGTATATTCAAATAATATTTAGTAATTTCAAATATATGACACTTCTGTTTCTAAATATATTTTTTTAATTAATAAATTAATTAAAATATACATTTAAATTGCAAATACATGCAATTTGGAGCCATTTTTTTATTTATTAAACCCTTTTATTTATTTGTTATTTTCCCTATAAAGCATCATATTTGATACACTAATTTCTACAAAACACCAAATATTCTGTCTAAAAGGTCAAACAGTTCTATTTAAAAGAAAATGTGAATATTCAGGACAGACATTGATTACAAGTAGATTCTTAAGCTTCAGTTGCACTTACATTCAAATTCTGAAAAGATGCCTTTATTTGGAAATGTAAAAACTCAGTTCTAAGGTAATTTGTGATGTAATTTAGTGGTTGACTGATATGCCTTTATCTTGGCCAGCATATCAGTCTAACACTAACGCTCCCATGGGCCAAACACAAACGGTCCTGCAAACATTATCTCCACTTTGAACAGTATGTCTATCAGCTTTTCCTTGGGCTCTGTCTTAGCGGACTTTGTGTGCCTTCGTCTGCTTTCCCACAATGCTAAGTAAACCAGTTCCCACGTGAACCTTCCTGTTTGAGCAGCATCATTATCTGTGATTGGGCGTCTGGTCGCATGGCTATTGTCTCACATTCATGGCCTCGGTCACCCGCATTAGGGCATGACAACAACCCCCGCCGAGAGAACCACAGCGCGCTAATACAGTGAGCTTAAGAACATGACCTCTAGGGTCACCATTGTCTAACAGGTTTTGTGTTCAACTCTTTGGATTCAGCCTGTTTAGGGCTTATTTGCTCAAAAATAATACAAAAAGAATTTGCTGAATGGAGAATCAAACAAGGCATGAGAAAATCGTAAATCGAATCACTTAACCATTTTATTTCAAAGCTTAAAATGGTGCTTCATTGAAATAATGCTTATAATGCTAACTAGTTTTTACTCAGTAGACTAATACTAAGTAGCAGCAAAGTGTCAAAATAGATGATAGCGTGAAGATAACTTCCACACACAGTCACGCAATGTGATGTCTGTAAGCAGAACTGATCTGAAAATTATTCAATTCGAAGCATTTGAAGCTATTGTATCACAACAATACATGTTTCCTCTTGTGCAAAGTTTCCGTGCAAAAAGAAGAAATTCACTTCACTACAATTACAGTGCAACACTTTTAGAAGAAGTACAGCATTTCACAAACACTTGACGTGCATCTTACAACAAACCCTGATCTGTAAGACCACTCTAAACTAGCAACTACCTTAGACTTTATAGATGACTGTGGTAGAAAATATGCGTTATCTACATCCAAAATAAATTCCAGTCCTTTATGATTGCGATAACTCAATCTGTAATCGCACCACATGGCAACAGACTAAACAAACATTGCATCATTGCAGTACAGGTAGTGTTGCTTTGATTTTCTTTTTAAGGTTTTGTTTAGTGTGTGCATAAACCACAGGTGTATTTGGATGTCGTGCTTATGCTACTATTAGCCTCTGTATGCAGCGCATAATACTCAGTGGTGTATTCCTGGCCCACGACACACAAGTGTTAGACATTACCTGTCCTGTTTGTCCGGGAAGCCCCAACACTTCAATGTTGATACGACTTCCTGAAAGTGATCTGTTATTGAGTTGTAAAGCTACACGTATTTCATAGACTCTCTTGAACAGTTTGGCCATCTTATAAAACACTGGTGTTTTACGTGGAAAGAACCAGATGTGTCCAGGTTTGCCCAGCAAATGGTTCTCACTGTAGTTGTCTAGAATGGTGCCAATTGGTGCTTCAACACTTCAACTTGACAATGTTGACCACAAATTCAGGAAAGGGTTACTGTAGTTGCTAAAACTAAAATGTATAATAAATTTGGTTTATATGTTAACTGAAAATAAAATACAAATTAATACATGACATTTGCTTAAAAAAACAAAAACGTAACATTTCTTATTTTCATTTTGCTTATTTGATGCACTAATTAACTAAACTGAAATAAAACTGGATAAAAACAATACAGGCATTAAAAAACAAACAAAAAAAATAAAAAATAAAATGGACAAAAAACACAACAAAATTACTAAAAACTACTGAAAATAAAATGAAAACTGAAAATATGAAAAAAAAAACATTCAAATTATTGATAAAAATTATAATAGTATTTTAGTGATACTAACATTTATTCAGAATAAAGAAATAATTTAAATTCACTTTTGAAACTGAAAAAAAAAAACTAAAATAAAAATGTGTGAAGACAATACGGACATTATGACAAATGACAAAAACAACTAAACTGAATAGTATTTCAATGATACTAAAATTGATTTAGCATAAAGAAATTATTTTAATTTACTTTTGAAACTGAAGAAAACAGAAATAAAAATGTATAAAGACAAAATAGACATTAAAAATAATAAAAATGACAAAAACACAACAAAATTACTAAAACTGACTAAAATTAAAAATATAATAGTATTTTAATGATACTAAAATTGATTCAGAATAAAGAAATAATTTAAATTCACTTTTGAAACTGGAAAAAAAAAACTAAAATAAAAATGTGTGAAGACAATACGGACATTATGACAAATGACAAAAACAACTAAACTGAATAGTATTTCAATGATACTAAAATTGATTTAGCATAAAGAAATTATTTTAATTTACTTTTGAAACTGAAGAAAACAGAAATAAAAATGTATAAAGACAAAATAGACATTAAAAATAATAAAAATGACAAAAACACAACAAAATTACTAAAACTGACTAAAATTAAAAATATAATAGTATTTTAATGATACTAAAATTGATTCAGGATAAAGAAATCATTTAAATTCACGTTTGAAACTGAAGAAAACTGAAATAAAATGTACATATACAATATAGACATAGACAAATCTAGATTAAAACAGACTAAAATCAAAGCTATAACAGTATTTTAATGATACTAAAGTTGATTAAAAAAAAACAAAAACAAATAATGCTTAATTTTATATAATTAATGTTATATAATGTTATTTTACAATATAACGATGAGCAAGTGACATACATACATAAAAAAGTCATTATTTTACATTTGAAAACACTATCCTCTGGTTTCACAGACAAGGCTTAAGCCTAGTCCCAGACTAAAATGTCTGAACTGTTTCAAGTTTCAACTGAAAGAAACTTGTACTGATTGATCTAGAAATATATCTGTCAATGCCCTTGTTTTGTCTCAAGATGCACACCAGCAATGTTTTTTTCTAAGGTATAAATAAAAATTACTTTTATGTCCTAATTGAATAATGTCCTAATCATGGCTTAGTCTAAGCCCTGTCTATGAAACCAGCCCTAGGTCAGGAACAGTTACGTTTTTAATTGGATGAAGTGCGAGTTGAATTACTTTTGGCCTAATTTTAGCTTGTTGCATCCACACCTGGAGCAATGCTTTTACGTCAGCTCTCTATTTAGAGACTTTTTGGAAATTCATGACTCATGCAGTTCTAAATAAATGTTTTCGATGTGGCGAGACAGTTTGTGCTAGTAAAATAAACACTATACGTTGAGGAATACGTGCTTACCAGCACAGAACCTGAAACCGTTATGCAACAAAAATGACTATCGTATGGGAGAACCTCCCTACAGTACTTCTTTAGCACACTCTCATTGGGTGGTTTTTGGCTTTGCCCCAGTAAAATCATCAAGCCTGGTTATGTAAGTACGTAAATGAGCACGTCAAAACACACTAGTGAAAAATTCCCCCAACAACGTTGCCAAAGTCACCAAAAACACTGCAGAAATCTAAACCCTCAGGGTGCAAAAAAAAAACACTCAGCAAACAAAGATCATTAAACCGTCTCGCCAATAAGCAAACCCCCTACCATGCAAAAAGTGGTGTGTTCCTCCAGTGAAATAGAGTGGTGTGAGAATTAAGGCCAGCTCACTTTAACGTTCCCCTGAAGGGAGGGCGGTGTGGGTAGGACTAGTGAACCAGCACCTTTTACCCTCATTTAATTCGAGTAAATATAGAAGATAATTACCATAATGACTTTAATACAGACTTGATGACTCAACTTGGCCGTTGCGCTGAATGAACGAGAGTTGGCTCTGACGAATGAACAGGCATTCGAAGGACTGGCTAGGAACGGTTGTGTTTACTTTAAATAATTCTTGAGTTTGTCTGTCTTGACACATTAATGCAATACGTCATGCTTTGGCAGAAAAGATGCATGTGAGTTTACTCTCAATTAAACTGCCTTTAGCAAACAGGCAATGACAATAATAGCAGCAAAACATAATCGATAATTTTACGCCACAAGCCAAAACACAATAGAGTGTTCAATCAATGCTCTCTGACGTACAGTAAGTTACACATGAACAACTAGAAGCTAAAACACATTGTGAATTAAAGTCATTTTTTATTAGTCATACTTAATATCACACTATAGAAAAATACATTTAATTTAGCAAATATTGTGAAAAACAGGTCACACTGGATCCTTAAATCAAAAATAAATAAAATGTATATTGTATTTAATTAATATTTAACCCTATTTTGGATCATTAATTTTTTGTAAAATTATCTAATAATAATATAATTAAAAACATTTCACCTTTGAATTTGTATTAGCATAATGCAGGTATTTTTTCACATTATTATTAATGATTCCATTGCTATATTTTTGCCATGATGTATAAATATTTGATTATGTTAGTGAGAATTGAGGGGGAATGTATGGAATCCAGTTTCTACCACTGAATAACATTTTTAAAAAGTTTACTGCAACTTTTTAATCACACAATTCTGACTTTATTTCTTAAAATTGCAAGTTTATTTCTCACAATTCTGATTTTATTTCTCACAATTGCAACATAATTTATTAGAATAGCAAGTTTATTTCTCAGAATTTCGAGTTTATATAAGACTTTAATTCTCAAAATTGCGACTTTATTTCTTAAAATTACGTGTTTATATCTCACAATTCTGACTGTGTTTCTCAGATTTGTGACTTTATTTTTCAGTATTGCAACTTTATTTTTTAGAATTCCAAGTTTATATCTCACAATTCTGATTTTATTTCACAAAATTGCGACTTTTTTTAGAATTGCGAGTTTATTTCTCAGAATTATGAGTTTATATCTCACAATTCTGACTTTGTTTCTCAGATTTGAGACTTTATTTTTCAGAATTGCAAGTTTATTTCTTGGACTTGCGAGTTTATATCTCATAATTCTGACTTTATTTCTCAAAATTGCGACAATATTTTTTAGAATTGTTTATTTCTCAGAACTGAGTTTATATCTCATAATTCTGACTTTATTTCTCAGAACTGCGACTTTATTTTTCAGAGTTGTGTCTGTATTTCTCAGAATTGCGAGTTTATGTAACAATTCTGACTTTGTTTCTCAGATTTGAGACTTTATTTTTCAGAATTGCTAGTTTATTTCTCAGAATTATGAGTTTATTTTTCAGAATCGCAAATTTATTTCTCAGAATTGTGAGTTTATATCTCACAATTCTGATTTTATTTCTCAAAATTGCAACATTATTTTTTAGAATTGCGAGTTTATTTCTCAGAATTATGAGTTTATATCTCACAATTCTGACTTTATTTCTCACAATTCTGACTTTATTTCTCAGAATCGCCACTTTATTTTTCAGGATCACGACTTTATTTTTCAGAAATGCAGAAGTTTATTCAGAAGTTTATTTCTTAGAATTGCTAGTTTATATCTCACAATTTTTACTTCATTTCAGAATTGCAAGCTTCAGTATCTTACAATTCTAACTTTATAAATTGCAATTGCAAGTTTATTTTATTTTTTTATTAGGAAAAAGTGTCCTGTTACCTTTTTTAAAAAATTTTATTCAGTGGTGGAAACAGGCTTTCATAGAAATGTGCTTAATTGTCATAATGCAATAACAACACAAAACATCTTAATATTGAACCTAAATAGACTTTTTTTTCATTAAGCAAAACAATAATTTCAAATTTTTCATTTTGATTTTGGGGTGAATACAACCTGGACACGTTCCAATCCTGGCACAAAAATATACAGAAACCTCAGACTGTGTTAAACTCAGCAAATAGCAGCTTATGACAATGCAATGATCTGAAGCACATAAAACAAATGCAACAAAGGAATCTGTAGCTGCAGACTGATCACAAGCATGAGCATGAGAGTAAAATCTGATTTAAATCTGGTGGTTTGATCGCTGACACTCTGGAAACTCCCACCGGGGGGCTGATTTTATGGTGACGCATATTTTGACTACGTTACAGTGGTCACGCCATGTTTCACTTTGCGTTTGACCAATCAATAAAAGGCTGGAAGGGGACACAAATAAAGAGTTGTCTCATTTCAGTGATGGCGTGATGTTAGTATTAGCTATCCCTCCTTTTCCTCAGCACTGTGAATCAGTGATCGCCTACACTACAGCAGACAACATGACTTGCGACACCAGCAAAAAACCCCCCACCCACCAACCACCTAACAAACACACCAAACAGAGCTCAGCCAACATGGCAACCTCAAAGACTCTGATCATACAGCTCAGGCTTTTCCTTTAACACCTTTAAACCACACTAGCGTTTCTGAGCATTCACACAAATCTACGGATAGTTTTGGTGTTTAAATGCTGTAGGCATGAACAAAATAACTTGTGGTGGACTAAAACTGGCAACCCTTCAGCATCATTAGTGAAAACAAGAGCCAGATTGTTGTAGGTGGGGCGTAATGACATTTACGCATCAAATCAGTGCAATAAAAGGCTAATTTTACATCTTAACTGCTTATTAAAAAAACCACAGGCAGTTGTATTTGGCTTTTTTCATTCTGTTATTACAAGTCTTGCTATAACTAAAAGTACCTTCAGTCTGAAGCTTGTCTTCAGTTTGGCATTGCAAAAATACAATTTAAAGAAATACTTAATATAGTTCTATTTAATTAATATTGATCTTGCCCCATCAGATGTCTTTCTGATGTATATGATATTTGATACTTTTTATACTTAACTAAAAAAAAGAAAAATACTTAAAAAATACTTTACATTTGATCTGAGGTAAAATAAAATATATGTATAAAAAACAAACATTTTATTGTAGCTAGTTCAAGGACAAATAAAAATGATTCAAAACTACATAGAATATTGAAAAATGAACAAAAACACAACAAAATTACTAAAAATGTAACTAAAATTTAAAAAGGAAAATATTTGTTAAAAATTATTTAAACAAATATGAATAAAAAAACTATAGTATCTCAAAAATGATAAAAAAAAACAATAAATTGACAAAAAATTCTAAAAAAACATGAAAAAAAGACTATTATTAATAAACATTATAGTACTTAAAAATTATACAAACACAGAAAAATTATTACTAAAACTTAAACTAAAACCAAAAATAAAAAAATATAGTAACAATATAGAAAAATTGCCAAAATTATACAGGATTTTTTTTTTTTTGCTATTCTCCTTATATATATATATTTAATTTAGTAAAAAAAATCTAATCAAAATGTTTATATAAAACGTATATATTCTGACTATAAAGGACTATCATTTTCCAGCCATTTAAAAAAAAAAAAAATCTGACTAAATTTAACACATGAAAAACTTAACAATGAATGACAAATCCGTAAATAAAATTAATGAAAATACAAAAATATATAGAAAAATTTTATAAAGCTGTAAATAAAAGCTTACTACATACTAAAATAACATACTAAAAGTTCACTGTTTGAAATGCTTAATCATCAGGTAGGGTAGCTTCTGGCACTAAAAACTGCATAATGCTGCATTTGTAAGCAGTGTTTGCTTAATGTGCAAGAACAGCGTATATTTTACACCAGCGGGCCTGCAACTACTGAAGGAGGCAGTGTAAATGGACAGAGAGGTAACCGGGTTCATTCATCCTGTGGGAGATAGTTTAAGACATAATCCCCCCCAAACCAGCTAGCGACTTGGATGTGTGATAGATTTATGATGTCACAGCAGGGGGGCAGCCCTTCAAGAGCGGGAAATGTCATCTCAATTTCACACTTCTTGTGAAAGTCTGTAGTGGTCCGGCACAGATAAGCAGTGCATGAGCTTGCTGTAAATTACTTTCAAAGGATTTTGGGTCAATAGGGCAAGCATGTTTTGCTCTGACATGTCTAAATGAAGGAAAAAACATATGTCATCAGAAACCACTGTGTGCCACAAGACGAACACTAGAAAAACAGCACCTGATATTTATTCACTGAGCCCACAAAACAAACAAACAAAAACATGTATATTTCGAAAACGTATAAAAGAGAAAGGTAGTTTATGATGTAGCAATTTATTACTATATAAAATATCAGAAATATATAGAAAAATTGGCAAAAGTATGTCCGATTTTTTTTTCCAACCAAAACCATTAGTTTTGGTGTTCAAATGCTGTAGGGATGGACAAAATAAGATTTCTGGTGGCCAAAAAATGGCAACCCTTCAGCATCATGAAAACAAGACATTTACTCATCTATTTAAGATGCAAGATGCAATTAAAGGTTCATTTTACATCTTAACTGTTTATTAAAGAAACCACAGGCAGTCTTATTTGGTTTTTTTCATTCTGTCATTACAAGCCTTGCTGGAACTATAAACTTTTGTACCTTCAGTCTGAAGCCAGTCGTTTTTGGCATAGCACAAAAATAAATAAGTAAATAAATAAATAAATAAATAAATAATATATATATGTATGTAAATAAATAAATAAAATTTAATTAAACATTAAATAAAATTAATTAATTAAATTTGTAAAAAAACAAAATAAAAATAAATAAATTCAAACACCAAATATATAAACAAATTAAAATATATATAAAAAATATATTCAAAATATACAGCAGATATATAGGAGAAATAAATGATTAAATAATTTAATAATTAAATGAATTCTTACAAATAAAATAAAAACTAATAATATAATATAAAATACAATGCTATAGCGGTTGACTTGACCTTGTCCCATGAAATGTCTTGTTAATATCAGTATTTATTACTGTTAACTTAAAAACAAGTTACTTTACAAATCCATACAATATTATCAGATTTATGTCAACAGCAAAAATTAAGAATAATGTTAGTCTTTAAATAATCCAAATGTTTAAAGTATATATTCTAACTACAGGAAATATTACAGCCATTTTAAAATAATAAAATAAAAATAAAATAAAATACATTTTGATAAGTAAAACATTTGACTAATTTAAACATGAAGAAAATAATCAATGAATGACTAATCCATTCAAAATTCACCAATTATGTCAACAGCAAAAACTGAGAATAAAGTCAACCTTTAAAAAGTGATGACTACATGTAAAGAGAAGTCACAAAGTTCAAGGGAAACAATCTCACACTATTACGTTAACCTTATTTGCTTCCCTCATTTGCAGCTGTCAAAGTTCCTCCTATCTGACAGTTTGCCATCTCACCTTTGACTGTAGATAATCGGTTTAAGTCGCCACAAAAGGCAAACTATCCTCCTTTCTATTTGAAATGGATCGATCTAAACTACTTTACCTTTCATGGGAGACAAACAAACTCTTGGCTTTCTTTTAGTTTGATGATCTGAAT
This sequence comes from Cirrhinus molitorella, assembly GCA_033026305.1. Classification (NCBI taxonomy): domain Eukaryota; kingdom Metazoa; phylum Chordata; class Actinopteri; order Cypriniformes; family Cyprinidae; genus Cirrhinus; species Cirrhinus molitorella. The sequence continues at coordinate 30,058,241 of CM065131.1, read as the reverse complement.
TCTGAACATTTGTGTGTTCATGCATTCATGCATGAATATAACCTCAAAATCCAAGCTTAGAAGAATAAGAAGAATAAACTACTGAACCTCACATATCGGTCGAGCGCTAATCTGAATATTGGGGGGATGTTTGCTCTTTAACATCTATGCGGGTTACGCTTCTGAAAGGTTCACAGTTCCTTATTTGATGCATCTTTGCAACCCCCCATGTCTGTATATGCAGGAGGGCTCTAGGCTCCTTCAGAAATGTCTCTTTTCTTTGTCCATGTCTTTCAAACAGGGCAGAGCTGTGCTGCGGAGCGCTGGTTGAGACCTGCTCTCTGAATAGCCCTTGTTCTTACCCTGGGGAATGTGGAATGCCTGCTGAGAAGTGTTCTTTATGCACAATACCACCCTGATGTGGCCTACACACACACATACACACACAAACCAAACACATGCACATAGACACACACAAAAGTCTTCATACTCCAATGTTCTCCAATAGATGGAAACTGAGGAACAAGAGTGATTTTGAATCGGAAAGACCTTTCAGTGAGTTCCTTTACGTTTAATAACTTCCCACACACCAAAAGATAAATGCTTTTGCTCTTCATTGAGCTTGAGTTCTCAGCTAGATTATCAATCTTGTCTCAGTGAAGGTAAAAATGCTGATGGTAGTTGATAGTATGATATAAAATATGGATAGCACAGTTTAGATAAGTAGGCCTTCAATATAATTATGTCTTCTATATAATTAGGACAAATCTGATGAGAAATGTTTGACTATTGACTATTTTGGCAAATATTTACGATGTAATACATATGGAAGCTTATTTCCTCAATGCAATAAAGGTAACTGGTTAAAAATAAAGGTGATTTATTTATCACAATTTTTTTATTTTTTTCTCACAGTTGCAAGTTTATATGTCACAATTCTAGCCATTTTGAGAATAAAAAAACTCTGAATTTTGAGATATAAACAGTATTGCAAGAAAAAAGTCTGAATTATGAGGTTAAATCGTGATTATGAGAAAAATGCTCTTTTGTGAGGTACAAATTATAAACAGAATTGCGAGGAAAAAAAATCTAGATTTTATACAAGATTTTAAACAATTCTAAGAAGAAAAGTATAAATTGTGAAATATAAAAAAGGCTCACTTGTAAGATATAAGCTTGCAATTGTAAAAGAATAAAATAAAATAAAATAAAACAATAAAATACAAACAAACAAATGAAAACATTTAAACAAATATTTAAATCAATTAAATATATATATATATATAAAACTAGTTTCAAAACAGCAGATATATAAGATAAATATAATGTTATAGCAGAATTTTGAAAAAAAAAATCAGAAATACAAGATTTTAAACATAAACATACAGAAACAGAAACATAACGCTATAGCTGTTGACTTGATATTATCATAGTTAACTTGAAAAATAGTTTTATGAAAAATACTTTCATTTTTATTTGACATTTTCAGAAATGTCTAGAATTTCCTACAAGATGTTTCACAATTCTGAGAAGAAAAGTATTTTGAAATATGAAGAAATTCTAAGAAAAACATATATAAGCTTGTAACTCTGAGAGAAAAATGTAAAATAAAAATAAAATAAATTATTTAAAATAAAATAAAATACAAACAAACAAATGAAAACATTTTAAAGAATATTTCAATATTTAAAAAATAGTTTCAAAACATACAGCAGATATATAAGTGAAAAATAATGCTACAGCTGTTGGCTTGACCTCTAAATTGTGAAATATAAAGACAATTCTAAGAAAAGTCTGACTTGTGAGATATAAGCTTGCAATTGTGAAAGAAAAATTGAGAACATTGATTTTCACTTGTAAACACACAAAGAAACCACAAAATCACCCTGTTTACCTTCTTTTAACCCTGTATTACCCATTTCTTTTCATTTCAGTGGGGCAACCCCCTATTTTTTCCCCACAGACACACTGAGAACAATGTACATTTCCAAACAAAACCCTCGACTTGAATTACAGCCTGGCGAGAGAAGCTAAAAAAAAAAAAGAAAGAAAGAATCCCAGAACGTTTACTTCACCTAATCAGTTCTTTGTGCTTGTCAGGCTATTTGTGCCACAGTTACATAAGAGTGAAAAAAAAGCAGGAAAGCAGGGTACAGACGTTTCAGTGTGTCTGGGTGTTTAGAAGGAGGGGTCAGCTCTCATTTTCGATGTGCTCCCGAAGGAAAATCTATGGCGTAACAGTCTCAAACTGTTCCCAGATCCCCGTGTCTGTTAAAAACAGGCTACATGAGCTCTGAAATCTAATAAGAGGCCATACAGGTCTGCTTGTTTGAGGATTATTTGTGTCTTATGTATCTTCTCACACCTGCGCACCTGCTGGAAAACATAACTGACGTTGACAGGCCTGGGTTCTGACTGACCTTTGTAACGCATGACGTCAAGATGTGGACCATGTGATTGAAAATGAGGTCTGTTTAGTGTCTTCAGTGCTCTAAAGGTTGAAATCCAGCTCTGGTGAGAACTTACTGTTTAACTAACAACAGTGCCTCACCTCATGGACTGTGTGAGGGACTTCCTTGATACCAGTTGAGAAGCGTTTCGTGGAAGTAAACTCTAATATTCAGGTTATACTGAGGAAGTAAGGCCTTAGTTATTCTGTCAGCTGTCTGTCCACTCTGTTGGGTTTGACAGATTAGTTATCAGACTGTGAACCGAGAACAGCCTGGGTGTCACTCAGGGTGATGTACATCAGTCGTTCTGCGTCAGAAACAACAACAGCGTGACCAGTTCGCCCCTGTGGCCCTGACCCTCAAATACCCTGCGGTAAAAGTCATCCACAAAGTAAACCAGCCTCTGAGGCAAAGATGCTTTAAAAGTTTCAGAAATGCCAGCAAAACAAAGGATCTCTCTGTGTCAACAGGAGATAAAAGGAAATCGGATCTGTTTTGATGTAACTTCCTCTGAAGTTACGGGATGAAGCGCGCAAAAACTGGCAAGAAAAATACAGGTCATATTTCACTCCGAAATCAAAGTGAATAAATGCATAATGTTTTTATAATGACTTTACATTAGCATGAAAAATAAATATTTAGATATTTATTTATACATAAATACACTACCAGTCAATAGATTTTTTTTATGTTTTTTAAGAAGTCTTTTTTGCATTTATTTGATACAAAGTACAATAAACAACAAGTAAAAAACTTATATTTTTACTATTTAAAATAACAGTTTTCTATTTGAATATATTTTAACACTTTATTTATTCCTGTGATCAAACCTAAATTCCTGTCTTCAGTGTCACATGATTATTCAGAAACAATTCTAATATGCTGATTTGTTGTTCAAGAAACATTTTTTTAAATTATTATTATTATTATTATTATTATCAATATTTAAAACAGTTGAGTAATTTTTTTCATTATTCTTTGGTGAACTGAAAGATCCAAAGATCAACATTTATGTGAAATAGCAATCTTTTGTAACATTATGAATGTCTTTATCAACATCTTACTAACATCTAACATCTTACATCTTGCTAAATAAAAGTATTGATTTCTAAAATAAAAATAAAAATAAAAAAAATATACAGACTCCAAGCTTTTGAATGGGTGTATAAAAAAATACAAAAACTGATCTTTGGATCTTTCTAATTATGAAAAAATCCTGAAAAAAATTTACTCAACTGTTTTAAATATTAATAATTATAATTGTTGTCAAATAAATGCATCAAATCAGCATATTAGAATGATTTCTGAAGGACCACGTCACACTGAAGACTGGAGTAATGATGCTGAAAATTTAGATTTGATCACAGGAATAAATTACATTTTAAAATATATTAAAACAAAAAAAGTAATTTTAAATATTACAAATATTTCAAAATTGTAAAGTTTTTACTTTGGATCAAATAAATGCAGGCTTGGTGAACAGAAGAGACTTTGTTAAAAACATTAAAATATTACTGTTCAAAAACTTTTGACTGGTAGTGTATATATTAAAAATATATAGTAAAATATATTATAATAATAAAAAAATACTGATATGTCAGTAAAAATAATTTCTTTATAAATGAATAAATATTAAAATTATTGTAAAAAAATACATATTTTGATCAATATATTAATCGAAGAATCTTTAAAAGGACTGACAATAAGAAATATTTATTGAGCACCAAATCAGCATATGATTGAATGATTTCAGAATGATCATGTGACACTAAAAACTGGAGTAAACAGTTTTAAACAGTTTTGTTTAATATTTTGTAATAATATTTCACATTATTATTGTATTTTTGCAAATACATCAAATAAACACAGCTTTGTTTAGCATAAGAGACGCTGAAGTACATTTGAGAGAGATCGCAATATAGGCTCATTGCCATACTGTAGAGGAATCCAAACAGTCTGATATGCGCTAACAGTCCGCGTCTTGCCAAGTACTCCACATTCCCCAGATAGTGTGAAGCAGACAAAAGCATTCCATTCAGGAAGAGCCGCTCGATCGTCCTACCAAAGTAGGAAGCAAATCTTCCCAAAGGGCTGAAAGCCTCAAAGACTATGCAAATGGGGAGGGAATTGCACACAAGAGCCAAGTTTCTCCTGAATGAAAAGCTGCCCCCACGCTGTGCGCACTTGGATTGAAAGTACAGATTTGGCCAAAGTTTAGGCATACTTCTAAGTGCCCCTGAATCAGCTGGGAAAACATTCAAAAGGATGAAAGCTTAAGTCACTGTCTGTTTGAAAAGCCAATATTTTCTATAATGAAAGTGAATGGGGTCAGAGACTGTCAAGGTATAAAATTATAAAAATAAACATCATAAAAGTCATAAAAGTAGTCAATAAGACTCATGTGCTACTGTATATTGTGTTTTGAATCCATACAATAAATTTTAGCCTGTTTGTCACGCAAATTCAAAGTGGCATTTACTTCAAATCTTGACATTCAGCCCCACGGCATGTTCATGAGAGAAATAATAAATAATAATAAATTGCAAAAGTCTTTTTCAATGAATCAGTTGATCCAGTTAGACTGATCCAATTCTTGAGTTTTTAGAAGCAAAAAACAACTTTTTTTAGGTGAATACCTAGGTGCTATATAAGTACAAGTGTAAGGATATAGACTTCATTAATGAGTCAATTCATCATTTTCGAAAGACGCCTATAAAACAAACCCTGAGAAAACAGTTCCAGCAGTGTAAAGGGCAATCTATGCACAAATCAAACATGGACATGCACATAAAAATCCTGGAGTGGTTTTATTTTCTGTCTCCACCAGGAACTCTCTGTATAACAGCAACCCTGTTACTCTGAACAAAATGCATGCTGTTTGCTTTAAAACTTTGCATTACACAATCGCAGTGAGCCTCAAATTGGAAAAGGGGCTGGATACTGGGCTAATGAATGGCCCCATATATCCTCAAGTGGCTCCGAGTAACTTGAGTTAAAAATGCAGAGTGTAAATCACTTCATTTATTACAAGTCTGGCTACAATAGAGCTCAAAGAGTGCTTTTGTGTCACGGTTGTAATAAATGATGTGATTTGCACTTTGCTTTTGGATCATACCAGCCATCCAATAAACGAATGGTTGGTTACGCACACAAATTACTGCTGTTCAGAGCTGGAGCCAGCCGGTTGTCAAGTTAAGGAGTATTTAACTAGTGAAATAGCATTGGCTCTATAAGGGAAGGATGCTCGAAGCCCATCCTGCATTGAATTTACTTATTTTGCCCGTGTATAATGAACATGCGCATAATAATTATGTGTATAAATAAATGTATTTTATGTAATGTACAATTTGCAGTATATACCTTTGTATATTGTGTATCTATCTATCTATCTATCTATCTATCTATCTATCTATCACAGTTCAATAACAGTTGAGCTTTCGTTTTAGAAAGCCATAGAAATCCCTTCTAAGTATGATACACATACATTCTACACATTTTGCTTTAGTAAACAGATGAGTTCCGATGTAGTTTACGGAAATAGCGCGCCTGAATGGAGAGTCACTTACTTTGTACTTCATCTTTGCGCGTCCTCCTCTCTTTAGTAACTCCAGTGAGAAACAAAATCCGTGTTCAAGGTCAGAAGAAGTTCTTCCTTTAGCGTTTAAACGAAGCTAGACGCGTATTTTGGCCATTTTCACTATGTATCGCAGAAAGGGAGTGATAACGGTATACGTACTGCTGACTTGAGGGTCTGTACTTAATCTGAGCGCTAGCGGGAGGAGCGCGCACTACTCAGGAGAACCTGCGCGAGCTCATTAGCATAACGCACACTCATTGGTCAGCTGTCGCGGGGACACTCCCCTCGTGAATCGTCACTGCAGTCAGCGGACTAGACGCTGCGGAATTCGGATAGTGAAAACGTTTTATAAACCGTAAAAGGCGGCGTCGACATTTCCTAGGAAATAACACGGCGCAGTTAGTCACACAGATTATAGTATGAGCTCACTGTCCTAAATATTAAAAGCAAAATTAACATATTGAATGATGACTAGTCAGTAGACACGCTTACACTTTGACCTACACGTATCTTGGCTTTTGTTTTTCAGTTTGTAAATAACTTATTTGATTAACACTTATGCGATTTTTGACCAATTTTGAGCCACCTGGTAAGTGATTTTAACTCCAGACCCTTAAAATCATGATTTCCATACGGTTTATATACAGTTGAGGACAAAAGTTTCCATACACCTTGCAGAATCTGCAAAATGTTAATTATTTTAACAAAATAAGAGGATCATACCAAATCCATGTTATTTCACATAAAAGACTTTTACATATAGTCCACAAGAGAAAATAAAAGTTGAATTTATAAAAATTACCTTGTTCAAAAGTTTACATGCTCTTGATTCTTAATGCTGTGTTGTTACTTGAATGATCCACAGCTTTTTTTTATGATAGTTATTCATTGTTTGTCCTGAACAGTTAAACTACCCCGGTGTTCTTTCGAAAAATCCTTCAGATCCGGCAAATTCTTTGGTTTTTCAGCATTTCTGTGGATTTGAACCCTTTCTAACAATGACTGTATGATTTTGAGATCCATCTTTTCACACTGAGGAGAACTGAGAGACTCATATGCAACTATAACAGAAGGTTTAAATGCTCACTGATGCTTCAAAAGGAAAACACAATGCATTAAGAGCCAGGGGTGTAAACTTTTGAACAGAATGAATGTGTACATTTTTCTTATTTTGCCTAAATATCTTTTTTTTTGTTTTTGTTACTGCTCCTCAGAAGCTACAGAAGATACTTACATGTTACCCAGAAGACAAAATAAGTTACATTTATGAATAGATCTCAAAATCATACAGTCGTTGTTAGAAACGGTTCAAATACACAGAAATGCTGAAAACTGAAAAATCAAAGAATTTGTGGGACCTGAAGGATTTTTCTGAAGAACAGCAGACAGTTTAAAAAACAAAAAACAAAAAAAAAACGGGGGATCATACAGGCAACAACACAGTATTAAGAATCAAGTGTATGTAAACATTAGAATGGGGTCATTTTAATGAATTCAACTATTATTTTCTCTTGTGGACTATATGTAAATGACTTTAAGTGAAATATCTTATTCAGGTCAGTACTAAATAAAAAATAACATGCATTTTGTATGAAACCCTCCTACTTTGGAAAAATAATTAACATTTTGTAGATTCTGCAAGGTGTATGTAAACTTTTGACCTCGACTGTACACAAATTCCCTTTACTTTTCCAGTAGTTTTTGATTGCTGGATGAGGATTGTTAAAATCAGATATTAACATACCAAGAAACGTGTATATTTATATTAGACTTCCCATGATTTTTTATTATTTTTAAAGGGAGCCCTGGGTATTAAAACTTCTATGGCTTAAGGGATCAGGACTGAAGTGGAAAGAACAAAGAGGCAGGTCTTTTGGAAGTTTATTTTGTCCACAGTCATCTTCCCATTTGTTTCTCCTCTTCTTAAAGATAGGAAATCAGTGAAGACTTACATTTCTTCTCTTGTTGCACTTTGACTGGAAATTACAACAAAAAGGCCACACAATGCGGCATCATATCAGTATTTTATGTTCCGAGTTGTGCTGCAGTCAAAATAGCAACAGCTAGCCCCAGCAGCCCACAATTGTAACCAATTAACGTCATCGAAATAATGGCGCCCCATAATTTTTTTTTATGGGTTATTTCCATATAAGACATAATTTACATTATATTAAGCCATACAAGTATTAATACCAAACAAAGTAAAAAAAAAAAAGTTTTTAAAATTAGTTCTCAGTTATTTACTTACTCACTCACTTACTTCACTGACTTACTTTTTTTAGCCATGGAAATCTTTTATAAACATTTCATTTCTTGGTATATTAAGGTTTTCCATTACTGCAGGAGCCCCATTGATTGATTTGATTTGAGTTACACATGGAAGTGGTGAAAAATAGCTTGATCTGAGGTTATGGATACAAGTTTGTTGCCTGAGGTTACCTTAATGTGGGATTTTGATCAAGATCTTTTAGTCCTTGATGTCAAACAGCTTTAAGTGGGTTATTTGTCCAACTTTAAACCATCCTATTTCGGCATCCCTGTAGGCAGGCATTACATGAGTGGTGACTGTACCACCATGACCACAGGCACTAGAATAAATGAGACTAGTCTTACATAAGCTTCAAGATGATGATTTAAATGTGGCCGGGATTGATGCAAGAAGGGTTTTGGTTTATTTTTCACAGTCATTCTTGAATTTAATCACAATCCTAAATACAAACATTGCTCAAGATTGCCTTTTTGCTTCAAGTGGATTGTTTAAATTCTAACACAAATTAAGAGTTGAACTATAAACTACATTCATATTGTGGTTTCCTGTTGTGAAAAGCGCTTTGAGGTTGATCATCAACCAAGAAAAGCTTGTTTGCTCACTCATTTATCAGAAGATATGACACCAATATATGAAACATAAATTAATGTAAGTTCTTACTATGCATATTTCATATCAGTCTTAAATTTAAAACAGTTCAGTTTGCTGAAAACCTCTGTAATAAGCAAGTTGTGGGAAACCACGTTGCAGATTTTATTGATATCTATATTATTAATAATAATAAGTCTGAATGATGTCTAAACAACCCTTTATGTTGATTTTTTCTTGGGTTCTAACAAACCTCTTTAGTTAAAACAACTAGGAGATTTGATGTTTGAATTCAAATTCCCTTTTAACTTAAATGAGATACTGTTTTGTGTATCTGAAATCAAACGTACGAAACGTGCTTCCAGAAAGATTCACTACACATCTACGCACTATACACAAAACAGGTAATCCACAAATAATAAAAGCAGTAATTTGCAGAAGTGTACTTACCAGTAGGCCAAGCTGAGCTTTTGTGTGTTTAAGCGAGCTCTTGACAGTGAAGAAAAGATGATGGTAAAGAGGTGAAAGGAAACGCCCTGGATGGCCTGATGTAGCAGTAGGCCGGGGTGTGACTGCCTGTTTATGTGACTTTGAGCCTGCAGTATATGCATGCACACGCTTAGAAGCAATGCAGTTATGATTGATGCCTTAAAAAACATGCAGAACATGAGGTCTGTCGGTTTAAGCTGAATGTTTGATACTCTACTACTGAAACTTTACTACAAATGCATGACCAGTTTTTCGCTGTCAACTTATTCAAAATTTGTAAGATTTAGTTTCAATTTCAGTTAATTTAGTGCAAGTTTGTGAAACAGAACATATTCTAGAGTGCTAAACGTTTCAGTTACAATGTTGTATGGCCTCATGTTGCATGTTTATTTGGGCAAGTTGCATCCAGTTTGGAAATAAAAAAGTTATTTTGCATGGAAAATAATCAAATTTTAAGGAGAAAATTAGATAGCAGCTAAAATTGTTCATTTCCGTTTTAGTTGCATTGCATTTTGAGTGTATAGTACATATTTGGTAAGTAGATTCTCTTTTTCCCATACTTGTCCTTTCCAGGATTTTTAGTTTAAAATGTCTATTTTGTCTTCATTTTCCTATTGTTTTCATACTTGCTAAAGGTAATGACGGAAAAGTAGTTTGACCAAAGCATTCCGGCATTGTGCAAAACTGACCAATCGTGGTATGCGAGTCAAAGCAATGAAAAAACGTGTACATTTAATGTGTAAGGACCATGTAGAGCATGTCAATACGAAAAAGAAAACAAAACCTGGACATTTCAAGCTATTTAGAAAGCTTAACCAGGACATGTCTAGGAAAGTATCTCTGTTAGCCCCTGCTGGTAGATTATTGCGTTATGAAAATATATTGTTGTTTGTTGCACATTTTGACAAATGTAGTTGATTATATTGGTATTCCATGCATGCAGAACAGTTACATATGTATAATGTATTCTTTCAAAATAGCAGGAGTAGTATAGTAGCTTGCTATTCCAAGCACAGCCCTCTCATATTTGCCTGCCTCTCCCATTTCTACAGGTCTCATGAGTAGTTCCTGTAGACTCAAAGCCCCGTTCTTTGTTCCAGGACCACAATCATATCTGCAATCATACATCTCAAAACAAGCATTTGTCATACATTAGTGGCAGCTGGGTTAGAAGGAGCTTTCTGTGACACGCAGTGCAAGATTGTGTTTTTGTGCACCTGTTTCCTTCACAAACATCCTTTAAAGTGACTTCCTCATTTTTTCACTAACAAGACTGAGCTAGAACATCACAGAGATTTTTTTAATTACTGTAGAAATTATTTGGTTAATTAGTGTTGATTAGGCCAAGCATCAGCTTTTGCTGATCAAACCCTTAATCCAAAGTATTAAACTTTAGTTCATAACAAATTGAATATCATACACTGTGTTAGAAGTGAAATTTATGGTAAAAAAAAAAAAAGGCAGTAAAAATATAAAAAATGTACATAGTATTTCTGCATGCACTGTAAAATTGCATGAAATGTTGCAGTAAATCTATTAGAGTTTTTCATCAGTAAGGGAACAGTAAAATTTTAAAATATTTTTACTATTTAAAACAACTGTTTTCTATTTGAATACATTTTAAAATATAATTTATTTCTGTGATAAAATCTATATTTTCAGCACCATTACTCCAGTCTTTATTGTCACATGATTCTTCAGAAATCATTCTAATATGGTGATCTGTTGTTCAAGAAAGATTTCTTCTTATTATTATTATTTTTATTATCAATATTTAATAGATGAATAGAAAAATCCAAAGTTCACCATTTATCTAAAATAAAAAAAAGCTTTTGTAACATTATACACTATACCATTCAAAAATATTTGTAATTTGTTTGCATCAAAGAAAAAGTTCTACTGAGCTGTTTTCAACATAATAGTAAGAATAATAATAGAAAATGTTGTTTGAGCAGCAAATGAGAATATTAGAATGATTTCTGAAGGATCATGTGACACTGAAGACTGGAGTAATGATGCTAAAAATTCAGCTTTGAAATCACAAGAATAAATTATATTTTAGAATATATTCAAATAGAAAACAGCTATTTTAAATATTTATTTTTGCTGTATTTTTTACTGAAAATCTTATTGTTCAAGAACTTTTAACTGGTAGTGTATCCCCTGGTTTTTCCAAAATTTACAAGACTAGATCAACAGTCGAGTGCTCTTTCTCTAGGATTGTATAACTAAAAGCCATTAGTTCACAGATTTTAGTCAAGACATGAAATAACAGGGAAAGAAAGTTATTAGTTTTAGCAAACTCTAAGCTGCACAATCTTCTATACCAGCTGTTGTCATAACGATGGTTTCTAAGGCAGAGAGATTTGTGGTTGTTCTGTACTGAAGGTTCTAGGTTGCGGGCCATTGATGGTGTGTGATGCTTGAACTATTTTTGTATTTAACAGCTGGGCTTGACAATAAAATCTCACAATACACATGGTTTGACATAATGGGATCATTCTGTTTGACTCTAGAGGCACCACCATGTGAGTAACAAATGTATCCACTAGCATGAGGAGTTTGTCTGTGAATTACACTTGGTTTTCTGAGTTGAACCAAGAGAGGAATTTGTGTTTAGGGAGTCTTTGGACTGATTTGAGAAAACAATCACAAAATAGCTTGGTGCACTTTAATGTAAAAGCGTATCCTTCTGCGGTGTGTGTTTGTGTTTGTAAGATTGTTCCTGTGTGTGTTTGTATTCTAGGCAGGAAGTTTGGATGAAATGTATAAGTATTTCATGCTGACCAGCTGGTGCACTAGCTCTAGGAGAGAAAAAAACACAAAAGAGAGCTCTTCAATATACTATTAGTTTCTCTTTAATAAAACCTACTGTATCCTATTTGATACAAATTTCTAAGGCCTCTAAATTATCAACATTATCAAAACTTTGCTGAAAAACCTGTTGTACACAATCTATTACACTCCTGTCTGATTTGTTTGTTACCTGAATGATCTACAGCTGTGTTTTTTTTGTTTAGTGATAGTTGTTCATGAGTCCCTTGTTTGTTCTGAACAGTTAAATTGCAGAATCAGGTTTTTCAGGATTTTTGTGTATTGGAACCTTTTCCAAAAATGACTATATGATTTTGAAATCTATCTTTTCACACTGAGGACAACTGGGGAATCATATTCAACTATTATAGAAGGTTCAAAGCTTACTGATGCTGTAGAAGGAAACACAATGCATTAAGAGCTGGGGGGTGAAAACTTTTTGAATTTGAAGAAGGGTAAAATTTACTTATTTTGTCTTCTGGGGAACAAGTGTCTTCTGTAGCTTCTGGAGGGCAGTACAAAATGAAAAAATATGATATTTAGGCAAAATAAGAAAAATTTACACATCCTCATTCCATTCAAAAGTTTACACCTCTCGCTCTTAATGCATAGTTTTTCCTTCTGAAGCATCAGTGAGTGTTTGAACCTTTTGTAATAGTTGCATATGAGTCCCTCAGTTGTCCTCAGTGTGAAAAGATGGTTCTCAGAATCATACAGTCATTGTTGGAAAGGGTTCAAATACACAAAAATGCTGAAAAACCAAAGAATCTGTGGGGCTTGAAGGATTTTTCTGAAGAACAGCTGTCAGTTTAACTCTTCAGGACAAACAAGGGACTCATGAACAACTATCACTAAACAAAAAACACAGCTGTGGATTATTCAGGTAACAACACAGTACATCAAGTGTATGTAAACTTTTAAACAGGGTCATTTTTAGTATTCATCTGATACTTTAAGTGACCCACTGAAAACTCCATTAAGTTTGTAGTAAAAGCAGAAAAAAAGAGCAGCTTCTGAGCAATGAAATTTTCATTTGTGGACATTTTTCAGGGCTAAATCTAGGTTAACTGCTTTGTTCAAGGGCACAGTGATGATTTAACTTGGTTCTCAGTTACTTTTCCACTTGAGGTTGAACCTGAAAGCATTGTGTGAGTATCCCAGGTCCTTCAGGATACTGTGAAGGAACCGCCCATTTAATCCATCAACACCAGTAATCAGAAGAGCTTCCTGTGGCATCAGCAAAGTCTTGACAGCCCTTCTCATTCTCTCTCTGTATGTCTCTCCAGGTCCTTTATAATCACGCCGACCTTTGGTGACCCTGTAGCTGTGGAGCATTGTGTCAGGATCCAGGGCATGTGAAGGCCAAGGGAACGAAATAAAGAGCTACAAAACCTTTGCTGTTTAGAGATGGAAGGGCTTTTCTTAAGAGTTATCACCTCAGCAGAAAACCAGGGTAAGACCCCGCCAGCAAATCAGTATGTTGTCTTTGAAGATCGTACCTTAATGTGGATATGTATGGGAAATCCTGCAGTGCATAAAGCATCAGTTGTTTCCTTGGATTTTACTGATGAATGAGTCATTTGCTTCCCTTATCTGATCTGATTTCTGATTCTAAAAGTAAATTATAAATTTAATATGTATTAACTTAAATGTTTATGAGTTTAACAAGTAGAAAAGACCAGTTTAAACAGTATAACAGCTGGATAATCAGCTTTAAAAGTCTGGTGTGGAAACCAATTCATTAGTTTCTTTTTATGTATTTAGTTTGAGAGCTGAAGGTCTTAAAGTAATCTTCAAAACCTTAACATAAATATCCTTTTCTCTGTTGAGCATGTTTTTTTTTTTTGTTTTTTTTTGCATAAATAGAAAGTGATAAAGTTGAAAGAATGAAAACGGTCATTGATGGGCTTTGACCTCTTCCTAAGCATATATCACCCACTTCCTGTGCATTTTTGTATCAAGACACACATTCAGTCTCACAGCACAGATTGTCTATTGTTGTTTGTGACTGCTGGTTTGATTTGACCCCAATTCCTAGACCTCTTAATTTAGAAGAAACCATTGACTTCCTCTGAGAGCTACTACTGGATCAAATACCTCACCAGGTAAAACCACCAAAGTTGTCATGAAATGAAAATTGACCTTATTTATTTTCCTTCATCAACGCAACAACTTGTCAACAATCCCTCTTATTTTTCAGCCCTTCTACTACAACATGATCCAATTAGTCCCCAAAGAATAAGAATTTTTCAAACAAAAATATCACATAATAGAGCCTGCAAATGTCATTTATGGTGACTTTGAGATAATTTTTTTACCACGTTGATGAATAATTAGGGTTACAAGTTCTTCTAATCAAAGCAGAACCATAATTGTTTGGAGAGCGAAATTTGATTCATTTGGACACAACAGCGCACATCCCCCTCTCTATCCCTATTTTTTCTCTACAAGTTTAATGGCATTGCAATGAGGACAACAGTGTGTGTGTGTGTGTGTGTATGTGTGTGTGTGATGTGAGTGATGATGCGTGGTGGGGTGTTGACAGTTCCATTTCCAGTGCGAGACACCCTACATGTCTGGAATACTGTGCACACACACACACACACACACACACACACACACACACACACACACAGCTCTTCCCTCTCTTTTTTTGCTCTGTTCTTCAGACTTTCTTTCATCGCTACACCTCTTCTTCCACAGTGAACACTGAGCTGATTTGATCTCTTTCTTTTTCTTTTTTAAAAGCCATGCTGGTACTTGTCACTTTGTTCCTCTGCCCCCAAACTGAAATCAGTGCAAAAACACTGCTTTTGTTCAGCGCCCTGAAAACTGTCAGACTGATGCATCAACAACTCAAATGAATTTTGCATTCAGATACTATACCTTTTGTTATGAAAAAGTCAAGTGTGCAGAGGCACACACTGAATTTGTGCCCACAGAACCACAGAAATGTTCATAGAATTGCATTTTGTAATTTATAATGTTCTATTTTGCATGTATATTTATTAAAAGGAACCCCGGGTATTAAGACTTGCATGGCAATATAACATAAATTATGTCTCTTACTGAAATGCGTAGTAGAAAACCTAAGAAAGATTATGTTGCATTCATTTTATACATATTTTAGACTATTGGGGATGCTATTATTCTGATGACATGAAAAGGTTGCACTTCTTCTGGCACTACCTGTTGCTATTTTACCGCAACACAACTCTGAAAATAAAATACTGATACGATGCCACACTGTACGGCTTTTGGTTGTAATTTTCTGTCAAAGGGCAACAAGAGAAGCAAAGTAAGTTTTCACTGTTTTCTTAGCGATAAGAAGAGGCTTTTAGTAGACCACAGCTACCAGCTACTGAAAGAGCATATATATGAGTGTAGACGTAAACTAAATGCCATACCATCGATTTTTCCCCACAAGGAGTCTAAATGCCCCTGGATATTGAGTAAAATCTGTACTGAGAGACTGCGGTGTCATGACAAGCGTCGACCATCTAGTAGCTCACAGAGTGCAACCATTTGACGTCACTCAAATAATGTCACCCCCCATTGTCCAAAATATGCATTAAACGATGAAATGCACATCGTAAATCTTATATGGGTTTTCTGCTACATATTTCAGTAAGACACATCATTTGCATTATATTATACAAGTCTAATACCTGGGGTTCCCTTTAAGTAATTTTGGTAATTTTATTATGATTTCAAAGTGTTAGATTCAACCTGGACATGAATAGATAGCATGCTGGTATTTCCTTCAAAATATCTTATGTTTATGGTTTGTTTTTCTCCCTGGGTTTATTTTATTTTATTTTATTTTTGGTTTTTAGTATCTATCCTGGTTCTTCCTTAATTTATTGTAACTGGGCAGGTTGAATTTTTGAACACTCAATTGATGTCATTGTTAATGTGTAAACCCTGGACAGTCATGTGTTAATTTCAGAAGTTTGCGGATGTTTACAATGACTCATGTTTGCAGTTTGTTTTAAATAGATCCCTATATGCCTATGAGGTACTTGTGAAAGTGTACAAGTTTGCCTCAAAACATCAATGTACTTGTGATTCTTCATTCTTTGATCCCTTTAATAGAAACCAAACAGATTTCCAGTTTTGCTCTGCATCTAGTCTGCTTTTCCCATTTGTGAGCAGAACTTCTGGACAGAGCTGAGGATTCCTGAGGGAAGTGTCTAGTACAGAGATGTTAGACCTGGGATGGAGAAATGCGGTTTTGGTCTGGTTATTCATGGAGAAGATCCACTGAGCTTTTGTGCCATCTGGTTGTGGTGTACTTTGGGGATGGCGTACTTTGGGGCATTTTAAAGAAAGACAGCAATGCACTGTGGATATTTTAGATTGTGTTAGGATGAAAAACATGCACATTGTATTCGCAGAACACTCAAACACATTAAGTCCTGAACCAAGCCCTCCGTGTAATTAAATACGTCTAATGATACTGAATTTGTGCCTTATATACCAAAAGCAAACATCACCACTGAAAACATCTTTTCTTTCATTAGGCCCTCATATTAGCAGAAGACAAACACACAATGCTCTGGAGGGTTGTGCTGTGGCTTGTTCATTGACCTACTTTTGGCTCTTTGGCACCAGCTGTATACATGGTTGAAGTTATTACCTAGATTTGGGGTACTGGATGTTCAATATGGCCTCAACACAGAGTAAAATCCCATTGAAAACAGCAACACAATGTGTCCCGTGAAACACTCTGCAGGGCCAGATGTACATAAAAGAAGAGAGTTGATGTTTAGAAATGAGCAAAAAGAGCTCATGACAGCTTTGACAATCAGTTTTGTATGGCAAGTGTATACGTTTTAAAGGGACAGTTCACCCAAAAATGAAAATCTGTTGTCAGTTTACTCACCCTCAGGCCGACCAAATAACTTTATTTCTTCAGTAGCACAGTAAAGAAGATCTTTTAGCTGAAACCAGTTTCCTTGGTGATTTATTAGATGCAAGTAAGTGACTACTGGCACTACTCAGGCAAATGATCCGGAGTGATGTCCAGTTTGTGAGTGAATCATTCTTTTAAAAAGGTTCTTTTTAGTAAACTTGATGAGTCAGTTAACCAAATCATACTGAATCTAAAACAGTTACGCAAAATGTTAAGTCTGTTCCAGAAACTGAGCATTATTTCTATTATTACCCGTAATCCAGAGCCTCGGGCAAACGTTCCGAAGTGATGTCAAGGTGCGAGAGAATCATTCGTTCAAACTTGTTCTTTTTAGTGAACTTAATGAATGAGTTTACCAAATCAGACTGAATCATGAACATCATTCACAGCATTATTACCTGTAATCCAGAGCCTCAGTCAAACAGTCCGGAGTGATGTCCAGTTTGCGAGAGAATCATTCTTTCAAACTTGTTTTTTCTAGTGAACTTGATGAATCAGTTTACCAAATCAGACTGAATCATGAACATTATTCACAGCATTATAACCTGTAATCCAGAGCCTCAGGCAAACGTTCCAAAGTGATGTCCAGTTTGCGAGAGAATCATTCTTTTGAACCGGTTCTTTTTAGTGAAATGGATGAATCAATTCACCAAATCACACTGAACCATCTAAAACAGTTTGTGGCTCGGGCAACACAGATCTACAAGTTACTCAATCAAAACTCACTTTCAGATGCCTGACAGTCACTCTAATGATATATTGAAGTCTTATGAAGCGAAACAATCAGTCTGTGCAAGAAACTGAACATTATTTACTACATTATTGCCTGTAATCTAGAGCCTCAGGCAAACATTCCAAAGTGACGTCCAGTTTGCTAGATAATCATTCTTTTGAACCGGTTCATTTTATTGAGCTTAATGAATCAGTTCACCAAGTCAGACTGAACTGTCTGAAGCAGTCTGTGCCTTGAGCAGCACAGATCTGCCAGTTACTCAATAAAAACTCACTTTCAGATGCCTGTCAGTAACTCTGATGACATATTGAAGTCATGAAATTAAACAATCAGTTTGTGCAAGAAACTGAACATTATTTACAACATTACCTATAATCCATGGCCTCATGCAAACAGTCTAAAGTGATGTTCAGTTTGCAAACGAATCATTCTTTTTGAACCAGTTCATTTTAGTGAACTTAGTTAATCAGTTCACCAAATCAGACTGAACAAACAACCAGTCTGTGCAAGAAACTGAACATTATTTACAACATTACATTACCTGTAATCCACTAGCCTTAGGTAAATGGCCCAGAGTAATGTCCAGTTTGCTAACAAATTGCTTCGTTTTAGTGAACTTGATGAATTAGTTTAACAAATCAGATTGAACCATCTGAAACAGTTTGTGGCTCAGGCAGCACAGATCTACAAGTTACTCAATCAAAACTCACTTTCAGCCTGACAGTCACTCCATCCCAAAATGAGCCAAAATACTACTGTACATGATCCTAGGATTCAATTTTTTAGTCAACTCATTAAGTTCTCCTGTTAACAGGACACTGAGCTGTGAAACCAGTTTTTAGTGATTGCCAGATGGTTGTTTACTGGCCTAAGTCAAAAGGGCTAGATATTTTTTCATTGATTTGAGAGAGAGATACATTTTAGTTGTGTATCAAAGAGGTTGAACATCATTTTACGTGCTTAGATAAGTTGAAGACCTCTCATTCATGTCAGAGTTCAGAATATTTCAGTTGCTGGGTGGGACATTGTAATGACACTCCTGCTGCCTGGAAACACACACACAATGCTGTATCAACACTCTGGAAACAAACAGGTGACCTCAACATTTCCACTCACTTGTGACCTCCCAGGGAACATACACATACACGCAGATAGATCAGGGCTATACTGAAATCTGTCTTTTTCTCTCCAGTTGCTCTCAGTCTGAATCTGGCTTGAGAAACAGTACATGCTATCTGTCTTTCTGTTTTGTAAATCTGAAGGCCATAAAAATGATAACACTAAATCTATTTTGTCTCCTTTTCAAAGCACGTCTTGTACGGAAAAACTCTTTCCCAAAACAAAACCGGGCTATACTCTTTTGTTAGACTGACTGTCCTACAAATGTATATGTTCTTGTGAAAAGGTTTAGGATCAGTTCTTTACCAATACAAGACAGAAATCCTAAAATATAGCTATATCACTTGAGTCATATAGAACTTTTTTTTTTATTTGGACCCCATCCTAACATTTAGAAGGGAGATTTTTACACTGTTTTTAGAACTTTCCACCAGTTTGAAAACCCCTGGAGTACTTTAGTATTTTAGGACCACAAAATTAGGTCTAAATGAGGTTTAATGGTTTAATTTAGTATTCTAAGTTACAAAAGATTAAGACATATAGATTTGGAACAACATGCCACTTAAGTTTTAACAAGTATAGTTAGTACAAGTATTGTTAAATCTGACCCACCTGACCTGTCACACCACCTGATCAATTGTTTCCCTGTCCAGACTGCCATCTTAAACCATCTGGGCAAACAAATCATCCCTGATCTGCACTCCAAACTTGTAAAAACCTCCATTATTCCTCACTCATGGCAGCATGAGACTGTCCCAACAACCATTCATTCACAGAGATCCACATTTTAAAATAAGTACAAAAACAAATCCCCAGACAAGATTCGGTCTGAAACATAACTCAGCTGTCTTAGCGTTTCCAAAAGGAGAGCAGAACTATACAAAACCTTTCCGCAGATGAAAAAATCATCATCTCTGGAATTCAGATCTGTCTTTTTTCATCCAAATCCTGTGTTTTATTGAATGTATGTGGACAGTAGGGAAACATATTCATAGTGTGTGTGCACGATTTTGGTTTGGCAGTGGAATAATTCCCCCATCTGTTCCTGTTTCATTAACACTTGTGCCATTATCACCACATTCTAGAACACTGTGCCAAAGCCAGATATTTTCATTTTCGTGTCTGTTTTAACAATATGGCTGCTGTGTCAATAGATAGTATGTACAGTGCTTCTACTATCTGCATGTACACCATGTCCTATCCACGATAAAGTGACTGTTTGACTGTTGCTTGGTTTCTATTTTTGCATACATAGCTCTGCCCACAATAAAATCATATTAGTGTAGAGTCACACTTTAATACACTTATAAATTGGAATAATACATTTTTTTTTTTACGTTATTGAAATAAGTAAATATATGTGACCTTGGACCACAAAACCAATCATAAAGGGCCTTTTTTTTTTTTATTGAGATTTATACTTCATCTGAAAGCTAAATATATAAGCTTTACATATGTATGGTTTGTTATACTATATATATCTATTTGGCTAAGATGCAACTATTTAAAAATCTAGAATCAAGGGTACAAAAAAAAAAAAATTGACAGAAAAAAAATTACTGAGAAAATCGCCTTGTTGTCTAAGTTGTCTAAATGAAGTTTTAAGCGATGCATATTACTAATCAAAGTAAGTTTTGATATATTTATGATATGAAATTTACAAAATATCTTCATGGAACATGATCTTTGCTTAATATCCTAATGACTTTTGACATAAAAGAAAAATCGATAATTCTGACCCATACAATGTATTGTTGGCTATATACTCGTGCTGCTTATGACTGGTTTTGTGGTCCAGGGTCACACACACACACACACACACACATATATATATATATATATATATATATATATAATATGTTGCATATATATGACATTGATTTGATCAGAAATGCAGAAAAAAGTAATATTTTGAAGTATTATTACAATTTAAAGGAAGCAGCCATTACTTTGGTCTTCAGTCACATGATCTTTCAGAAATCATTCTGTTACGTTGATTGTTCTTGCTAAAGAAACATTTTTTATTATTATTAATGTTGGACACATTTTTTGCTGTTTAATATTTTTGATGAAACCATGATACACTACCAAAACGTTAGGGTCATAAACTTTTTAAAGAAATGAATGCTTTTATTCAGCAAGGATACATTAAATTAATCAAAAGTGATGTTATATATAGTATAATGTTACAAAAGATTTCTGTTTCAATTAAATGCTGTACTGTAACATGTAACATGATTTCCACAAAAATATTAAGCAGCAAAATCTATGTCCAACATTGAAAATAATTAAAACCATTATTAATAATTGAGTACCAGTAATAACTGTTGCTAACTGAGAACATAGAATGATTTCTGAAGGATCATGTGACATGGAAGACTGTAGTACTGATGCCTTTAAATTTAGTGTTAATATCACAGGAATAAATTACATTACACACTATAATAACATGTATACAAATTACAAACAGTTATTTTAATTCATAATAATATTTCATGATATTGCTGTTTTTACTGCATTTCTAATCAAACAAGTGCAACTTCGGAAAAACATTAAAATATCTGACTTATTCCAAACTTTTAACCAGTAGCATATGTGTATATTAAACATTAATATGTTACGATTGACTGTTTAATATGTTCTTTTGGTTGTTATGTTTGCATGCAGCCAAGTAATCTGTTAATGATCCAGTTGATAGCTTAATGAAATCAGAATTTAAAAAGTCTTTGCTGCTTGAAAGTATAAGCTTTATTGACGGCTAGACCTTAAGCCGTTAAAAGGCTGCTTACACGAGATGATAGTCAGTGAGGACAGACATATTAATTGACATTGGAAAGTTGTTGCATTACACCTGGTTAAAACATGGTGTTGCTGTTGAACTGATTTGTTGAAGTCAGTGATAAAACGTTCAAGATTTCTGTTGTTTTCATGACCTTTTATTACCAAATCAAATACGCAGATGGCATTTTTTTAACTTTAGGTTTATAATCTAACTTTATAAATATTTAAAGAAGCAAAATGTCAAATCAAGGAAATGAAACACATTTTTGCTCCTACAAAGTGACTTCACAGCCATTATTTCTTAGTTTACTGAAGAGTTTTCCATCAGCACAGCTCAGACAAAAGCAGAACAGACGTTTGCAAATCTGCAGTGGGATCTGAGCCATGTCTACCCCACTACCCAAATACAAACTCCCAGAATGCTCTATGCTTGCGGCTTGTTTGAGCTTCTGTGTTCCAGTGCCCCCTTCACCTGCCTGCAAGGACACCCAATTTCCCAGTCAATATGTAGATATATTACGCCATTTGTGTATTCCACTATAACCCTCAAACTGAAATAGCACATCTCGCATCAATAGAAGATTGTGTGTGTATGTTGCTCGCCTGCAGCAGATGGAAATTCTCGGAGGAACGCTGTGGATTTATAAAACCGCATTTCATTGTTCATTCATGTCTGCCGAGGGGGAGATACAGATGCTCGTCCATATTTGGTCTCCTGGGAAAACTTGGATTGGACGTAATGTAGTGCTGCGGCTCGTCGTGAATTCCAGCCTTGTTTGTTTATAGTGTTTTCTGCTGTGTTGTCTGTTGTAGTCTGGACATCGTTTGCAGGGAAGAACAGAACAATAGAGCTGTCTGGGAATGAAATATTCTCGTTACATAATGCTGGAGAGAGTCCAGACAGACTAAAAGGTCATCTAAACAGGTCAGGGGTATCAAATAAGTCTCCGCTGTCCTCACTCTCACCTCAGCCTGGGACTCCACCAAAGGGAAACAGTAGTTACAGTCATGACAAAATATTTAGTGGTACAATAAACACATGATTGACCTTATGGACTTGGACATATACTGTAAAACTCAAATTTTTCAAATAAATCATATAATATTGAGCCTAATATTTTTTTTTTTATGTATATCATTACCATATATTACCATATATATAGCATTATCTTCATAAATATTTTGTTAGAATAACTAAATCATATTTCTAAATTAAAATATATATAATCTAATCTAATATAGAATTGTTATAAAATAAGTATTTACATATTTATAGAATACATTTATTTACATTTATTTATATATTTATATTTTATTTATAAAACATTTACACTACTAGTCAAAAGGTTTTTTTTTAAGATTTTTAATGTTTTTTAAAGAATCTTCTGCTCGCCAAGCCTGCAAAGTACAGCAAAACCAATACAAATTTTAAATATTTTTACTATTTAAAATAACTGTTTTCTATTTGAATATATTTTAAAATGTAAATTATTCCTGTGATTTCAATGCTGAAGAGTTAGCATCATTAATCCAGTCACATGATCCATTAGAAATCATTCTAATATTCAAATTTGCTTCTCAAAAAACATTTATTCTTTTTCTTCATATTATGATGTTGAAAACAGTAGTAGATTTTTTTTTTTAGGTTTCTTTGATGAATAGAATGTTCAGAAGAACAGCATTTATCTAAAATAGAAATCTGTTGTAACATTATAAATGTCTTTGTGATCACTTTTGATCAATTTTAAAGCATCCTTGCTAAATAAAATATTAATTTCTATAATTTCCTTTTCAATGGTAGTGTGTAATGTTACAAAATATTTTTATTTCAGATAAATGCTGATCTTTGGATCTTGCTATCCATCAAAGAATCCTGAAAAAATGTACTGTAAAAACAGTTTTAAATATTGATAATAATAATAATAATAATAATAATAATAAAATGTTTCTTGAACAGCAAATCAGCATATGAGAATGATTTCTGAAGGATCATGTGACACTGAAGACTGGAGTAATTATGCTGAAAATTTAGCTTTGATCACATGAATAAAATAAGCTACATTTTAAAATATATTCAAATAAAAAGCATTTTAAATTGTAAAAATACTTCACAATATTACTGTTTTTGCTGTATCATGAATCAAATAAATGCAGGCTTGGTGAACAGAAGAAAATTCTTAAAAAAAAAACATTAAAAGTCTTACTGTTCAAAAACTTTTGACTGAGAGTCTTCATGTATTGTAGCCTACGTATGTGAATATTTATAAAATATAAGTGTATTACATTTATGTAAATTGTAAAAAGAAACAAGAAATTATGTAATTTATAAAACCTACTTAGATGTCCATGTGTTATGAAAGTACAATAAAAGTATATTATCATAAAAACACACACAAAAAAAAGATTAGTTGTATGCCGTATTGCACTGTGGTTTGTGTAGTAATGCTTGTATGTGCTTTTTTTTTTTTTAAGATTGCTGTCTCTTGTGAGTGTCCAAAATTAGGTCAGTCACAGATGGATATATCAGCACCTGGAGTCTTCAAAACAAAGCATGTCTGCGTTTTGATATGTACCATGGGACAAAATGTCTGAATCACAGTTTCCCATGTAAGATGCTCACAACCAAGATTTAGACAGACAGAGCTGAACTAATTCCATTATTATGCAGGATATGCTGATTATACCACACAAACCCAGTAATGCATCCGTTATTTCACAGACATGGCTAGATTCTCGCCATCAGTGAAAGTAGTAACTGACAACTTATTTTAATTAATTAGTTTAAGACTGAATTCTTGTTTCCCCTTTTAGTTATTCTGTTTTATTTCCAGATTCAGTCATCGGCTCTTTTACGTATTCTTCAAAAACAGCACATTAAAGGATTAGTTCAGAAAAAATATTTGACTTACTCCCATGTCATCCAAGATGTTAATTTTGGTTTTTGAGGAAAAGATTTTTCTCCATATAGTGGACTTAAATGGGGATCAACCGGTTTCAATGCAACTTCAAAGGGCTCTACACAATACCAGCCAAGGAATAACGGTATTATCTAGTGAAACGAATGGTCATTTTTATTCTGGAAATGAACTAATCCTTTAAATCTCTTAACAAACAAAAAGATGTTAATGAAATTTGTATTTCAGAAATGAAAGATATAGATTGCACTTAATGTCAGCTTGCTTATTTTGCTCAAGATAAGGATTGAAATAGTCCATGTCATACAAGCATAAAATGTCAAGACTCATTACAGTCACACAACTGAAACACAGTCTCATTGAACTATGCTGATAACTTTTGAAAAATGCAACCCTGGCCAGGTGTAACTAACTCTAAAAACATGTTTCCACAAAAATATGAAGCACTGAGGCTGTTGTTCTACTTCGCAACTCCATGCTATGATTATAAATGGACAGACACATCCTATAGTACGGACACAACAGGAACAAAAGAAGTTTCTTTACTTCCTCTATTACACAGGAAGCAGCATGCAGAGATCATTTAAGCCTGTTTTCTCTGAGTGTGTGTGTGTTTATAACCCCATAGACTGCTTTTGAGATATTCGCCTTGGCCTATAGAGACTTAAGCATAGACAAAACATATGTGTAAAGCTGCCTTAATGTCTGGATCTGCTCCCCTCATCGAACAGATCAAAAAAAGCAAGAGACTGACTGTCTTTGAGGAGCATGAAAACTGGGTCAGACTGGTCATGTTGACTTCGCCCCTCGCCGCGAGTTCGATCGGATCTGCGGTTTCCCTGGTGACGGACACTCTCTGGTCTTTCAGCCTGTTCCGTTTGGCAGGCAAACTCTCTTTGAATTGAATCCCCCTCCTCTAAGAAAACAGCCGAGATTTGCTCGAGACCAATCGCCACCTATCAGATGTCACAAATGATTTCCTATTTCATGAACAGTGAGTTTCCACAGTTTGGTGTCCCGCTTAGTTTAGTTCCGCTGGACGCGTCCCATGCCTAAACCCCAGAACCTTGAATTGGAAATATTTTACTCTGCCCAAACCATGTGAATGATCCATATATAGTTGATGGCTGTTTGTCAAACATATTTTGTGTTGTGGGGAAAATACAGAACTGCTCAGGAATTTCACAATGAGTTTTAACTTCCAGACAAAACGTGCGTTGTGTGCCTCGTATAAGGACTGGATCACGGACAAAATATCAGATGTACCGCAAATGTAATCTGTTTTGTCTTAATAAAAGCTAGACATATTTATTTTAAATAGGTGTATCAGTTTGCATGTTGTCTGGGAATCAAATCTATGACCTTGGCATTGCTATATTCAACCAGCTGAGCTAAGTGTCGTTAACTGTTAACTGGCTGAAGGTAAATGTTCTTAGATGTTAAATAAAAAAAACTTGTATCTAGTGTTCTTATCATGAGTTCTTTTGTCAACACTTTTAAGTCGCTTGGTATAAACATGTATAATCATTTGTGTGTCCTAGGATATCGGTGGGATGATGCAAGATAATCTGGCCTCCCACAAACATGGAAAGTGATTGTAACCTGACCCTGAAAATGAACGGTCCACAGGGTTGATTTTTATCATGTGAGGTAAGATTGGGGTCAGTAAAAAATGTAATTTATTCAGCGAGTATGCACTGAATTCAAACAAACATGACAGTAAAGAAAATTACAGTTGAAGTCAAAAGTTTAGATACACCTTGCAGAATCTGCGAAATGTTAAATATTTTACCAAAATAAGTGGGATCATACAAGATGCATGTTATTTTTTATTTAGTGCTGACCTGAATAAGATATTTCACATAAAAGACGTATACATATAGTCCATGAGAGAAAATAATAGTTGAATTTATAAAAATGACCCCGTTCAAAAGTTTACATACACTTGATTTTTAATACTGTGTTGTTACCTGAATGATTTACAGCTTGAACCCTTTCCAAAAGTGACTGTAACTGAGGGACTCATATGCAGAGAACGTTCCAATGCTCACTGATGCTTCAGAAGAAAAAACTATGCATTAAGAGTCAGGGGCGTAAACTTTTGAACAGAATGAAGATGCGTACTTTTTTCTTATTTTGCCTAAATATTACTTTTTTTCATTTAGTACTACCCTTCAGAAGCTACAGAGAATTTGTGGGACCTAAAGGATTTTTCTGAAAAACAGCAGGCAGGTTAACTGTTCAGGACTGTTCAAACAAGGGACTCATGAACAAGTATCAGAAAAAAAAAAAAAAAAAAAACTGTGGATCATTCAGCTAGCAACACAGTAAGAATCAAGTGAATGTAAACTTTTGAACAGGGTCATTTTTATAAAATCTAAATAAAACAAAGAACTATATGTAAATGTATTGTATGTGAAATATCATGTTCAGATCAGTACTAAATAAAAAATAGCATGTATTTTGTATGATCCCTCTTATTTTGGTAAAATAATTAACATTTTGCAGATTCTGCCAGGTGTATGTAAACTTTTGACCTCAACTGTATAAGGTTAATAAATGCTGTTCTTTTAAACTTTCTGTTCATCAAAGAATCCTAAAACACAAAATATGAAGCAGCACAACTGTTTTTAACACCGATGATTATAAGAAATGTTT
The DNA here is from genome assembly GCA_033026305.1 of Cirrhinus molitorella. Classification (NCBI taxonomy): domain Eukaryota; kingdom Metazoa; phylum Chordata; class Actinopteri; order Cypriniformes; family Cyprinidae; genus Cirrhinus; species Cirrhinus molitorella. The sequence continues at coordinate 30,030,954 of CM065131.1, read as the reverse complement.
CTTGAGCAGCAAATTAGTATATTAGAATGATTTCTGAAGGATAATGTGAGACTGAAGACTGGAGCAAGAGCAATGATGCTGAAAATTCAGCTTTGCATTACAGGAATAAAATATATTTTAATGTATATTAAAATAGAAAAGAGTTATTTCAAATTGTAATAATATTTCACAATATTACTGTTTTTACTGAAATACAAAGGCTTCGTTAAGAAACAATACTTAACTGATCCCAAACTTTTTGCATGGTGCTTTGTGTTTCAGGTGGTTGCTAGGTGAAAAAACTTCCAAACTGAGCAAACTAATCATTCAGTTAAAGATTAGTGAATGGAGAACTAAAAACCACTGAATTTAATCCTTAAAATGACTTAAACGAAAAATGACACCCCAGGTATGTTTTCCATCTGAGCTAAGACGTATTTCCTGACTCTTGCCTTTTGTTTATCGTAAACACAGGAGAATAAAATGACTTTCCAACTAACATTTGTTGCATAATATCTGAAAACAGATATTGTTTTGTTTTCAGCATTGGGTTTACTTTTGGGAAAAAAGTCTAAACAGTCAGGTCAGATGTCAAGGTTTTCTTCCCCGTTGCATTCAAGGTGCAAAGTGTCTGTAATATCATACAATGCACAATGTCTGTTTGTGAACCCACTAATTTCTGCTCACTCTTTCCATTCAATTTATTTTTGTTTTCTGACCTGACAACATTTAAATGTGAAATTACGGCAGCCAAAGATTGACAGACAGCTGGAATTTCACATCCGAATGGTAGAGTGACACTGTGTGCTCTGCTTTGTTTAACTCCAAACCAAAAATAAGTCTCTCTTCTGGAAACCGACAGCCGCTTGACGTCTCGCGAGCAGAAAAACTCCACTTTTTTTGTTCTTTTCAAAGATTTTTAAATATGTGACCTCTATCTACATACACAGGTGGTGAATCACTGAATACTCTCAACAGCCATGTTCAGCTCTGTTTGGATAGAAAAGAGGAGGAGGAAAAGGAGGGAGGAAAGTTAAAAGAGAAACAAAACACCCTATTGTGCTTTACTAAAAGACTTCCTGCCGATAATCAAGCGTACAATGCGGCCCATGCCAGGTGCTGTTTGTCAGTCTTGCATACGCCAGGAGAACTCATGCCATCTGACACAATGAAGTTTTGTCTACAAATATATAACACTGATTAGTTCAAGAAATCCTCAAGTTAACCCGGGATCACACTGTGCGATTTTGGCCACGATTTGGCCGTCTCAGACAAATTTTGAAAATCCTAAAAGATTCCTATAATCCTAGGCTAAAATCTGTTGTTGATCACTGGTTTGACATTCTCACAAACAGCCGATTAATGGCTGTTGCTATCAAATTTTACCTCCGACGAATTTCTGGTAGTGTCAGAAGATTTGGTGCACAGTCCTGCAGGGTGACTTCTCCTACGAGGAACGTCAAACTAGCTCTGTGTTTTAAGACAAGCCATGATCAGAATTAATGCTAGAGATTTCTTCTAACCATAAACTCTGGCGCTCCTGTCTGCCACGCACGGAAATCATATGATATGCTGCCTTTGCTATGATAAACACCGGTTGCGCCGCTGTTTCTATTTGGGTGCATAGTGCTGCTTACACTATTCTTCTTAAATATGCCGCTATTGCCGCCATTCATAAACGTAATGATAGTCAACATTTCAGCCCTGCGTGTAATGCAGCTCACAGTCATTGAACATGTATGGGTTGATAATGTAAAACTCCGGACAGGTTTTCTTGTGCACACCCATTTTTAACACATCTTGACTGTCGTATAGTCTGACATTATTGACAACTGAGATCCCACAGTGTGACATGATCATTGCACAGTTCGTACGGTCTGACAAGCAACAATCGTAAAAGACTACTAAAAATCGCACAGTGTGAGCCCGGCTTATGTGTTACTTTAAATATTTTTTTTTTAAATAATAATGTGTGAAAGATTCCTTAAAGAAAATTTGCTGAAAATGTACTCTGCCTCAGGTCATCTAAGATCTTCTTTGAGAGTATTACAGTAATCCACAAGTAATCCACACCACTCCAATCAATCAATTAATATCTTGTGAAGCAAAAAGCTGTCATTCGTAATTCATAACCAGTGAAAAAAGTCCATCCCCTGTTGTCCTCTCACATCAAAATCCACCAACATACAGAAAAATATTAATTATTTTACCATAATAAGAGGTACAAAATCATGTTATGTTTTTAGTACTGACCTGAATAAGATATTTAACATAAAAGACATTTACATATAGTCCACAAGAGAAAGTAATAGTTGAATAATAAAAAAAAACATTAACCCATTCAAAAGTTTACATATGCTTGATTTTTAATTCTTCAAGGACCCATAAATTCTTTGGTTTTTCAGCATTTTTGTGTATTTGAACCCTTTCCAACAATGACTGTATAATGAGATCCATCTTTTCACACTGAGGACAACTGAGGGACTCATATGCAACTATTACAGAAGGTTCAAATGGTCATTGATGCTTCAGAAGGAAACATTAATGTTAAGAGCCGGGGGGTGAAAACTTTTTGAATACATTCGGCTTATTTTGTCTTATGGGAAACATGTTAGTATCTTCTGTAGCTTCTGAAGGGCAGTGCTTATGGAATATTGCTATTTAGGCAAAATCAGAAAAATGTACACATTCTGTTCAAAAGCTTTTAAAGCATCGTTTTTTTCCTTCTGAAGCATCAGTGAGTGTTTGAACCTTCTGTAATAGTTGCATATGAGTCCCTCAGTTGTCCTCAGTGTAAAAAAAGATGGATCTCAATATCATATAGTCATTGTTAAAAAGGGTTCAATTACACAAAAATGCTGAAAAACCAAAGAATTTGTGGGCCCGGAAAGATTTTTCTGAAGAACAGCCGGCAGTTTAACTGTTCAATACAAACAAGGAACTTTATCAAAGAACAACTATCACTAAACAAAAACAAAAAAACAGCTGTGGATCATTCAGGTAACAACACAGTATTAAGAATCAAGTGTATGTAAACTTTTGAATGGAGCCATTTTTATAAATTCAACTATTATTTTCTCTTGTGGACTATAAGTAAACGTCTTTGGAGAAAGCAATATCATTGATAGAGGACTGTTTTGGCTGGAAGCGATTACTGGATTATTGTTATGTTTTTATCAGCTGTTTGGACTCTCATTCTGACAGCACCCATTCACTACCACCAGAGGATCCACTGGCAAGCAAGTGATGTAATGCCAAATTTCTCCAAATCTGAATGAAGTAACAAACTCATCTACATCTTGGATGGACTGAGGGTCACATTTTTGCTACTCTTTAATGTCACTTACTACTTTTCAGTAATACTTATTATGAATAGTGGTTTCATTCTCTATTATTGTTCTCCACTAACCGTAGTTTTCATAGTTTGGCTCTTTTGTGGCTCGAGCAGCATGTGCAGTTTACTACAGCAGTTTTT